>JAYKAV010002994.1:460992-535918 GCA_035582835.1 Phoebastria nigripes
ACCGCCCCTGTGCCTCCCCCCTCCGAGACCCCAGGGCCACCCCACGTCCCCATCCCCAGGACGGGTGTCAGCCGGGCGTGGTGTCCCCATCCCAGGGGTCTGTCCCCAGGGCGGGGTGTCCCCATCCCTGTCCCCCCACCGTGTCCCCACTCCCCAGGGGGGGTCCCCAGCCCGGTGGGCTGTCCCCATTCCTGGGGGTCCCAGCCCATCACGGTGTCCCCGGGGGGGATCCCATCCCAGTTTGGGGGGGGTCCCCAGCCTGGTGTCCCTGTGCCACCCCCTGTCCCCGCAGAGGACCGCAAGCTCTTCGTGGGGATGCTGAGCAAGCAGCAGGCGGACGAGGACGTGCGCAAGATGTTCGAGCCCTTCGGCACCATCGACGAGTGCACGGTGCTGCGCGGGCCCGACGGCACCAGCAAAGGTGGGGGGCTGGGGGGGCACCCCAGGGCTGGGGGGGCCTCAGGGGTCCCTGAGGGCTCCATGGGGTGGGGAGTAGGGATCCGTGGGGCAGGGATGTGAATTGGAGGGATGCGGGGGGCATGGGGCAGGGATGGGGTTAAGAGGGTCCATGGGGGGGGCTGGAGAGGGTTCAAGGGGGTCCATGGGGCGGGGGTGKGATGGGGGGGGGGGTCCAAGGGGTCCACAGGGCATGGAGGGGGCTCAGGGCACCCCGCACGGTGGCCCTTGTCCCCTTCCCCAGGCACCCTGGTCAGGAGCCCTGGTCCCCATGGCGGGGGTTGCCCCCGGGGGGAGGTGGGTGCCCCCCGGTCCCCACACCGGCGCTGACCTGCTGTCCCCAGGCTGCGCCTTCGTCAAGTTCCAGAGCCACGCGGAGGCCCAGGCCGCCATCGCCGCCCTCCACGGGAGCCGCACCCTGCCGGTGAGACGGGCACCGCCAGGCACACCGGCCCCACCGCCATCATCGTCGCCCTCATCCCCATCATCGTCCCCTTCATCGTCCCCACCATCATCCCTATCATCGTCCCCATTATCACCCTACCATCATCCCCATCGTCCCCGCCACCATCCCCACCCTATTGCACCCTGGGGGTCCCAGCAGCCCAGCGTGGGTGGCCCCGCTCCGGGTGACGGCGTGGGGCCGTGTCCCCTCGCAGGGCGCCTCCTCCAGCCTGGTGGTGAAGTTTGCGGACACGGAGAAGGAGCGGGGCCTGCGGCGGATGCAGCAGGTCGCCAGCCAGCTGGGCATGTTCAGCCCCATCGCCCTCCAGTTCGGGGCCTACAGTGCCTACACGCAGGCGGTAGGGTGGGCACGGGGCACCGAGGGGGGACAGGATGGGCATGGGGGGGGGGCTGGACCCCCCATGGTCCAGCATGAGATCATTGGGGTGATGGGTGTCTGGTGATGGACACTGGGAGATGATGAACCCCCTTGATTGTGGATGTGGACGCTGGGTGATGGGTATTGGGGTGATGGACACTGGGAGATGATGGTCCAGAATGGGGGCCCTGGGGTGATAGGGAGTGGGAGCGTGAGGGACCCCGTGGTCCAGGCTAGGGGCACTGGGTGATGGGCATGGGGAGATGATGGACCCCATGGTCCAGGATGGGACACCGGGGTGACAGACACTGGGAGATGACGGATCTCCATGGTCCTGCATGGGGACACTGGGGTGATGGGTGTTGGGGTGACAGTCATGGGGAGATGATGGATCTCCATGGCCCAGAATGGTGGCACTGGGGTGGGAGCCACGAGGCGATGGCAGACCCCATTACCAGGATGGGGTGATGGGCCTTGATTGCCAAGGGGGCACCGGACCCATGAGGTTCTCCCTCGGCGGGGTGGGGCTTGCTGCTCCGGGAGGGGACCCCGGTGCCAGGTGCTGTCCCCGCAGCTGATGCAGCAGCAGGCGGCCCTGGTGGCCGCCCACTCGGCCTACCTCAGCCCCATGGCCACCATGGCCGTCCAGATGCAGCACATGGGCACGGTCAACCCCAACGGGCTCATCGCCACCCCCCTGCCCCCCTCCTCAGGTAGGTGGCACCTGGCACAGGGGGACGGGGATGCCGGGGATGGGGAGCCGGGACATGGGGGCACCCGGGAACGGAGGACACCAGGGATGGGGACATGGGATATGGGGGACACCCAGACATAGGGGACATCAGGGATGTCCAGGGATGGGGGACATGGCGGGGCAGCGCTGGGAGGTAGGGCACCCGAGGATGGGGACATGAGAGTGGCATTGGGGATGGGGACATCAGGATGGGGGCAATGGGAAGAGAGATGTGGGGACATGGGGGGACACACAGGGGCAGCAGGGGGAGATGGGGGGGGACGAGGGACATGGGAACACAGGGAGGCAGTGGGAGATGAGGGGCACCAGGGAATGGGGACACCCAGGGATGGGAGAGGGACATGGGGAGGGTGGCACTGTGGATGAAGACACGGAGGTGGCACCACGGGCTGGAGACACCTGGATTGGGGGACCCTAAGGATGGGGACATGGAGGGATGGGGCCACCTGGGGTGAGGGGGACAGGGGCACGTGGGGACGGAGGGTGAGGAGGTGCCACCGCGGGGGTGACGCGGGTGTCCCCGCAGGAACCAGCACGCCGCCAGCCATGGCCGCCACGCCGGTGCCCGCCATCGCAGCCCCGCTGAGCGTCAACGGCTACAGCCCGGTGCCGGCGCAGCCCGCGGGACCGCCCGCCCCCGAGGCCGTCTACGCTGGCGGGGTCCCCCCCTTCCCAGGTGCCTGCCGCCCCCCCCGCGCCCCTGCCGCCCCCCGCCCCCCCTAACGGCCCCCTCTGCCCCCAGCCCAGAGCCCCGCCGCCCCCGGGGACCCCCTGCAGCAAGCCTACGCCGGCATGCAGCACTACACAGGTCTGGCCCTGGGAAACTGGGGGCACTGGGGGGAGCTGGGGGGGCACTGCATGGCACTGGGGGCACTGGGAGGCACTGAGAGGAGGACTCGGGGGACATTGCATGGCACTGGTGGGTACTGGGAGGCACTGGGGGGGCACTGAATGGCACTGGTGGGTACTGGGAGGGTACTGGGGACACCTGGGAGGCACTGGGGGGGAGCATTGGGGGCATCTGGGAGGGACTGGGGGGCACTGGAGGGGCATTGATTAGTACTGGGGGGCACTGGGATAGCAGTGGGGGACCACTGCATGGCACTAGGGGACACTCGGGGCTCAGGGATGCTGGAAGGCTGGGGTGGCTACTGGGGGGGCACTGGGTGGCACTGGGGGGGGCACTGCATGGCTTTCAGGGGCACCGTGAAGTGCTGGGAGGGCACTGGGGGCCATTTGAAGATAGTGGGGGGCATTGCGTGGCTTTGGGGGGCACGGGGAAGGGCTGGGCCAGGGGGTGCGGGGGGGACGGGTGCCTGTCCCCCCCCGGTGCCGGGCTGACCCCGTCTCGCCCCCGCAGCCGCCTACCCGGCAGCCTACGGGCTGGTGAGCCCGGCCTTCGCCCCCCCGGGGCCCCTGCTTGCCCCCCCGCCCCCCCCGCAGCAGCAGCAGCGCGAAGGTGAGTGCACCCCGGGACCCCCCCCTCCCCCGGGACCCCCCCCAGGGACCCTCCCCAGGGTGCTGGGCTTGGGGTGCCCCGCCCTGCGGGGGCGGGGTGCCCCAGGGCGTCGGGGGGCTGGAGGTGCCCCCGGGGGGTTGTTGGGGTGCCCCCCCAGCGGGGTTTGGGGGTGCCCCGCTGGGGAGGGGGGTTTGGGACTGAGGGTGCCCATGGGGCTGTGGGTGCAGGGCAGGGTTTCGGGGTGCCCGTGGAGGGTCAGGGTCCCCGTGGGTGCATGGGGCCGGGTTTTGGGGTGCCCACAGGCGCATGGGGCCGGGTTTGGGGGCACGGGGCCAGTGCCCCCCGTGCCCGCTGTGACGCTGCTCCCTCCGCAGGCCCCGAGGGCTGTAACATCTTCATCTACCACCTGCCCCAGGAGTTCGCCGACACCGAGATCCTGCAGATGTTCCTGCCCTTCGGCAACGTCATCTCCGCCAAGGTCTTCGTGGACCGCGCCACCAACCAGAGCAAGTGCTTCGGTAGGGCCACCGCYGCCTGGGGACACCGGGGACGGGGACACCGTGGCTGGGGCATGGGGATACCCCAGCCAGGGACCCCATAACCAGGGACACCATGGCCAGGGCATGGGGACGTCATGGCCAGGGACGCCATGGCCGGGGCACGGGGACACCACACCAGCTGCCGCAGGGCCACCTTGCCCCATGGCAGAGCCCCCCGGGGCGGCGGGGCAGAGGCAGGGGAGGGTTGTGGCCACCCCCGTCCCCACCGTCCCCGATGTCCCCGCTGTCCCCGTGTCCCCGCAGGCTTCGTGAGCTTTGACAACCCGGCCAGCGCCCAGGCGGCCATCCAGGCCATGAACGGCTTCCAGATCGGGATGAAGCGCCTCAAGGTGCAGCTCAAGAGGCCCAAAGACGCCAACCGGCCGTACTGAGCCCGGTGAGCCCCCCTGGGACCCCCCGGGACCCCCCTGGGCACCCTCGGCCGGGAGCCCCACCTGCCCCCCCAGCTCTGCTTAATGCCCCCCCATCTCTCCCCCCTGACCCAGGTCCGGAGGCTCTGGAGCAGCACCCTTGGGTGCCCCCCTATTACAGAGCAGCCCCCCCTGCCCCCGGCAGYGGTGCCTGCAGGGGGCTCGGTCCTGCTGGGGGGGGGACACAGACCCCCACATGCTCAGGAAGGATGGACCCCCCCCTCCAGGACCGATCCGGACCCCCTCGTCCATCCCAGCTTGGGCAGGGCTGGGTGGGCCCTGGGTGCCAGCACCCCCCAGCATCTGGGTCCAATCTGCCCTGGGGGGGCACCCACCCACCCCCAAGACCCCCCTCTCCCCGCAGGGCCCTGCACCCCCCGGGGGGGACCCTGCTTGGAGCTTTTTTCTCACCAAACAGGACCAAAACCAGCTCCAAGCCGGGGAGGGGGGTCCCGCTGGAGGGGGGAACACGCCCGCGGTTGGGGGTACCGGCCCCGGCACCGCCACCCCTCCCAGGTCCCCTGGGTGGCCGTGCCAGGGTGCAGCGGGACCCCCTCCCCAACACACACTGCCACCCCGCTTCGCCCCCCCACCCCAACCTGCCTCAGTTTCCCCGCCCCTCGCCCATGGGCACCGGYGGCTGCACCCGCACCGGGGCGGGGGGCTGTGCCCCCACGGCACGGCCATGGCCGGGGTGCGCCGGACACTGTACGGACACGGAGCAGCCGAAATGGATGCTCTGACACCGGGATGCTCTGATGTGGTGATGCGCCTGGTGCTGCACGAGGCCGGCGTGGCTGAGCCGACAACGTGCCGGGTGCCGGACGGACACGGCGCGGCCAAAGCCGGGATGGACCGGGCACAAACCAGCCAAATTTGGGAGACGGGCACGGCTGGCATTGGCACAGCGGGACCGCAGGGACCCGGAGCAGCCAAAGGGGGGACGCGCCGCTGGCAGCTGGACGGACGCGGGGACGCGCCGGGCGGACACGACGCCTCCGGCTCTGCCTGGACCCACCACGGCCAAAACCGGGGCGCACCGGGCACCCACCAGCCAAGAGGGAGCTGTGCCCGGCGCCATCCAGCCCTGCAGCCGCCCCCACGGGGACGGTGCCCCCGGCATCCCCCAGCCCCACGTTTACACCCGCCGCCCCCCGCTGTAAATAAGGTGGTTGGGGGGCGCGGGGGCCGGGTCTCTCTCTCTTCCCCCCCTTTTGGGGGGTTTGGTACCTGCTGAGTTGATTTAGGGGGTGGGACGGGGTGGGGGGCGCGGGGCCGTTAGTGCGGGGCGGGGATGCAGACCCCCGGGAGTTGACGTCTGCGGTTGAGATGCCACCGCTTAACTTATTTGCTATTTATTGCAGTTACTTTGGATAATTTAATTTTTTCTCTTCCCCTCCCCCCCCCCCTTTTTTTTTTTCTGTCTAAATAAAATAAGTTAAAAAAAAATAAAGCTTAATGGAGACTCTAAAGCATCCCACCCCCCCGCAGCGGTACTGGGGGGCGGGAGGGAGCGGGGCAGGATCAGCCCCAGCGCCTGCGGGGAAGGAGCACGGCCACGGTTCCCAGTAGTTTCATCAATAAATCAATTTATTTAAAAGAATATGTTACAATTAATTACACTAAGTGACTTTACCAAACAACCGGCATGGTTAGAGACCGAGGAATGAGACACCGGGAGCAGCTGGGGGAGGGAAAGGGGGGGCTTTTTTTCTTTTTCTTCTTTTTGTGGGTTTTTTTGTCGTTTTCTTCACATTTCTGACTCACAAATAAAAAATACAAGACACTGCAGTGAAAAGACAATTAGAGTTCTCTCAAATAAATTAAAGAGGATGTGGCTGGCAGCGAAATCGGGGCGGGGGGGACGTTTCAGAGGCTCCAACTCGAACAGGGTCACGGGTGGGATTATTGCTGAGTCCTGCCCCTTTCGTGCCACCGATGGGCCCTGGCGCAGGGGCTTTGCCGGGGGCTGGCGAGGACGGGGGGGTCCCCGCACCTCTCCCAAACCCCCCGGAGCCTCCAGCGGCACAGGGCTCCCGAGGACAACGGCCCCGGGGAGGGCGAGAGGCACGGCCGAGCACAAATCCAATTACTCCGGCGCTGGGCTAATTAATTCCCTGCTCACGGCCCTCGCCTTCGCTCTCTCCCGGCGGCCCCGGCTGCAAAAGCCGCCCGAGAGCCGAGGAACCAGGAGGATCCCCCACCCCGACCGGGAATTTAACCCAAAAACCCCGTGGAGGCTGGGAATACCAGGGGCGCAGCGGATGGGGCAGGGGTGGGACRGTGTCTCCCCCGCTGGGGTTTTAAATCGATTTTTTCCTTAATCGCCCCAGACGGCCCTGGGGAGGGAGCGGAGCCGGGGTCATGGCAGCCAAAGGCTCCCACCGGGGACCCACCGAGCCCCCTCCGCTGGCTGCAAACCAGCCGGCATCCCGGCATCCCGGCCCCATCCTCGCTGCGTGGCTTCTTCCGACCTCTCCCAACCCGGCGAGGGGCAGCCAAACCCCTTCCCAAAACACGGGCAGAAAGGGGAAAACACCGCGCTAAGCAAACGCACGGCATTTGCCCCTCGGCATCGCCTCCCTCCCACACCCACGGTGCCGGGGGGCCGTGAGCAGGGCCGAGATGCTCGCCCACCTCCACGTTTGTTTTGTTCCTCGCGGGGGGAAGCAGCAGGTCCAGCATCTCCCACATACCACCAACCCCCCCCAAACCCAAGGCTACCTGGGGAAGCTGTGCAGAAACCAGCCCAAAACCTGCTCAAAAGCAGGGAAAGCAGCTTTTCTACCTTATTTCTCCTCCTCGGCACTGCTCGGCCACCCGAGCCGCGGGCACATCGCTCGCCGCCGTGGCTGAAGCCAGCTGGTTTTCGGAAGTGCTCTCCCATCTCCTCCGAAAAGCCCGAGGGTCTCGGCCCACCGCCCGGGTCTGCTGGCCCACGGGGGCGGCGAGGGGAGCGGGCGGCCCCYGTGCCGCGGGGTGCCGGAGCGAGGGGCCGGATCCTGGAACCCGCAAGATCCCACCCAGCYGCGCCGCTGGGCTCCCCTCGCTCCCGGAGCCAGACATCCCCCACGAAAATACCCAGAACTGAACCGAAACACAGGGGAAAAAAGAAAAGTCAAGAGCTTGTAAACGTGTCGAGGTCCTTGTGCCAGGAGAGGTATTTCCCTGTAATGTTGCTTCTTTTTTTTTTTTTTCCTTTTTTTCTGTTTTTTTTCTCTAAAGTTAGTTTTTAAAAAAACACAATGGTTGGAGGGAGAGATGCGTGTAAAAACGCAAGCTTAAAAAAGGTACTGCCACCGATATGAAATTTAAAAAGAAATATATATATGTATATACGTGCATGGTATTTGTATATATAGCTTTTTAGGGGCGGTTGGTTGGTTGGTTTTTTTTTTTTTTTTTTTACATACATACATATATATGTCTGAACAGTGCAAATGGATGACGTTTCTAGTTCCAGTTGTAAAAAATAAAAGCACAGTCCACCTTCTGGAACAGGACCCAAGCGGAAGGAAGAGACAGAACACCCTCGGGCGGCTCCGCTGCCATCCAACACTGTTTTCCCCTCTTTTCTCGGCCGAGCCTGCCATTTATCCTAGTTGCTTAATTCCATAAACATGAAGTTCACAAATGGTATTATTATTAATAATATTTAGTTTAAGGGCTTTAATACAATAACAGAATTTAAAGTGTTAATTGGGGGAGGGGGGGGTTACGTTCTTCTGTGACGAGGGGCTAAGTGGCCGCGTCCCTCTGCTGTGACCTGACCATCTGAAAGATATTCTGAAAGAGAAGAAAAAGGACGTTAAAAGCGCGATGTCACTCGGCAAGAGCTGGGTTCGACTCTCCTGCCAAGCCACACCGCAGCCCTGGGAGCGCAGAAGGGACCAGGGGTGACCCGTGGGGTCCGCCCGTCCCCAGCCCAAGCGCGAGAGCCCGGGGACGGCCGGGACGGCTCCGGCTCCCAGCACGGACGCTGCACGAAGCGAGGGACTCGCTGCAGGGCAAACGTCCGCCCAGCAAACCACCTGCAGCTCCCCTGAACCCCTCTCCACCCCGCCGGTACCGACCCCCGGGCAAGGCGCCAGCTCCCGCGGGAAGGGGCTTGCAGCCAAACCTCATCCTAGGTCTCCGAGAGTTCCCCCCAAGGCGATGCTCTGGGAGCAAGGAGCCCTCCCAGTGCCGATGCGTGTCGCCTCCTGGCTCGGGTCCCCAGTGCTCGCCCCGGGCTCTAACTCCCCGCTGCCGCATCCCCGCGAGCTGCCGGCCGATAACCAGGACAGCAGGAGAGGAGAGGATCTACCCGGCACGCAGGGCTGCGAGCCTTCCCTGTGCTGAAGGCTCCCAGGCGCAGATGCCTTAGCTCAACCCGGCGGCGAGAGCTGGGGAAAGCCGGGTCTGACAGGAGCAGATGGGATTTAGGCAGCCGTTCCTAGACGGGGATGTGCTGCGGCCCTGACTGAGCAGGAGGTTTTGGGAAGGGCGGCTCAGGGGAGCCACCCACCAGGTCAAGCTGAGCTGGGATGATTCCGCTGCCCTTCTCTGGGCCAGCTCTGATCCCAGATGGGAGAAGATCCCAGAAGGCGAGGGATGGTCCTGCTGCATCCCACGCATCCCACCTGGGCGCTCCCATGGCCTCGGTGCGGGACCCCATCTCCACTGCCGGCTTCAGGGCTGCTGAAGTACCCCCTGCCCGGGCAGAAATCCCACCGTCAGCCCCGCTTCTATCCTCCTACGGGGTTTCACTGGTGCTACCCYTCGGTATTTCAGCACTGAGCAGCCCCACGATGATTTAACCAGCCTGCTCTGCCCACCCCTGCATCACAGCAGGGTGCTGGACACCCTCCCGGCTGCCCCACTGCRTCCTCTGGCTGCCCAGCGACACCTTCATCCAGCCAGGACTGGAGCGGTCCCAGCGGATGCTGCGGGGATGCTGCGGGGATACTGCCCATCGCGTTTGGGGGAAGTCCCGAGTGGAGGGTAGCTCAGGGATAAGGATGAGCCGAGGGTTCAGACACACCAGGGACCTCCTGCCTGGGGTTTGCTGCTCCGGAGAGCCGCGGCACTTGCCGGCAGCCCTCAATCCGGCATATCCCYGCTACTCTCCGGCACTAACGAATCCTCCCCGTGCATGCGGGGCCGCCACAGCCAGATGAGAAGGCAAATAATGCCCTGCAGGAAAAGTGGCTCAGCCCGACGGCTGAAGCTTGAGCAGGAGATTAAAGGAGGGCAGGAAGGAGGCCAGGAGCAGCCCTGGGAATTGGATGGATCCCCCCAGGAAGCCCCATTCTCTCCCGGCTCCACAAGCATCCCTCCCTCTAGAAAAGGGCCAGAGGCTGCAAATAACCCAAATTACGCTTGCAAGACTTACGCTTGCAAAAGCTAACCCACGCCGAGGAGCAGCTCAGCTGTCGCAAAAGGAGGACGGAGCTGTTTCCCCGTGTCCCCCCTGCCCCGGCTTGGTGATGGGGGTCACCGGTGACTGCCCTCCACCCTGTGGCACGGTCTCCCTCCCACAACTTCACCTACAAGTTCCGAGACACCCCGACATCCCCGAACAGAGCTTGTCACCTGCAGCAAGCCAGCCTCATCCTCCAYGGAGCTGTGCAACCTCAGCCCCCTCCTGAGAAGGGACACAACAGGGCCACCACGTCCCCTTAGTGCCTGGCGTGAGCAGCGGGGACCACAAGGGTCCGACAAAGAGCTGGGCTTTTATTTTTCGGCAAGACGGCAGATCGGCTAAGCCTCAAACCTGCTTCTTCCTGAGCACACCCAGTGTTATCAGCCAGCATCTGCGGTTTGGGAGGCAAGTCAGCAGTTTACAGAGCACTAAATATATCTGTAAAGTATCTGCCAAATTCCATCAATCTTTTTATTTTACGCTGGGGAGAGAAAATTAGCAAGTGACTGGTCAGAAATACTCCTGATCTGGAATCAACCTTCCCTCCCCTAATGCTGGTGATGGGACGGGTAGGAATAGGCAGCATTCGGGGGGATGCACCGTGCCCCGAAGGGAGTTTTGGGGGTGGTGGGAGCTGCGGCAGTGATCCACAGAGCACAGCCCGGGGGAGATACCACCCAGGAGCTGCAGTCAAGGGCTTCTCTTGTTATACCAGGTGAAATCATGGAGATGCGTATAAATTGAATGGAAGAAAAATCTATTTCCCTGGCAGGGAAGTAATGGGATGTTTAGTACTGAGGAACAACCGATTTAAGAGGGAAGGAAAAGCAATTCCCCCGGTTTCTGTTTCCAGATCCATTATTGCGGCCCCAGGAAGAGACGTCACGGGCTGCAGGGAAGAGGCGATGCTCAGCAAGCGCTGCGAGCCGCTCCTTGACGAGCCCTCGAGCAGCGGCCCCRGCAGGAAGCAGAACCGAGCCCAGTGCAACCCACAGCCGGTTCCTGCGCCCGCGCGAACCGGGCTGGCACACGAGCTGTAGCCGCTCGGCTCCCATCGCTCCCCGTGGCTCGATTGGTGCCGGGGCTGCAGTGAGGTGTGGAGCCTGGGGAGGGGAGACGCGATGGCAGAGGCTGCTCCTTGCAGCTTTTGCTGCATTCAAAGGCTGCAGCGCGAAGCCCAGAGCCTGGTTTGCAGCTCGCTCCTTGGCATGGCTGTGCCGATTGCAACAAGTCCTCCCAGGGAGGTCTGCCGCCCTCACCACCGCCGCCGCCTCCTCCTCCCTGGAGGGAAACCGGTTCACTTGCTGCTGGGGATAAGCAAGGGACAAGTTTTAAGCAGTCCCTGGAGGCAGCAGCTCCGGGCACRGCTCTTCCACTGCCCCCAGCTCTCCCCATTCACCCACCAGCTCCCCTGCTCCAGCCCACTGCCGAACGAGGCCGTTTTATTTCCAGAGCCAGCCAATCCTCGATCCCTTCCTGGGGGTTCGCCCTGAGCGATGAGAAGGGGAGCAAAGCYCCAGCATGGCTAAGGCGAGCCACGGCTGTTTCTGCAGAGCCGCCCCATTCACCTGTGAGCAGCACGAGCAAATCGCTCTCGGTGTCTCCAGGCTTTGTAGAGAAGACATCAAACACCTGCTTTTAAGTTTGAAGGGGCAATACAGGAACACACGCATGACTGTGCACAAAAAAACTTTGCCTGTTCTTCCTCAAACACGCCCCATGCAGCACACACTCGGTGTTTTGGGACTAGAGGGTTTACCCCAGCGCGATCGCGGGGAGCGTTATCGTGCAGGATCTGTTTGGCAGAGGAAGTATTACACAGGGCGGGAGGCTCCCACACCCCCGCGTTTCACGGCTCTTTCCTGAACGGGTGACACATCCCACACCGTCTACTACAGCTTTCTGTTCAGTCAGACAGGGGGTCTTGCCCTCTTTGATGTCCAACGCTTTCTAGCCAACACAACACAACTCCTACCCCAGAGAAGCACCTACCAGTACCGCTGGGGTTAACAACTTTCAACCTCACTACACACAACTGCACTTTCTCTCTTACAAGTTAAATAACCTGCAGCTATTTCCGATGCCTGAGCAAAGAAGTAAGATTTGAAGTGGGAGTATGGCAAAGTGCTGGCTCCACGGTGGCAGAACGGCACGTCTGCATCCCCACGGAGGACGCTACGAGCCTCCGGCTTGCAGAGAGGCATCTGCAGAGGCTGCAGGTCCTGGCACGCACCGCCACGCCAGGGCATTACAGCAGATGACTCTCTGCAAGCCTTGTCCATGCCTACGCTATGGCAGAGGTGTTGGGATAAAAGCCCAAGGGGGTATCCTGGAGACAGGCAGGTGACATTCATGGATGCTTCCCGGTACATCTTGAAGCAATTTAAAGTGTTTAGCTTTAAATCCTGCCCGGGCTGAATGCGAAAACAGCCGGGCAGAGAGCAGCAGGAGGAGAGAGGCACACTTAGAAGGTGCTACAACACAAGTGTTTTTGCTCCCTGCTATTAAAGCAGCGCTGCGAACAGCATTTGTCAATCCCTAAAGGTCTTTGCTCCACCACTGCAGAACAACAGAAGAGAAAAACCATGTGCCACTAGCCTGCGGCTGCAGGATCGAGTCTTTGGTCCTTTAAAGGAAGTGCAGAGCGAAAGCATTTGTCCCCTTTCCAACTGTGCCCTTTCCCTCTCCTCCGGGGAGGCAAAGGGAGCCGCGGCTCGGATCTCAGCCATCAGCCGCAGCATCATATTCCGGGTCATCCAAAGACTGGCAGAGTCCAGGAGACAGGCAAGTCGGGACCACGTGTTTCTACTGTCAGGAAAGAGGCCTTTAAGCACAAAGCCATCTCTATCCCATGAAAAGCAGCAGTAGGGTATTTTACTTTGCGGGTTCCCTCCAAGGAGAAGCCACTATGAAAGGGCACTGTCCTACGCTAACAGGAACTGGAGCAGAGAAGCAGGAGCGACACTACCTCCGCAGCAGAGCAGCCAGCCTGGCTCAGAGAGCACAGATGCTGTTTGTTTTCAGCCCAATTACCTTGCTGCACATATTGTCTTTACTGCAGTTCTTGTTATCCTTGTCTGTTGCTTCCTCCTCCACCTTTACAAGGGAAAAAAATAAAAAGGGTATAAATAAAAATGCAGAGCCGGGGGGGACGGGAGGAGACTGAACAGCTGGTGTTGGAGCAGCTGGGAGAGCATCGGGACAGGATCCGGGGTGTTCCATGGACGTTGGACACGGGGAGCTACAGAGGAGCTGGGATACGGAGAATAAGCCAGGCAACCCACTCGGGCAGCTTCTACTTCATGAAACAAAATGAGAGCCACAAAGATTTGTTCCTACAAGGGACAGAGAGATCACCTCCAGCTGGGACACAAACCCCAGAGCCAAGTTCCTCGGCTCTGCACATGGTGCACGGGGAGTGCTGGGTGCTTTACGAAGCCGAACTGTGTAACCACACGCTAGCGAACCTCTTGGCCTCCCTCCTACAAGGCTCAGGGCCAGGACAAAGTGGGAGGGGCTCCTGGCCACTGCTCCTGCAATCATCCACCAGATAAAAGGGCTGATCTGGGACTCTGCAGACTCTGGAGCACAGCCCAGCACCAGGAGGTCTCCTCGCCCCTGCCTGCCTGCAGGTCTCTGGTCACTCATGGGAAGTTCAGCTTCCACCCCTCAAGCTAAGGCAAGCCAAGAATCCCATTTTCTTATTTCCTGGAAAACTCTTTCAGGTTTATACTCCTCCATCCCGCTGTTACATCCTCCAGTGAGGGCGGCTGCCACGGTCCAGGCCCTGCGCTCTCTGCATGTCTCCAACACGCCTCCCACACCCAGCACGGTGCCAACCCTGGATCCCCGCCACGCCGAGGATGAGCACCAACACCCCTGCCGTGGGCCGATGCCCAGCAGGCAGGAAACTTCCAGGTAAGGGAAGAGGGAGGCATCGTTCCCATTTAGGAGCAGGCAGCCGCAGGGCAGATTTTCTTGGATCACCATTTCAGACTTGCCACATTTAAGCCCTGTTTTAGGTATCCAAATCCATCACCTGGCAGAAACAAGCCATCAGCAGGAACTGGAGGGCTGATGCCAACAGCGCTGATCAGATCAAGGGCAACAAGAGAGGATCCAACCTCCAACAGTTGCTTATCTCTGACCCCGCAAGGGAGAGCAACATCTCTGGGGCAGCAGAGACACGGGATGGTGATTCGGTGGCCGCACACAGGGTGCCCCCAGCACCCCGGGGCTGGCCAAGCAAGCTGACTGCACGCGGCTTTTCTAGCTGCTCTCTGCCTCCTCCCCGCAAGCAAAGCTGATGGGAGCAGTCCCTGGGGAACGACAGATGTGGGGCAACCCCAAGCAGGAGCAGCAGATGGACGCAAGGTGATAAAATGTCTCCCTCAAGTGGGAGGAGAGGACAGGGGAAGCACAGCAGTGGGGATGAAGAAGGCAAGGCGGGCTGGCTCGCGTGCATCTTCCCACCCGGGGCTCAGAGCCAGGTCTAAGTGCAGCTTTGACAGGAGAAGGCTGAGCAGGCACCTCAGGCTGGGATTCAGAGAAGAAGAAGAAAAAAAAAAAAAAAAAAAACCCCAAACCTCCCTGTACTTCTCAGCAGCTTTTCGCCAGAGGATCTCACAACCCTTTCTGAATAATTCAGCAACCTGCATAATGTCTCCGGAGGACAGACGTTTTGCCATCTGCATTCGACAGCAGACACCAGGGAGTGACCGGCCGCAGCCGCACAGCCTGGGAACTGGTCATCCTGGTCAGTCACGCCTGCGTGAGGCTTTCCCAGCACCGGGAGCTCCTTGCTCCAGCTGCAACATGAAACACCCTCCACCTACAGAGTCCAGGCCTTGGAAAGCCAGCCGGTCTACCCCTGCGCTCCCTGGAGACCCAGTTATCACTCCTCCAAGCGTCCGATTACTCCCCGTGCAAGCCGCCGTTGAGGACCAGGCAGAAACACTTGCCACTGTAAGCCTCCYGTAAAAGGTGAAGCCATTTCCCTGCAGCTACAGGTTCTTACCTCCTTCCTCCACTTGAGCTCGCAGAAAACCCGTTCGAAGCACTCGTGCATGTAGTTGAACTGCAAAGAGAAAGCAGGCATCTCTCAGAGCAGCAAGCAGCCCCAGACAGCCGTCCTGGCTTCCAGCCGGAGGGAGTCTGGCACTGGTTGCCTGCCCAGAGCTCCCCGTGCTGCGRGCTCCTCCTGGTGGCCACCAGCCCCTGCGTCTCCTCCCACCCCAAAAGCTGCTCCTCCAGCTTCTAGAGGGAAAAGAAGCAGGCTCTGGGCTTTTCCTTAGCGAATCTGCAAAGAACAGGGGTACTTACATAGGGAGTGAAGATTTTAACCCATCGGGGTTTCTTCTCTCCTCGTGCGTATTCAAAACAAAATGCCATTCCCTCTTCATCTGTGTCCCACCGCTGCATTTCGTCCCATTCAAATGCTATTACCTGGTTCTGAAGGAAGATGAAACCCAGGTGAGGCCAGAGCCCAGCAGACTGCGAGGAAGGGGAGGTTTAAGGCAGATCAGGTGGCAAAAGTGAAGCCACGCAGGGGGGAAYGAGGATGCCTCGGACAGCCTTGCTGCAGAGACAAGCATGAGCCGAGGAAGCAGCAGTGGAAACACACGCTAACACCCACAGAGCACCCTGTGCTCCCAATCACTGCCAAAATCCCTTCGGACGCCTCTCAGCAGCAGCCCTGAGCCCCAGAGCCTGGGGGACGCAGTGCTGGTGCAAAGCTGAGGTGGAGGCCAGGGGCTGAGCCCAGCTCCCCGGGACCTCAGGGCAGAAACCCCCTTACCTCCAGCTGGCCCTCCTCCGTGCAGGCGTGGAGTTTAAAGTGCTTAATGCTGATGGCTGTGATCACATGTCCCTTCCGCCGAGAGTCACAGGAGCAATGGGGGAAGATAATCTCGTTGTAACCCTCGCACGTCCGTAACATGTTTAAATACTGTGGAGAGAAAGCCGCAGGCGTTAGCTTGCTCGGACAAAGAGAAGGGGACCCCCACATCCTCCTGCTTCTCACATGGCCTCCACCTCCCACAAGCCCTAGTGCTAATTGCCCCCTTGGAAATCCCCAGCTTTACCCCAGCCCRGGGAGGCTGGATCCCCTCCAAAGGAAACTGAAAACCACAGGCAGCAGGGCTGTGCTAGGGGAAGGAAGGAGACCCCTCCAGCTGCTCAATTCCCCTCCCCAGATCATGGATCCACCCCAGGTACAGACATGCACAGAGCTCCTCGTGGCCTCAAATGCCAAAAGCCCTTTCCAGGAGAGCTGGTGCAGCCGGAGTTGCCGATCAGTGCGACTGTGCTCCCCCGGGAAGGGTATGGATCTGAGTAAACAGCTAAAGCAGCCCCGGGACTGAAAGCACCGCTCTCGCCAGAGCCATCGTCCTGATCGTTACAGGCTGAAGATGAGACCAGAAAAAGAGGCTGTCGAGCAGATGTGGGATACGGGTTTCTCAGAGTCCTTTGATGCAAATGCTACAACTCATGAAAARGTCCAAAGAGGTATTTTGGCTATTTTTGTCTGAGCTACACTCAGAAAGRAAAAGCAGCACTGTGAGGACACCGGAGAAGCGCTGGGAGCTCAGAGTCACAGCTCAGGACACGGGAGAAGCCAGGAGCTTCTCCAGGGGCCGGTGCTCCAGAGCCCTGCAACCTCTCGTTGCATGAGAGAGGTTTACGCAGGGCAGAACTACAACAAAGTCTGAAGTGACTTTTTAACTGAGGAACAAGCCACATCCAGACTGGAGGAAGGGGCCAAATTCTCAAAAATTGTGCTCCAGGCAGGACCCTTAATAACAGGGGGGGAGGTAGAGGATGAAGTACTTTGACTTCATAGGCTCTTTGGGACACAGATGTTGTCTTCTTGACCTCCTGCTAGACCAGGGCCCTACTGCAGCTGGTGTATGTCTGTATGTCTGTCTGTCTGTATGTCTGTCTGTGTGTGTGTGTGCGCGTGTGTATGTATATATATATATGCTGGGATATACCCTTTCCAAAGATTCAGATCTTTCTTTGGTCATTAGAAAGCCAGCGAGACAAGCAGAAACAAAAGAGCCATGAGACAACCCACAGGAGGAAGCGTCTATTTATGATCCTTATCATTAGTTAATAATTAACCTTCTTGGCTTCACATTTCAGGTGACCCTTCCGGGGTCCACCCCAAGGTAGTCCCCCAGCAGGGACCTCTGAGAGCTACCGCAGTCAAACGGGCTTTGAGGAGGGGCCCGACCAAGACCAGCCAAGCTGGAGAAGGGGACTCCCAAGGCCATTGCTCTTCGAGAGCAGCCAAGCTGGCCACGAGAATGCAGGCGGGGTGCAGCGAGTCAGGGAAAGGGCAGCCTGCGTTCACTCGGTACCAGCAGCCCCGAGCAACCCAGGAAGTTATTTACAAGTCAGATTCTTCTGCTGTTTGATCTTCAAGCCAAGCTTGCGTCTGGCAGATGAGCTCAGGGCATCCCCTTCACTCCCCCAAGCCAGGCAGGCTCATCAAGTCATACCAAGCCCCCAAGCATTTGCTGGGCACAGTGATAAAAGGCAGAAAATCCCTGACCAGACAGCAAGCTCTGACACAGGATTTGCAATCCGGGAAGACTTCTGCTGGACAGAAAAAAAAGAAACTAAGGCACAGAGCGGGGAGCAACTCACATTATGAGCGGGCCAGGACCCACCCCTCCCTTGGCTAGCCCAGCCCCACCATCTCAGAGGCAGTCTGAGGCAGAGAGAGACCTTTGCCTCTCAATTACTAGGAAGAAACAGCCGTCCCTGAAGGGCTGCAGGTGAAGGATTGCTACACCACATGTTAAGCACCTCACCTTTCAACGCTGGCAATAATCCACAAGCTTTTATCGCTGCCTTGTTTGGAGCCGAGTCAATGGGTGATCTTGCCAAGGACATACCGCTGTTCAAACGCACCAGGCACGAGGGGCGGTTTTGGTTCATGCAGCAGCCGACCCTCGGGCATGGCCCAGCCCTGCGCCTGGCATTCCTGCGTGTCTGCATGCCCTGCCAATCCCTCCTGTGCTAAGCCCACACCCCCACAGCTCTCCATGGTTATTGCTTTCCAAGAAAGATATGTTTTTCAAGGCTGTGTGCATAGAATGGTTTGGGTTGGAAGACACCTTTGAAGATCACCTAGTCCAACCCCTTGCCACRGGCAGGGACATCTTTCACTAGATCAGGTTGCTCAGAGCCCCATCCAACCTGACCTTGAACACTTCCAGCGATGGGGCATCCACAGCTTCTCTGGGCAACCTGTTCCAGTGTCTCCTTTCCAGACACAGCACTGCAAACAGGAAGGAAAGCAAACAGGACAGGTAGGATAACTCACCATGACCATCTTTCTCTGCTCACACAGCTTCTGTAACTGGTAGGACTTCTCCTCTGCTTTGATATAGCCTTTCTTGACATCATCAACAGCCTAAACAGAAAAAGGGAAAGGAAACCCAGGAGGTCAGACTAGAGGATCTCTTCCGTGAGTCACAATGCTTTGCCTTCCCTGGCTGGCCCCGAGGCTCCTTTGAACAGCCACCCAAGTTCACAGCCCCAGAAGGTGACCAGTGTGCCCAGAGAGGCAGAGGGATGGTCAGGCTCAGAGGGGTGGTTCTTCGCACTCGCTGACTCCTGCCACGAGCCTCTGACTGCCTTGGGGAGCGTACAGATGCCTGGGCGTCTAGGAGGACTTTGGAAGAACGTCCCCTGGCAAAAGAGGATGGATCTGGAAATGCCGGTACCTGGTATCCTGCTTTTGGCTTCAACCACAGGCAAGGACAAGCTGGTACAACCCCCCCAACTCCAGACACAGCCGTCTCCAGCAGAGCAGTGCTGGCTTTTACCCACTGTGCTGCTGGAGTGTTGGCATGAAAATGTATTTTTCCTTCAGGACTGAGCAGGTACACGGCCCTTTACTTTTGCTCCTGAGCTGCGCACTCCAGTAAGGACTCCTGCCCCTGTCACAAAGCGGCTTGTAAAACCGCCAGCCAGTAAAGAGCCAGTCTAGGAGATCAAAGAATTTGACAACTACTATTTTTATTTCAATTTGTACCAGAGGCTGGTACTGGCCCAGTTCAGAGAGCGTTGGGACAGCATTTTTGGTGGTCGAGACAGAGCAGGATTCATCTTCCTGAACTTTGCAGTTACCTACCTCTGAGCTGGTCATCCTAGACTGGCTTTATACAGGCAATGGGAGAACATGGCTGTTCTCGGACTCACTTCGTCCCAGAGAATCTGCATAAAGTGAAATCACAGGCAGAAACGCCCCCTTTCCTTAGTGTGAACAGGGAGAAGTCTGTTCCCCAGCTGGTCACAGACATCTTCACCAACAACCCACAGAACTGAGGAAAACTTGTCTGACCCAAGGAGTGCAGCCTCCCAGGATCCTTTTAGCTCGCTCTGGGAAGGCAACTTCCCCCGCAATGAGAGTGGCAGATGCCTCCCAGTCCCATTGTGCCTTGGCCACAAGTTCACCACAGCACCGCCAATTCACCCAACCATGGACTTCTACTCCTTGAAGTTACCCAAGCAGGACTGGCCCTCAATTTCACACTCTGTTGCCAGTACGCCAAAGGATAGTGGTATTTAGAGCAGTTCTGGGAGCCGGGCACTTGTATTGCCTTACCTCCAGTAAAAAATTACAGCTCTCGGGCACCTACCTGATGGAAGAAGTAGGTGACTGCCAGGTCGTTGTCATTGAGAAGAACCTCCTCCTCTGTAGTGAAGAGCCATTTTCGGATGGTCAGGCACGTTCCCGGCACTGCTGAGGTGTAGTTCTGCACGTAGAGTTTGTGGGGGAATTCATTGGGCGCCAGTTTGCGCACTGGAAAAAGCACAAGACATCGAGGTAAGCGCACAGCCCCACACAGCGTCAGCAGCGTCGTCTGTGACTGCAGCCTGGCTGCCGTACAAATCGACATCGGCAATGCCCTTTAGCTGAGCCAGCCGGGATCAGGACCCCAGCTCTGCTCCGAGGCCCTTTCTTCTCCTCCCTGACCGAATCCAGCTTTTTTCAATACCTACTTCCATAGTGCACAGGCAGGAATCCGCATGAGACTGAACTCCTGTCGGCCGTCGGAGAGCTCAGCGCAGCTCTCAAGCATCAGCACAAGAGCCTGACTTCATCCCCTGCTGCGCACAGGGAGGTCCACCCTGCCTAAGCCTTAGGATCACAGTGCCCGGGACCTATGCACTGTCCCCACAGCGTGGGGGGACTGGAGAAGGTCCCCCCTGTCCTGGTAGGCTGCCACCAGCGAGCCCCCGTTGAGACATTTACTGTGTTCAAATCTGCTTTACCCAGCTATGATGGACAAAAAAAGGTGAGTGCCAGTATGTCTCCTTCATCRGGTAGGGATATGGTCACTATCTTACTGCAGATGGAGTTCATGGTTTCCAGAGAAATTAAATGGAGTGTATCCAGACAGGAATAAATGTGGATGTTCACAGCGAGTGTCCAGAAAGCACAAGCCATAAAGGTTAACTGGAGTTTTTACTTTCCAGYGCAGTTTGAGAAGTGCAGGGCTCACAGGAACGAGGAATTAATAGCTCCAGTTAACAGTCTGGCACCATAAAAGCTTCCTGCATGAGACCGTGCCAGTGCGCTGCAGCGTCCCGTCTCCCAAGAGCAGGTATTCCCGCTCGAGGATCCCCCCCGCAGCCCTGCCCAGCCTCGGCAATCTCAACGCATGTCGACCCTCCAGCCCTGGTCTTCCCTCACTATGTCCGTGTCCTGCTCTGATGCACCAGCACCCAGTAACCCCCAAAAAGTGACCACAAACCCGGTGGCAGAGGCAGTTCTGCGATGCCAACAGTTTTACAGGAGACTGGTGATCTTGGCTGCCCCAGGGTCAGCACCTGAATGCAAACCTAGCCTGTTCTGTGAGACGAGTCATTTTAGGAGGGCTTTACATAGCTAAAAATTGCCCTGGCCGTTCAGCCAGAATCTTGTAAGCACAAGGAACAGCCCTAGAAATTTTTTCCTACAAGGCACAGTTTGCTGTAACAACAGGATGACTTTAAGGCATATAGAGATGACAACCCAGAAATGAAGGTACCCAGCTGGGAATGAGAAATACACTTGGCTTAAAACCCAGCACAGGGAAAAAATAAACCACAAACCAACCACTACACCCATTTTGTGGTGCGACCACGACATTTTGGCCTCTCTACAGCTTCAGTGAACCCCATGTGAAGCTGGGCGAAATCAGAGATTGCTGCGGCCAGGGATCTGAACAGCAGCCAGGAGACCCCAGCACGCGCTAAGCTGGAAGGATGGCAATTACTTAAGTGCCAAAACGATTGCCCAGAATCCCACAGTCAAGCCTCAAATACCATCAGGATTTAACCACAGAAGGAGAGAAAAGAAGCTAAGATGCAGCTTGCAGCACATCCCCTCCTGGACCTGGACATCGACCCACACCTAYGCGTGTACAGACAGAGCGTGCCCTCAATCCACTTTCCTTTCCAGCAAAGGAAAAGGAAAAAATCCATTCCAAGCCACTGCTGGTGCCCCCCTCTCCAGAGATGGCTGCGTTGCAGTGACGCTGCCCACTAGTAAGCTCACTGGACCCTTTGAACTAAAGCAAAATGTGTCTCTCAGTTTAACAAAAAGCTCATCTCCTTGAACTGCTTAAGAAAGGGAAAGTCAAGCGGCAGCAAAAAAAGCCATCAAACTTTGAGGGCTCCTCATTATCAGAGCCTACTGTGCCTGCCCGATTCCTCCCAGGGGCTCCTGATTTTGCGAGTAGAGATAAGACCTAAATGAGAGTGCCACTGGGCTCTGCTAGCGCTGCAGAGCTTTCTCCTCAGTACCGAGGGGATTAAAAGACTTACCAAAGGAGTGATTGATCACTTCAAACAAGGCGAAGTAGTTTGCGGTAATACTGTCCATTCCAACTTTCGCAGCCACAGCCTAAAGAGCAACCAAACAGGAAAACGGGGTGAGAAAAACAGGAGCCAGCAGCTGTCCGTCCCCCTCCGGGGCAAGGCTGGCTTCATACAGGTTATTCCCAAGTATTCCCTAACCCGAGGTGTCAGTCAAGATGGAAAACCTGAATTTTACTCTTCCAGTAAAACCAGATGTTTTCTTAAGCAAGGGCTTAGACTCTCCTGCTTTCACCTTCCTGTAAACCGCTCTAGATTTTAAGTGCCACCATGGCTGACAATTAGGTCATCTTTTCTTCTGATGCCTCCAGATTCAGTTCCTAATAGAAGAGGCGTGCACACCTCCCCTAGGAGTTTTCTCCAACAACGCTTCAGTCCTGCACACTAGTACCACAGCCAAAACTCACAGACCTTGGCGGAGGCGACGTGAAATTCAATAGTCTGTGCCCCAATTGCACGAACGTACTGCGAATCCCATCTGCAGGACTCTGTCGTGCAGATCTGGAGCTCCCGAGAGCCTGCTCTTTCGCAACCCTCTGGCTCCCTCACTTGCAGCAACACTTGTAGTTCCCCTTTCAAAAAGGGTCTCCCCCACATCATCTTATTCCTCCTAATTCATCAACAGCTTCCACTTTTCCTCCAGCAGTGCTGGTTGAAGTCAGTCGTCCTTAGTTTTCTACTTAAAGCACTAGGCCTCCGGCCACTCGCAAACCTGTAATCTGGCCAGAGGATTCCCCAAAAGGGTCACTACCCTTAATATTCAACTTGCTGTCCTGCCGCACAGCCACAGCGAGACTCGCGTGTTGGCTGCAGGCAGCTCTTGGATCCAACTCCTCCACCGCAGCCACTGCAAGCCATAACACACAATCTGTCTAGTGCTTAGAGCCATCCGCCAGCTTTAAGATATTATCAGTGAAAATTAATTCAGCGATGACTCTGTCCTTGCAGCCAAGCCTGCCAGCGAAAACACGGCTTCAGCATGGCATAAGGTTAGAGTTCCCTAGCGTTCCTGTCCTCTCTGCTACAGCAAAGCAGGGTCACTGATGCCCACCTGCACTCGAGAGGAGCAAGTGGGCGCCCACGGGGTCTTGGTTAACGTCCGAATCATGTTAATCTTCCAGTCAAGGCAAAAAAACCAGTAGCTCACCTGGTACACCTGGTCTGTAGTGCTGTTCTTTTTGACTCTGACTGTCACTGTTGTTATATCTGGTAATGCTACTCGGAGCTCCACGTCCGAAACGCCGTTGTAATTCTGAAGGAGGGAAGAAGAGAGGACAGAAATCAGCATCACAGAAACTGAGCCCCGAGCTCTGTGGACTATTTATTGCCTCGCACTGGCTAATTAAAATGGTCGCTTCTAACAACCAGCTGCTCTGCAGGCCTCAAGGATCCAATTCCAGTCTGCACCAGAGAAATTCTGAAAGAAGGAAGATGCGAGCTCTGCTCTGAGACAGGAAGCTGAGCAAACCGCTTCAGACCACGACGGGGTAGGATTTTCCATTCACGGGTTTGCCAGTGAGGAGCGAGAGAAAGCTCTGGGACACAGCAACTCAACGAACCATGGGAAGGTTGGAAAAAAGAACAACAGTTGAAGGGCAAATAGCAACTCACTGCTGCTGCCTGCAACTCGCATCTCGGGAGGAGCAAGTCAGACAGACTGGTATTCASAGTGCCTGCTGCCTTTCTGGCCAAAGGCTGATGAATACAAACAGCTCACAAATGCAAAGCTACCTGGGCTGCCACCAGCACAGAAAACAGCAAGAAATCAGTACATGTGTTTTTTTGCCGGATCTCCCCTTGCCAGAGAGTCAGGGTACGCAACGAGGCCTGGTGGCTGGTTCTGCTCTGTGCACAGCTCCGAGAGCGGCAAAGCTGCTCTTAGCTGCTGCTATGGAGAAAAAGTTTCCTGTGTGCAACGACAGACAGCAAACTGCAGCCTTGATTTTTTGCCATGGTTTTCTATTCAACCAGCTGAGGCTTTGGCAGGGAACGTCTTTGCTCTCTGATCCAGTTTTACCAAGCATTTACGGCCTCTGTAGCAAGGAAGGTCACGGCAGAGCTTCAGCGCCGTCGCCTACGTGCCTACCTCGTCCGACTCCGACAGGAACTCCTGCATGATGTCGCTCTCCCCAATGACACGTATCGAACACACTGCAGGACAGAGAGCGCAGGTTAGTGGGGTGCCTGGGGAAAGGGGGAGCCCTCCCCTCCCAGGACCAGCCCAAAAGTGACATGGAAACAACAACTGTCTGTTCTGTGGGCGGCGTGAAACAAGGGTGGTATCTCCAGCCTGGAAAAACCTTCTCAAAGCAAGTACTTTCCGGGCTGTATCAGGTGTCCTGGCATGAAGACTGATCCAGCCTGAATCCCCTACAACAGCAAGCGACAAGAGGTGTTGAGTAACTCACTGAGATACTCCCCGTGGGTGAAATCCAGGCCCCAGGCACACAGCCAACAGGAGTTTAGACTATACTTAAAAGTGGGCAAGAATTTCATAAATAGTACTTTTGCCTCTAAAAAAAGAAGTTATTCTAGAGGGACTGAAACTATTTGGGAATTTAGGCCAAGTTCAGCAAATAATTTGGACCCGAACTGTATCATGTTGCCTCTAAGATGCAACCAGCCTGCCCCTTCCTCCAGCCAGCTGGTAACCGAGGATGAAGATGAACGAGCTGGGCAAGGCAGGGCTGAGATATCAGTGGGGTGAGGAAAACCTGACCCACATCCATCTTTTGGGAAGAGGGAGCTTCACTCCCAGGTGCTGGGTAAGGAAAGAGGCTATTAACTCACACAAATTAATTGAGCAGCTTCCAGGCAACTACAAAAATAACACAGCATCACAGGAACGAGGGGTCATTGCTTCCCGAATGCCATCTACAACCTCTTCACTGCAAAAAGGCGGGGTCGGGTCTTTTCACCAGGCACTCTGATACAGAGATAAGGTTTTGCATCCACTTTCCCATCATCTGAACTCAACCTAAAGGAAACTTCTGCTGCAGGCATTACGATTCTGATTAGAAAGGACCAAAGTGTTCAGCCATGAGCAAGCCCAGGTTGATCTGAGCTCCCCTGATGAGAACGGCCTCGAACATGACTTTCTCCCTGCTCCAAAGCTTCCCTCCTCTTCCTCCTCCCCGTGCTCCCTCATCTCCAAGATTACTGGCGAGCGACATGACACTACAAATAAAAGCTCGTTGTGCGTTAAAAAACTAATTATACATTTTGTTGTTGGAAGTGCGCTGCAAGTCGGTAACACATGCATCATTAAGCCGTGGCAAGTCTGAGCTCCCTCTCACCACTTCAGCCGTAAAATCCAATCCAGCTATAAACGAGCTTCTTTCTCTCACAGGTAAACAAATACCTGTGAAGTTTTGGACCACCCGTGGAAGGATGTACCCTGAGGATTTGTTTCCCCGCTTGTGAGCGGCGGGGCTGTGTACGGCTGCCTGGGCTCTCCTCCCAGCTCAGTACCTTTCTCCAGGTACTCCTCCAGCCCTCGCCGCCGGGCGTCCAGCTGCTGCTCCGACAAAGAGAACGGCCACTTCCCCGGGAGACGGGGAAAAGTGAAGTTGGCAAATTCCCGTTTCAGATTCTGGTGCAGGATGGCAAACTCCCGGTACCGCTTCGAGCAGAGCTGGCGGCCCGCCATGTAAACATTGTAGACCTGCAGGGAGGAGAAGAGGCTCACTGGGGTGAGAAAAGTTTTCCAAATCCAAACTGGCACAGCTCTGCCTTCCCGGACCCACAGGCAGCGCAAGACTAAATTAGGAGGGTTTGAGCTAGAATGAGAAATGGGTATGAATAGTTAAAAATGCCACTGCTGATCCCTGGAGCTGGGAAGTGTCCCAACTACCACCTCCATCTGACAGCAGGAGGATCAGCATGAGTTCAAGGTGCCTTTCTACTCCAAGAGGAGAAGAAAACCACCCAAACCCTTTACAAAAGGCCCTGAGCCCTGATGCAGCCATCACGGCGTTCACCTGGATCATCTCCTGCACAAGCTGCACACAGGAGGGTCCCCGAGGTGCACCAAGCCACCACCAGACAGATGCCACGGCAATACCGTGCTGACCGCATCAGTTGTTTTTAGCAACAAGAGCCTCGTCGCGTTCCAGATGTGCTTGAAGCTACTGCTGAATTTCCAGCTTGTTGCAGGATTGAGCCTCAGGTTGCAGCCAAAGCCCCAGAGCTTTGGATTCAGGGTCATGGCTACTTTCCCCGAGACACAGAGAGGTCCCAAACCAAGCAAGAGGCTTGGTTTGTGTCTGGACACCGCCCCTGGCAGCCGTCAGGCACCAACCATGGGGCAGATCCCAGGGGAGAAGCAGTATTATATATCTTTTAGGAGCACCCCACGTTAACTAGTTTCTTCGCTATGCGTGCACTCTTCCAGTTTCATTCTGGACACCATTAAGGAAATAGGACTCTGGTCCCAAACAGGGGAAACCCATAGCAGAGTCACGTTCGCAGGACATTTCTCAGCACTGCGATGCTCTTCAGGGAATTCCCTTCCCGTTCATTAACCAGCCGCCTCCATTTTTAAAGCCAATCTGCTCAGTCTCGCAGGCAAGTTAAACAAGCTCTTATCAAGGCATTGCTAATATGCCCTCAGTGATAAGGAGGTCCCAAACAGCAGCGTTACCTTAATTAGCTTCACACCAGGAAAGGGACGCAGCAGGGAAGAGAGTAGGTTCATGCTTTTTCATGTTGCACAAGGGAAGTGTTTGCAACCGCCACCTTCCCCCTTGAGGAGAGGAGCATCACCCTCCACCAACCTCCCGAAGTCAAAGGGCTGGCAGAGCACAGAGGAGCAGTCTAGCAAGAGGCATGTGCCAAAGACACACCGAGGGTGGCTTCAGCAGCATTAAGCAGACTCAAAACCCCAACCTGCTCCCCAGATGAGGGCCCGGAGCAGTCCCAGCTCACTCGCCCTCCACGTCTGCGCTCCAGATACCTGCCTGACAACCTTCACAAGGGGAAAGTGCTCCAACAAAACCACAGCTTTTTCCTTAAAAGAAGCAYGCGTTCAACCCTTCCGGCATCACCTCAAGAGAAGGATGGGGCTAGATCCGAACAGCAGCAGCTATTGTCAGTCCAGTGAAGAGACTCCCTTTGACCCCCCGTTCTTTAAGATCCTCTGGTTTCTAGGACCCTTTTTCTCCTGCCCCATACGGCACACCTGATCCGACAGCATCCCACCAGGGCTGGGACAGCAGGGCACGGGGATAGCACACGCTCCCCGTGAGGCTGTGGATCCACGAGGATCCCATCTGTCCCCTTCAGAGACGCGCGCCAGGGTGACACGTTGAAGTGACACGCTTTGCACAAGAGCCTGACTCTTCTGGTGAGCCGAGCGCTGCTGAACGCCCTCCACCTCTCCTTTCACACACACGCTGTTTCTGCAACACTGATGCTGGCTTGTGTCTTCCTTGGGAAAATGCCTCTGTCCTCAGCTGGGAGAGGAAAAAGTGATGAGCCAGTTTGTCATCCGTCTCCCGGCACTTCATACTGCAACGCAATCGTGTCCCGAGGGCGACCGCTCCAGCCAAACCTACCTCCCAGTCTGGGAGGGTGAAGGAAGCCAGCGTACAGCACAAATCTTCCAGCCATGAGTCAAAGCAGCAGCGTAACTAAAACACCCGATACTCGTCATCTCATCCCAAGTCCCTCCACCTCACCGTCCACCCCCACTGATGGCCGCACAGTGCCCTGGCCCTGGAAAAACGAAGACACAGAGCAGAAGAAAAATGTGGTCTCGACATGGGTAGGACTGTGCTCCTAACAATAAGCAGCTATTTGCAGGGGGAAGAATACTGCCCTTGTGGCATGCTTCTGTCTCTACCAGTCGCTGACTGAAACTCGGAGCCAGCTGGGGTTCGGCTGCAGGCTCTGCTGGTCCTCGCTGCAGCGCAGACCCAAGGCACGCTCAGAGCAGCGGCCAGCAGCGAGACGCAGGGTGCTGGAGGACAGGGCGATCGAGATAGCTCACAAGCCGAGCATCTGTGAACACTACTCAGCCACGCAAGGAAGCGGAAGAGCTAAGCAAGGCCAGGCCGACTGAGGAGGTTAAATACACCCCAAACGTTGCAAGAAGAAACAGTTCTGCAGACGAGTGTCTTTGTCTTGGGTCCCTCTCCAAACATTTCCTTACCAGCCACAGCCAGCCATCCCTGATGAGCCAGAATCAACGTTAAGCCTCAGAGGATGCACCCATGTCAGGTACTTAGACGACAGATCACATTATCTAGGAAAATGACTGCCAGCCTCCCCAATAAATGCGACAGAAGAGGCAGGGAACCCAAAGGAAAAAGACTTTTTACAGCTATTTCCCCYGACATTCCCTAAAGGGAAAAGAAATTCTGTAGATGGGAAGCTATGCTTCAAGACATCTGCTCCCTTTGCTTTTACATCTATCACAGATGTCCTTAACACTTGGTGTAAAACAGGAGATACAAATACGAAAGCTTATATGAACAAAATAATAAATTCCTACTTAATCTTCACAAGAGATCAAGCTATTCCAGATACATTAATAAAAAAGCTTCCCAGCACACAGGAAATAGCTGCAAAAGAATAACCAAGCACAGTAAGAGTGAGGACGGGCGAGCCTAAATAAGACAGTGTCAAAAACAGTCAATAATAAGTTAATGTGCCTCCACCCTGAAGACAAACAGAGAGTGTTGCCACCAATTGCCACTAACAGCAACAAGCACGCCAGCTCCGAGTGCAGATGCATCCTATCTCCAGAAAACACCATCCAAGCTGATACTAACCACAAACTTCTCGCCGTTTTGCTCCACGTGCTTGTATGTGGGGATGGAGATGGGCACAGCTTGTTTTTCTGTGTAGTCGTAGAACGACTGCCCCAAAGAGTCATCACTCGGATCGAGATTATCTGCCTCGTGGGGAGGCACGGACAACACCGTCAGAATTAACTCCTTCTCTCCTGCGCGAATCAGGTCCACCACTTGCTTGTGTGTCGCTCCTTCGACATTCACCCCATTCCTGGGAAAGAGAAAGCAGAACAGCCGTAAGCAAGGCAGAGGTGACTGCAGAGCCTTCAAACCACGCCAGGACCAGCCCCGAGATCCATCACATCTGCTTCCCTTGAAAATCCCTCCAGCCTCAACTGCTCTGGTTGCTCCAGTTTCACTCTGGTCTAAACTTCACTAATCTTTCCTATTGATGATTTCTCGTGTCATTAGTTACTGAATTATGTTTAAAGACTTCAGACACAACTGAAAATTCTTTAAGGCTCATGCACCCCCTTGAATATTTAAAACAAGTTTTGCAGTTTTTACCATTTCTCAATGGTACGACATGGCACATTTGAACCCAGAAAGCAAGCCTTTTCCCATCAGCTAAAGGCAAATGCAAGGAGACCACAGAATTGGGGAAGAAAACACTGAACGCCTAACACATACCACTCTGCTAGGGCAAAGCCCATCTCCTGATCCTCTACAGCTCCAAAACGTTAAGTGAATTTCCCTAAACCCAAATTGAAGCTTCCAGGTGAACAAGAATGAGAAAGCAGCAAGGAGGCTCAGAGAGCAAAGGTGAGTGATTTCAGAAGCTGGTGCTCCCATYCACCAAGACACAGCACCCACGAGCACATCTGCTTCGGTGCAACACAAAGCAGACGCGCGTTAGCTTCGGTTACTGCTAGGCAAACTGCGCTGCCTTGCTCCAAACAGCCCAGGAGCGCTGCTACAGCGAGTAACACGTTCTGCTTCCTAAATTGCTCCAACCTGGTCAGAAGAGCTCATCACAATTACGCCCCAAGCCCTCCAGGAGCCCCACGGAAGCTCTGAAGACCCAAGACATACCCAAGCCACTTCTAAAGCATTCCTGACATTCCTGCTCTCCCTGCGAGCTCAGTTAACCATCGCTTGGGTCTTGCTTTGCCCAAAAGATAGGGACCATACCTTGGCCAGCCTGGAAAGATGCTGGACCCATGACTTGATTTCAAAGCAAAGAGAGCTGTTAGGTTCTCTTCCAAATCTGGAAAAGGACAAGCCTGTTTTTTCTCCTGATAAGAGCTAAATTTAGTAGCGAGTCTCCATAAACTTGCAGTCATCACAAGCATCTCTGTGAAGAGTTTGGTATCCGAAACATTCCCTGTATAAACAGGAACAGGCAGAGCTTCACCCACTGCATCCCTACCAGTCGGCCGGCCGCACTCTCGCAAGGCTGCCGGAGAGCCCATAGACCATCGGAGACGACAGGTCCCTTTCACCTCTGCTTCCCAAGCAGCTGCTTGGGACAAGCCTGCAACAAACCAGCCAAGGAGTTTCTCACCACTGCTGAAGCAACACCGGCAACCACACCGCAACGCCAATTTGTCTTCGCTCACACCTAGGAATTTCTCCACCAGAAAGCCCAGCGTTGCCCTTATTCTGTGCTGCTGGCTACAGCCATTACCTGATGCTTCAGAGGAGCGCAAGAGGAAAGCAGCCTGCACTTTCCCAGCCACGAATCCTGACTATGCAGGGAGAGAAAGGGCTCTCAAATACTGCCTCTGGCAATCAGCTACTTCTTCCTGGAGCCTGGGAACAGACTGTCATCATCTCACTGCCGAAGACGTATTGCTGGTCACAGAACCATCCCAGCTTGCCTTAAATCAAGCGCGGGATTCAGCTTTCAATCCCCYGCTCTCAAATGAAAGAGAACAGCTCTTACTGCGTCACATCAATCATTTTTTATCGAACTTTTACTTCGAAGAATTGCCCTGGAAAGATCCAATTTCGACTTACAAATCTGGGTGAGAGATCCCAGGCTCTGAACCAAGTTTAAAAAAGCCCTAAGTGGTGCTTGTGAGCCAGAGACAGCACTTGCGTTTTGCCAGGAGTTGGACAAGAAAGCTTCCCCCAGCTCGGACACTACTCGTGGTTATCAGCCCTCTTAGAGCTCCCGTATCGTTTCAGGGAAGGGATAACGAAGCAACCCTCGGATGCAGCCCCTGGCTCTGTGTGATAAGAGTGCTCAAAGAGCTGTACACAGCTTTTACAGCAACGAGGCCGTTAAGTTCAGGAAGAGGGAAAAATCCCCTCCTCACCGGCCAGCTCTTCCACAGGGCAGGAGCGTGGCCTCCAAAGCAGCAACTTTGGGCAGAGGGCAGCCCTCGTTACCGAGTCAATTTGTTAGCCACCAACATCGTCACACTAAAGCAACATTTGCCTTTGTTCCACCTGACCGATGCTCACGTGCTACTTGCTTATCCCAGATCACTTCCACTCGCCTAGAATTAAACCCAGTCCGCAAAGTCCGACAGCACTGCTGCCCAAGTATGATTTTTGACGGATAGGGATGAAAAGCCAGAGACTCCAGTCGTGCGGAGAAGGCTGCTGTTTGCCCACACCAGGAGGGATGGCAGGCCATAACGACTCTCCTCTGCGTGTCCCAGTCCTGTCCTGAAGAGAGAAGGACAAAGGCAGGGGAGTTTAGTCACTGTCCCACGCTTGACCTCGAGCCCATCTCCAGCTAGCGACAGGCAGAGCCCCCTCCAGCTGGCAGCAGGGGCTTTTGGATGACCCAGGCTGCAGGACTCGCTGCTTAGTCCACAAAAGTCAAGGCTGGTTTTTAGTTACTCAGCCCCAGCTAGGCTGGAACTAGGTCCTCAGCTTAACTTCCCATCAGCAAAGACCTCAGACACTGCGCCTTCCCTTCTGTCAGAAGACCGAGAACAAACATGCTGCCGGCTTCCTCCTCTTCCTCTCCCACACCCTCCTCAGCCCCTGGTGACTTCTGCTGCCACCCATTTCCTCCCCAAGCCGACACCAAACCCTGGGAGGGGGCGAGGACAGGACCTGGGACTCCCGACAATAAGACTGCAATGCATCATTTCATTCACAAAAAACCGGTAACACCCACTGCCGGCTCTCCATCGCTCCCAGCAGGCTTCTTTCTAAGATCAGATGCTGCTTTAATAGCAGCGCTGCTCGCCCCTCCGCTGTGCCAAGCAGTAGGAAGGAGCAGTCGGTACCGCAGGCGCGCGCGGCCGGAGGACTCGCACCTTTGCAATAAAGTCACCATAGCAACTCAGGCTGGAATCATCATCGACGAACCGATGAAGAAAGGGAACGGTAAATCATACGACACAGGCAAATCAGGAGCAGCTGGCAAGGCAAGAGGAGCACAGCTGAAGGACGCACTGTTTACACAGCCACGGACCTGCAGGATCCGAGAGCCGAATGCACTTTTCCCAAGACAACGGGACACTTGGGTACTTTGCTCCTCAAGCTTCTGCCTCCATTTGGAGTCGGAAAAAAGATCCAGGCGTTACCTTTTCCCTTCCAGGGAATACACATGGTCCCAGGAGAGGGTTGCTGAGCTGACCGCAGGGCTGGGTCCCGCCATACCTTACAGAAAGGATACAACAGCGGCAGATGACGGCCAGATTCAACAATCCTTCCCTCCAAGAAGGAGGTACTGCAGACGGCACACAGCTCTCTTCTGCGTGGGAAGGGAAATAGAGGAGAACTCTGCTCATGGTGGAGCAAACTGCTGCAGGATGGAGACCACAGCCAGGCACATGCAACCCCCGGCCAGGTCCGCCAAACTTCAGCAGCACTCAAAGAGCAACCTCCTCCGACAAATCGCTTCTCTCAGCTGTCCACCGCCAAAGGTGGATGTGGTTAAACCCAGAGCACGAGGTTCTGTCACCTTCTGCTGCAGGACGGTGAGTGACTCTCCTTTCCTCGACGACCAGCTTCCTCTTCACCTCGCCGGGGATGCGAGCGGCCTCGCAGGAAGGTTACCGCAGGAAAAGCTCTGAAGTCAGTGGGTAGAAGCGATGCTGGAGCTGTTCAGTGCACTGCTGGACCAGGCAATGTGGAGCCTTTGCTCGCTGTCCCTCTGGCAGGGCCATCCCCACCCAAACAGGGCTGCAAAGCAGCTCCCAAACACTCTYGCCATCCCCCAGGGAGCTGGGAAGAAGTTGTTTTCCTCCTCGTGCTGGTTATGGTCAGTCTAGCTCGATACTCACCATGACTAAGGGCTCAGGTTGGCTGAGCTGAAGACAACATAACCCCAAATCACTCGTTACCACGTTTCTGTTGGCAATCGTCTCCCCGCAGCAGAGGGAACACACGCCCATGCCGCAGTCCACAGTCCAGCATGCCGGCAAAGACGCCTGCCAAGACAGGCCTGGGCTGAGACTCCGGACTGTGACCCAAGGCAGTGGCACGCTTTGCTGCCCGCTGACACCACTGCAAGGGCAGAAACCCTGGCAGGCGTGGGGCAAGATCAGGCACTGCCAGCCTCAGCACTCGCCCGTCGGGGCTTGCCTGGTGCTACGGGGGAAGCCAAGCTCTGGGAATTACAGCAGGTTATGCTTAACAAAAGATCTTCACCTGTGGTTCGGCAAGCTCCTGCCGCAAAAAATACATGCTGGGGGGCAGACCAGTCCAGTGTTTGCTCACTGCAATAAATTTAAAAGCCTCTTTGAGACTGAGTTTCCAAAGCATTAGCCCAAAGACGGTGAGCAGCGGCTGCTGGCTGGCACGGTCCCCTGGCTGGAAGGAAGATGAACTGCTGAAGCACCCCACTCGCTCCCCCAAACCTGCTCTCTCTGCCAGCACGGTGCAGAAAACGTCTCGCTCACCAGCTGCGTTTGAACCCGGTAACACCTATCGGCAAGTGTTCTCAGCAAGAACAGGAACCGCTGGCAAACACCGGGAGACCCTGAGGAGGAAGCATGCATTCGACAAAGCAAAATTCCCCATCATGCCAATGCTAACGAGCAAGATCCGCAAGACACAGAGAAGAACATTTCACTTCTCCCATTTGTACACCGAATGACTCATTTTCTGCAAAGACTTCTTAAAATTTCCCAACTATCTGTCTGTCAAGAGATGACAAGGAAATTTACTGCAAGACAGTCTGCAATAAGCTTCCTGGAGATTAAGACCACGGCCCGCCTCTGTGCTTTGTTCAGGCAAAGTACTGACCAAGCCGACAAACCATCCAAGGAAAAACACTCCAGAAACTATCCAAATCATCTTTAAGGCTTTGCTTTTTAGCAGATGAGCATCTTCAGCCATCCCATGCTATCAGCAGGGCCACCACGGCAAAGCATAAGTCAGAGCCCAGCCCTGCAGTCAAGGCAAGACCAGCAAAACCTGCGTAAAACAAGGACAGCTGTACCTGTCTGGCATGGCACCGCTCTCCCACCCCAGCGTGACAGAACCAGGCTGGCAAGAGCCTTGCTGTGTAGATGTGGCCTCAGAAGTAAGACTGGCAGAAGCTAGTTGCACCACAACTTCACGTGTCACCTGTCTCTTAATGGGTCTGCCAAGTCCCCATCTCCCCCCACCCAGCGCTTTGCATCTTCCAGCTCCTGACGCTTGGCTCAAAACACGTCTGGACGTGGCTCCAGCTCTGTACATTAAGCCCATAAAATTCAATACGTAATCAAGAAGCTCCCTGCACTCCTGCTTCTTCTGTAACACACCGGTTCTCACCAATATTCAGCTGCGGGAGAGATTTTAAGCGCTGTGCCGAGACAACAGCAGCGGTGACAGATTACTCTCTGCTCTGAGAAGGGCTGATGAAGGAAGAAGAGTGCTGAAGATGAGATCCAGCAACAAGGGCAGTCACCACAGGGATCAGCAGCCTCTTCAGGAGAGGCTCTGGAAATAAAGATGAACAGCTAATGAGCTTACTGGACACAGCAGTGCGGGACAGCTTCTCCAGGCATGCCGTAGCAGCTGCAGAAACAGGCGCTTCATCGTCTTCACCCCTCTCCCTTCTCAAATCCAGCTAATGCCAAACACTGAAACAGCTCCAGCCACCGACAATGCCTTATGGGGTGCGTTTGCAAAGGGGCAGCTGCTGCGACGGTGCCAGCTCCCTTCCACCACTCCTCGGGAGAGTGACGTATTCACCCGACCGATCCACAGCAGCTTTAACAGACCCAGCTCCTTGCAGCTTATCCCAGAGGAGCRTTAAGTTTCTCTGTTGCACAATACACCCAAGACCATTCAAGCTAAACGGTTTCCCCAACAGGCAGCGTGTTTCTCCTGCTCCAGCCCTGAACTGCTCAGTCCCCAAAGCCAGACGGCCGTCAGCACAAGCCTTCCTCAAACTGAACCATCCCAGGGCTGTTCAGCTGAGGCCGAAGCAGTATTTCCTCATTTCTAATCATCCAAGAGAAGGGAAGCTAGCCTTCCTCTTTTACAGCTAAGCAATCCAGACTCTGTCCAGTATTATTCCAAACAGATTAAAAAACCCCAGGAAGACACTAACAAGTGCAATTCCAGTGACCTTTCCTACTTCTCTGATGTGGGAGAGACCAGAAGGAGGTTAGGATAATTACCATTTTCACAGAAGCCTCTTACAACATTTTTAGGAAGTTTTAACGTCCCTGTGCATATTTACAGGCATTGCTCTGGCAAACAGTGCAAACACCATTCACCCACTCCAATCACGAGAGCAATGATTCCTTGCAAGTTAACACTTCTGAAACACCCTGAAAGAAGACAAAGAATGTTAACATTCAGAAGGTTAAAAACTAAATATTACCAAAAAGCAAACAAGTACTGAGCTATTAGTCTTGCTGAAAAAGGAACATCACGTTGGACACTTCAGAAACCAAATCCGTATCAAATCCACCCTGGAAACTCAGGAGCAGTTAATTGCAATCAGCTTCTACACCAGCAATAGGAGACACCATCTAGGTCAAGGCCTCCTTGGGTTTTCCTTCCCTGAACCATCAGCAAAACCACCCTGAGAAGACCAGAGACGGACAGGGCTGCTAGACCACAAGCCCCGGTGCTAGCACAGAGCTGGACTTTTAAGCGTAACCTTTTTGACCAACATCAAAGCAATGATTTTTATCTGTTCCTTTTGTAGACCCAGATTCTCCTCTGGCTCAGTTCAAGCTGCTGACGACCAAGTTCAAGCCTGTGACGGCAGCTTTGGTTTCCCAGCCATGCTCTTTTGCAGAGCTCTGAGCAACATCAATGAGCCTCCGAGGACTCTGCAGACCACACGTTGAAAACCACTGTCATGAGACGCTCCTCCAGAGATGTCGGTGAAGAGCCCGGCAGGGTCTCACGCTCCAGTTCTTCGAAATAGCATCCCAGTCCAACAGCAGCCTGGAGCACGGGTGTTCACGAGGCCTCTCAATGACGTTTTGGTCTGCAGCTCACATTTTGCAAGCACAGGTTTGAATCCCAGTAAAAGGAAACTCTCCCCCTGCCTTATATTTCATCYGTCGCTGCTTCCTCAGTGCTCAGACTGGTGAACAAGGAAGGGAAATGATGGGTGCAAAAAAAGCCACCACAACACACTGGGCACCAACGTCCAGCAGCTCTTCCCCGTCAGGAGCGGGGCGGCCGCTTCCACTGAGCCTACAGGGACTGACCCATTTGCTTCGTTATCTTGAGCCGAACAAAGCAGGAGCAAAGAGCACAGGTGGCAGAAATGGGTTTAAATTTCTCCAGCTTCAGTCATCACGCCCATTCCTAGGCACATAGAGAGTTCTGTTTAAATATACTGCAGAAGTGTTAAACCAGGGTAGATAAAAAGGCTCTTGCATTTATCTAATTGTACGCTTAATGGAAAACCCAGCACACGAGGGTTCTTCATTTACCCACTGCTGTTATCTCTCAAGAAARAAAAGATACATTTGCAGTTTTTCACTCAAACAGCCAACGCCAGCCTTATTGAGCACACCAAGCACAGGCTGAAAGGCGCAATCAGGAGACCCGAGTTATTCCCAATTCTAATCTACAGCCTTAACCGGGCGAATCGACTCCCCTCCCTGCGCTTCAGCAGCCCCGTTCATAAGACGGGGAGAGATGCTGACCCACGGTAAAACGCTCCGAAAACGTGCGCAGGGAAGCGAGGGATGGAGCCCAGAAAGGTTGGGGTGAATTCAGGAACGCTACCGGGAAGACGGTGTRTGTAAGAGGTGGGGGGAGGAAAGACATCTATCAGCTGGTGATTAGAGGGATTTTAGGTTCGCCAGGCTGCAAGCCAAACTCAACACGTTTTGTGAGTTCCTATGGCTGCAACCGCAGCAGAACAACCACCCACCTCTGAAGCAGCGAGGGGGCCGTGCATCCCCGCACGTCTTCCACCTTCTCACCATCCAGGCGTGTGAGATAAAGCTTCCAACACGGACTCAATCCACTTCCCAAACTGTCTGAGGTCAAGGAAAGAGACACCCTTGAAGACTTTGGCCAAGGTAAAGCCTGCTGACCACTTCGTAAGGYCATGTTCTGGCAACGCGCCCTTTGTGCGAGCAGCAAAATGCTGCGTGTAAGCAGGGCACGCAGCTGCCGCCTCCTTTTTACAGACTGTTCCGGACTTTTCCAAAGCAGAACCAGCTTTTTCTGTCCCAAGTCAATACACAAAATTAGACTGTAGACCAAGAGGAGATAAAGAGTTTAATCTCCTGAGGGAAATGCCTTTTACCCCGCACACCAGGCACAAATCGCTCCCCACGAGGGTTAGGAAGAAGCCATCTCCGGTGGAGGTTATTCCATCAAGACCTGTATCGAGGGGTACGACACCTTCCCTTGAAGCAGCCGGTGCTGCAACCATTTCAGACGTTTCTCTGATGCAGGAACGAGTGATGGAGACCAATTCTCTGGTCTGGCGGGGTACGGTATCCCCCTACCCTCGCAATCACACCTAGATCGGGCCAGTTTTCCGCCACACGCAGTTCAATAATATTGAGAACAAATCCCTTCTCTATCTGTTCAATTATTTTGGAGCGAGCTTCCCTGCAAACAGAGCAAACGCTAGTGAGATTTTCTTCCCTGTCAAGATTAGTTATGATTGTCATTCAGGGTGATAATCAAGAACTAAATTAGCTTTCATTGTCTGTCTCCAATGCCCTCAACACCCACAAACACACAACCAGCTAAGAAGATTAGCAAGCACGCCATAGCTATGTTGCAAAACCAGCCTTCGAAAGCAAGAGGTCTGAGCTAGATGCTAGATACAGGAGCGTGATGCAGTGAAGGATGGCAAGAAAGGACTTTATAGTGAGGTCAGGACTCTAAATAACCCTTCAAACAACACCTGAAACTTCCTTTGGTTTTGGATGAGGACTGGGAAACAGGTTGCGTTCCACCTCGCAGAGGAAAACCACACTCCCGTTACTGCGGCCAGAGCCCTCAGCCCTGCAGGGACGGGAGGTCTCTGGGTCTTCCAGCACTGCGTGCAGAGCGGGCTGGGGAAGAGACGTGGGGCAACAGACCCCACAGAGAAGTTACCATGTGCTAAATACCCCGTTACTCTGCAGCAACAGTCACAGTAATTCCATCAAGGCCATGCAGTGGAAGAATCTCGTCTCTCAGGCTCTTGCTCCAAAAAACTCTCTCCCAGGCCAGTTTGCTCGGAGTTGGAAACAAAGCCCTGCTGGGAAATAAACAGCCTGTGCAGAGAACACCTAACCTGCACGTGCTTTCGGCACTCACACACGACATGCGATCTGCAAAGATGCCGAGCGGCCAGCCGTTCCTCCCGAAGCCCCACTGCCCAGCTCCAGACCCACAGCTCGGCTCTCCCCAAGTTCACCGCGACAGCCGAACCCGCCGTGGGTCCTGCGGGCAGTCGAACCGGGCGCCGGCATCGCTGTGCCGGGGAGGCGGCAGCGGATGGGCCCGCGTGCCTCCCGGGGAACCCCACCCCCACCATTGTGCGCAGGGTGCTGCTGTGGAAAGGAAGGGAAATCAGAGCTATTTTTGGAGTCTTGTTTTATTGTTTTCTACTCCAACTCACAACCGTGCTAAGATTTACTTGCAGGAGTTGGATTTTAACAGACCCAGGGAGAATTAGTGTCCTCTTGGCAGAGCATGCAGAGACACGGGGTCTTCACGCTGCCAAAACGTGGCTGGAACCACGTAATATTTTTTGGGCTGATTTATGCAGCGAAGTTAACGAAAGCGATAGGCGCTATTGGAAAAGGGTGASAGCCAATCTGGCAGTGCTACAAGAAGATACATGGGCAAATTAAAAGCAACTTCTCCCAGGAGATGGGAAGTGGCAGATAAAGCAAGAGGAAACCCCCCTCCTTCCAGCCGCAGTGGCTCCCTGCCCCGCAGAGAGGGAAGCCAGGGGTCCAGAGGGCCTCGAGCAAACGCCCCGTGTGCCCCCTCATTATCCATCATTATCTGCAGGTCTTAATTCTTTCAAACATTGCTGCGTGGTTTGGCGACAGACTAATGGTCGGTTCCTCACCTGGTGCCGGCCGAGATGCCGGGGACCAAAGCCCGATTCCAGCACCGGCCTCAAAACCTACCTCTGATTTAAAACGCGGCATTTTAAGTGTTTCCCCACAGCGGGCACAAGGGAGAATTTCAGCTCGGCACCTTGCAACGCATACAAAATATTTCCCCTCGGTCAATAAACGCTGTTCTCTCAAGTAGATCCTCCAGGTACAGAATTCACCCCCCGAACGGTTCTTCTGCACAGAAAAATCAAAGCATAAAGTATTTGGGTCACATGGGAGAGAGCCAAATCCCAACAGTAAGCTTTCTGCAGGGCATGGCCAGCTCTCTAGCCACGGGCTAGTCAGAACAGCTCTTCTCTGCTGGGCCCAAACACATGCTGTTGTCCTTCACACACTGCAGCCTGCAAAGACTGGCAGCAAAGCATTCCTGCTGCTATGAAATCCCTGTAATTAATAAGTAATTGAACTTAACCAACTCAGCATGAAGTACAAATACGTAAGGATCAGGAGGTATCGCACAGCTCAGCACGGGCAGAACCAACCCCAAGAACCACAAGACGAAGGGGAACATGCTAAGAAAAACACACCTCGACAGGCTGAGGCTACAGAAAGCCCTCAAAGAGATTTAACYGATGTCAGTCCACAAACATGGGCTCAAAGTTTAAGGGCTTTTTTTTTTGAGGGAGGAGGAAGATCAGTTTCAACACAGCTGAAGCATTCCCATGGAAAGATGTTTTCAGGCTCACATTACAATTCTTGCTGTCGAGAAACAGCTACCGTACAGCCCTGGACAACCCGAGGTCCCAGTGACCGAGAGGAAGAAAAACCAAGCAGCCGGTCCCATCCCTGAGCGTGCATTTCCATCTCTGCTGCCTTCTGCAAAGCCGCATGGCTACCGGGGGGAAAGGCAGGCTACCAGCTCCAGAAAGCACCTCTGTCTCGCCCCAAAGGAGCCCCCTGCCCTCCCCAGGAGGGTCTCCATGTTGAAGACCGAGGGTCCCACTCACCGGAGGAGGGTTTGCACCCTCACACACCTCGTCCCGGCCCATGCCAGCTCTCTGCAAGGGCACCTGTGAGCTCACCCAGCCCAGCACCAGCTTCTGTCAGCCACGGCCCCCTTCCCCTGCTCTCTCCCCCGCAGACTTTCTCAGGGTGAGCTCCCCCTTCCTTCCAGCCACCTCTTTTCACATCTCCTAACCTACTTCCCCTCCTCACCAGGGATGTCTCCTGGGAACAGCTTTTCTCCAGGAGCTCAGTGCCTCCCCAGGCAAATTCCCCACCGTGGCCACCCCCTTCCACCAGCCCCTTCCTGGCCAGGGTCCCTGCGGGGAGGTAGATCCGTGGATGTGGCTCCTACAGATATTTCTGCTGCCTATGAGCCCTTCCTGCTCTGCAATCCAAGGGATGCCCCCAAAAACAAAGGTGAGGGGAGAGTCTCCCTGAGGATGAGCTGGTGAAGGGGACCCCAGATTCACCCTCCAAGGGAGGGGCTCCCGCCCCCAGAGGGGCTCTTTCCTGAGGCTGCAACCCTTAATCCCTCCACACAGCCCACAAAGAAGGGGATCCTCTAAAGAACCCCCTAAAAACTGAGTGCCTTGCTTTCAAGGAGATGGAGACTGTGTCCCTCCACCCCTAAGGGGGTCCCCCAAATCCCTCAGGGAGGAAGATGCTGGCCCACAACTCCCTATTAAAAGAGGTACCCTAAAACCCTCAACGAGAGGATGAGGACAGTCCACACCCCTCTCTGTGTAACGGGGTCCCCGGGGATCAGAGGCCGGCCCAGCCCCCTCATAAGGGGTCCCCAAAGCCCACAGTGAGGGGAGGCCAGACCCCCTAAGGGCTCCCCGTGAGAGGAACCTGGCCCAGCCCCCCCAGTAAGGGCTCCCCAAAGCCCCCAGTGAGAGAGGACCAGACCAGGCCCCTCATCAGGGGCCCCCAAAGCATCTGGGCAGACAAACGCAGCTCCTCATAGGAGCYTCTCCCGGGACGGCCCCCCACAGGGGTCCCCCCAAAGCCCCTGGTGAGAGGAGAACAAACCAGCCCCCCAAGCCTCCAGTGAGATCCAGCCACCCCCACAACCCCCCCCACGCCCCCAACAAGAGGAGGCCGGCCCAGCCCCCCGTTACTGGCTCCCATAAGACCCCCTCCAAGCCCCAGCCAGGCTCAGCCCCTCCTCACGACTCCCCCAAAGAGGCTCAGCCCCTCCACCCCCCGTAAGGACGCCCCAGTCCCCCCCCCGAGGCTCAGCCCTCCCGCAGCGGAGGGGGCGGCAGCGGGGCGGGGGCGGGCAGCCCCCCGCGCCGGGCAGGGCAGGGCAGGGCGGGGCGGCGGCCCCCCCGTACTCACACCTCCAGGATGCGGTCCCCCTTGCGCACCCCGGCGCGGTCGGCCGCCCCGCCGCCCAGCACGGCGCTGACATGCTGCAGCGGGGCGTAGAGCTCGCCGTTGATGCTCCGTAGCTGGCCGCCCTCGCTCACTTGACCGCGTACGTTGAAGCCGTAGCCGGACTCCGACTTGACGATGCGGACTACGCGGGGGCCGCCCGGCCCCGCCGGGGCCCCCTCGCCGCCGTTCCGGTGCGGCGCCGCCGCCGAGCGCGGCAGCCCTTCGCCCTCCTCGTCCGCCATCTTGGCGAGCAGCGCCCGGCCGGCCCGTCACGCGACCGCCGCCGCGCCGGCCACCGTAGGGCGCCGCCCACCCGCCTTGGGGGGGAGGGGGCGACGGGAAATGTAGTCCCGCCCCCACCGCGGGCGCGGAGGACGCTGGGAAATGTAGTCCGGCTCRGCGGGAGCGAGGCCTTCTGGGAGTTGTAGTGCCGCGCCAACGCTGTCGCCGTGGCAACGGGGGGGGGCGCTGTGCCCGGCGGCGCCGTACCGTGATGTCACTGCTGTGACGTCACACAGCCTCTTAAGGCAACARGTGGCAGAGAGGCTTTACTGCAGGGCCGGGGGCTGGCTTGGGCCGGGCCTCACTGCTAGGCCCGGGGTGCCGCAGGCCTCTCTAGCACCCCAGCCCCGAGGGAGCAGAGGGCAGGGGAGGGGGGCGGCCCGGTCCCCCGGGAGGACATGCACCACAGCAGGCCCACGCTCCCCACGGCCCCCTTCTGTCAAAGCAGGGGCCCCAGCCGCCATGGAGGCGGGTGGCACAGGCCACTGTGTGGAGGGGGAGCACCAGGGAGGCACCCAAAGGCCACAGGCTCCGGCCCAGAGCCAGCCCGGAGCCCAGCTCACACCCCACGAGGGGGGTTGCTGCAAGGCTGCTCCCCAAAGCCCTTGGAGACACGCTCTGGGGATGGCAGAGGAGCCACATCTGAACCTGAGCCCGGCCGCCTTCCCCCCCGGGCGCTGGGGACAGGCTGCGTGGAGAGGGCAGCCACAGGGGACTGTTTAATTGCAATGCAGAAGCAGCCAGCTGAGCCCACGGCATTCGCCACCACAGGAGTCGGTGCTGAAGGCACTGGACACAGCATCAGCTCACTCCCATGGAGCACAGGACGGGGAGCGTGATGTTTGGCAGAGTTTGACACACCAGCAAGAAAAAAAAGTAGAGAAAAGAAGGCGCACACAGCCACCTCGAGAAGCAGGGAGCCCAGCCAGCGCAGCCCAAACCACCGAATCCACGCCCCATCCCAGTACCACTCTTCACATCTATTCAATCGACTACAGGCGGAGGGATTAAGGCACATGTATTTTTGTATTAACAGTCGCGAGGTGTATTTACAGCACGTTTGCCTCACCGCTATGGTCAGTACAAATGCCAAYGACTTTCCTCTAGATGTACCCAAGCTCCTTTCCTGAGCACGGGTGCACACAAGACAGGTAATAACTGGCAAGCCCAGAGGAAGCTGGTTGGTATTTTCCAGTTCAAACATGGGACAGGCAGTCCTCAACTGTGCTCCCGTGGAGGTGGACAGCAGCAATCATGCCTGTCACCACATCATTGGAAGACACCAATAATTTATTGAAATAAATACAGGTAACAAACCAAATGGCCTCTGGGTTTAAACACTACATGTACATCAGGTACAATTTCTCTACGCTCTTGGGAAAAGCATGGTGATACACTGATTTTTGGCCACGTGAGCCTTTGCCAAGTCCGGAGCAGCCAGATATGTGCTGGAGATCGGAGGTGGAGGCTCCCAACTTGTCACGCATTGGGCTTTGTTGTAGGAAGGAGTCCAGTTTTAGGAGGATTTCTTTCTTCTTTGTAAGAGTGAATTTTTTTTTTTTTTTTTTTTAAACCAAAAAAGGTTAAACCTCAAGTCCATGTTGGCAAGCTGCAAGCTGAAGGGGGGGCTCTGTTCGGACGAGGCCCTTCAGAAGCAAAGGCTGCTCTCACAGAGCAACCCCAGCAAACCCAGGACTGACCAGGGAAAGCGAGCCTGGCTCTCCAGCCAGAGAGCCACCGTGTCCACACCGGGGCCGGCTTGTCCCAGCCTCCAAACTGGCATCCGTGTGACCTTGGGACCCAGAGGGGACAGCAATGTGGATGCTTCGCAAACCTCCTTCCTCTGCCAGGACCGCCCCGGCTACGTCTGTCCTCGGCTGCCGCAGTTCTCCAGGGCACAGCCCTCCGCCGACAGCTCCGGGGAGACTCTGGGAGCACAGAGGCCAGAGGACGGCAGTCAAGCAGGGAAATCCAGTCAACGATAACAAGGGGAGAGTCTTCGGCTCGGACCGGCCCTCGAAACTCATGTTTCCACTACTCGAATGAGAGGCAGCGGCTTGGGGCCCGTCAGCCTTTTGCTGCAAGAGAGAAAGGATTTGTTCAGACAGACGAACTGGATAGGGTTTGAGGGGAAAACCTGYGGCAGAGGTCCTGCCCCAGCCCTGGTCGGTGATGGCTCCCCCCAAAACCGCCCACAGGAGGGACCTCTGTTCCCCTGTACTCCCCTGAAGGAGGGATGCAGGAACAGAGACCTCTCTGCAAACAGAAAAAATACAGTGCGCTTCCAGAAGAGCATCCCTGAGTCCAGCATCATCTCCCAGACCGCAGCTCCCGCTGCCCCACGTAAGACGTGGGCCTGCAGATGAAGCCACTGAGCAGCCAGGCAGGCTCCCCCGCATCGCTGGAGGGTAGGTGCTCCCCACGTACCTGCTCACGTACTCCGACTTCGAGCGCACTCTGGAGCTGTGGCCGCCCCGACTGACTTGCTTCTCGATCAAGTGCTCTATGCGGTCGTGCATCTCCAGGTTCTGCAAGAGACGGAGCCACTGTTAGCGATGGGGAGCTGGGGACAGGCGGGCTGCGGGCACACAGATCGCTCGCCAAGGAATGCTCCGGTATAATCTCTTGCAATGGGGCAGCTTTTTCTTGAGGGAAATGAAATCCAGCCCTACATAAGGACTGCTCGCCAAAGGAGAGCCGGGATGGTTTGTAAGACCTGCCGAACACCCAACAGAAACCCACCAGCACACAATCTCTCTTGCTGGATCTGCTTTCCGCCCGGGTTCGCAGCAGGCTGTGCTCACACACACTGTCCCCATGCAGAAATTAGCAAAATAAGTCACCGAGGAGGGAAGAAAACACTAGAAGTGCCGATGCAGGCTCAATTTTTATCCAAAAAAGGAGAGAGGTTTGACACTTGTTACAATCCTAGAGGCTGGAATGCAATTTTAATTTCTGACACGCACGCACTCAGCTGCAGCTTTGTAAGCAAGAAGGGTTTTGCTGCCAGAGAAATGTGCTTGATGAGATTATTTTGGACTCGGCTTGAGTTCACAGCTGCTCCAGCAACTCCGGCTGCATTGGAAACCATCACACTAGCTCGGGGAACCAGCACAGCCCTCGGGGCTGCGGAGGGCATGTTTTCCTATGCGAAGCAGGTGTCAGTGCAAGGGAAGGGCTTTGCTGCCGGCCGCTCTGCTCAGAGCAAAGCTCATCGCCGCGAGGGAGCCCAGCCACAACCCACAAGCGTGCAAAGCCAGTCACACTGGGAGGTTTCAATGAGAGGGTCTGAGCTTGGAGCAGACCCCGTGCACCCCCCGAAACGGCCCTGCTAAGACGCACCTCAGCCTCCAAGTAAGCGACTCTCTCCTTGAGCTCCTGGATCACAGCATCTTTGGCCTGAATCACTGTTTTGGAGTTCTGGAGCTGTAAGAGAGAAGTTCACAGTGGCTGAAAATCCCCCTCGTGTATGGCTGGGCTGGAGAAACGTCTAGGAAGGATGGCAGCTTAGCCAGCCACCCTTCTGCCTATTAACACCCACAACATTAACTCCAAGGTCTGCAAAAAAAACAATCAAAAAAAGCCTCAAATTAAGTCTGAGAATTAAGCCCCAGGTGAAGGAGCCTCTGCTCACACAGTTTGAGATTTAACTCTTTCAGCAGGCCACGCTGGCTGCACAGCACTCCTTCTACACTCCCTTCATTACCTTCCCTGGGCCAGGGCAGCTCGTGCCGCAGCCCTTTGGGCTGTCACCCCGGGGTCAGTCCCCGCTGCAGGACAGGGCTCTGGGCTGCCTTTGAACTTGTGTCCCTCTGGTTTGCAAAGGGACTCAGCCCCACAAACCAGCAATTCTTTGCTTCCAAGCAGCTTTTTTTCTCCTTTCTGTTTTTTTAAGTCCCCTCTGAGTTCTCCCAGGCTCTCCCCCATCCGTCCTCCCACCCCAGCCCCACTCCTCTCACCTGCTCGATCATCTGGCGGACTTTGCGTTGCTGGCTTTTCAGCATGTCGTCCAGATGGTGTATCTTCTCCCGCAGCATGGCCACCTCCTTCTCCAGCTGGGCTGACCTGGGAAAAGGAGAGGACAAGAGTCCAGGAGTACTCGGATGGCTGCCCAGAAAGGGAGCACCCACCCAGCTATGCCCAGAGCAGCTTCTATCAGCCAGGTCTCCCCTACAGCCACACAGGTCTTGAAATATTTTGACTAGACGAGGTAAGGAGAGGCAGAGACAAAACCTATTCAAGCAGGAGCCACAAAGACTAGCAACCACAGACTGCAGGGACACAGGAACATCAGGAAGAGTCAGGCCACAAACAAGGCCTTCCAGAAACAAGCCATTGCCAATTAGACCCTGGAGCACAAGGATACCGGCTGGGTGGAACGAATCCAACATTACGGGGAGAATCGGCTGCTCCGGAGGCTCCCTGAGCAGGGCAGGACCTGCCCCAAGCTCCCAGCCTGCAGCGGGGCCGCTAGAGGTCTCCGGGCAGCCCAGCTCCAGCGCTCCGGATCTCTCGGAGCAGGGCAAAACTGCGGGAGGTATTTGGAGATTAGTCAGCTCTTGGGAGTAGGGTGCTGTTTTGCAAGCCAGAGAGCAAGCACGCCCTTCGCAGGAATGTGCAGTCATGCCCCAGCGAGCTGACACCCCGACCCAGCGGCGTGGGCTTGCTCTGGAGTTGGCAGCCGAGCCGGAGGCCAAGCCTCACCGGTCTTGTTCGGCGAGCTTGTCACCTTCCACGCTTCTCAGCCTCGCCAGCTCTGCTTCGCCTTCTTTCATCTTCAGCAGCAAACTCCTGTGCTCCTGCGGCAGAGCGAGAGGCCAAGTTACACGCACGGAAACAAGTCGCAACACATGCTCCTTGGCCTCCGCTGCACAGCAGCAAACTACAAACACCCAGGAAGCCAGGCAGGCTCAGCTCAGCCTCCCCGCTCAATCTGCGGGTTGTTTTCACGAGCATTAAATTTACATGCGAGAGACAGACAAGAGCAGCCACAGAGATGACCGACAGCAGACGTCCCACTCCTTTACCCCTAGGTTACAGGCAAGGCACCAACCCATCTCCTTCCCTGCTGTCGGGCCAGGGAAGGCAGTCCCAGATCACTTCATGCTCACACTGCACTGTTAGATTTATGACTTTAATGTTATTACGAGCAGACCACAGCTAAAAAAAAAAAAAAAAAAAAAAAATCAAGGCTGGAGGTTGTGTTAATGCCCCCATGAGAAGAAGAACCGGGCGGCTGTCTAGACTGTGCGCTCATTTCCAGGATACCTGGCAGAGTTTGCACAGACCGACCAGATCTTCTAGACCTGAGAAATGCACACCTAAATCAGCAACAGTTGATTATCAGCCGTTCCCAGCAGCTGGCTTTGCCCAATGCTTTTGGGTTAAACCTGGTTTGGAAGTCAACCCCTCCGTATGGTGGGTACCCTGCAGCCGGTCCAGACCCGCTGCGGGGTCTGCGCTGAGCACTGCCAAACTCATCACCACCRGGCTTTCCCATTCCCCGCCAGCAGAGCAGGACCAGGCAGCTCCGCTAATCCCATCAGCCCCACCACGGCTTCAGGGCCAGTACCTTCTCCATCCCTGCCAGGAGTCTCTGCAGCTCATCCACCTGCACCTCCTTTTCTACGACGCTCTTCTCCGCTCTCCGCAGGGCAGAGCTCGTCTGCTCCGCTTCCTCCTGGTACTGCGAGACCGTCCTCTGCAAACAAGACAGAGATGCCTTTACCCCCAACCCTCGCATGCCCAGACACCCGAGCCGCTGGAGCCCTTCTCCCGAGCAATGTTTTGAAGCCGCACCAGCGCTCGAAGCCTTGGCAGGCAGATGTTGCTGAAGGCAGCCGGGCGTCTCAGCAAACAGCCCGACATGCTTCAGAGAGAAGAGGTTCTTCAGAAAGCTCCCCGGCTTCAAAGCACTTCAAAGGAGCAAGCGCTTCAATGCTGAAGCAATAAAGGCTCCTCAAACGCAAGAGACATGTTCGTTCTCAGCCACACGTGCTCTGGGGCTGTTTGCAGGCTCCTCTCAGGGCACCTGCCCCAGGAACCGACCTTGGCAGCCAGCCCCACGCCTGCATCGACGGCTCAGGAGCYGAGAGGGGACAAGGGTGTCCCCATGGGTCCCCACGACAGCTGAGGAGCAGGCTCAGACAACAAGGCACACCGAGAACATCTGGATAGTGCTGGCAGGATCAACAGCTACCAAAACACCCATCCCTGCCATCCCCGGGATCTCCACCCGGGCTCAGAGCCCACAGTCAGCATCATAGCTGACCAAAGACYCCAAAATGCCTCCAAACCACGCGACTTCCTACACGCAAGGACAGATGTCCTCGGGGCATGTGCCACTGCTGCAGGCAGGCAGACGTCCCCGCGCCCGAGGAAGCGGTCACCGCTCAAACCCACTTCCCCAGCGGACGCTGTCCCCCGTCCTGCTGTGGGGAACCCCCCAGGGTTCCTGGGACCAGTTTGGTCTGCGGGACAGGATGCGAGCCGGGACGTCACCGCTGCCACCAGCGCTCGGAGCTGCAGGGTGACGCGGTCAGGCCCAGCCCATCCGGGACATGAGCAGTCACCAGAAAACACACCGAAGGGGACTATTAATCACCAGGACTGAGGAAGGGAAGAAAGCGAACGTGGCAGCTTTGTCAGCACCGCTCGGCAGGCGAGGAGACCCGYGTGATGGGTCCGGGTGCCTCCCAGTCAGCTCACCCCTCTCTACAGCAAACAGCCCCGCAGATGAAGAGGCTGAGCTCCAAGAGCGACCACAACAGCCAGCACGGCTGCAGCAGCCCAGCACCATGGCTGGGAACTGCAGACTTGGTCTCCGCTTGACCCACTGGGACACCCCGGCAGTCCCCCTCCCCACAAAACACCCCTCTCACGCACCGAGCCTGGCTACGGTCAGAAAGGCTCAGCAGAGTTTGGGGGGACCGCCTTCCAACCCAGCTGCCACTTTTATTTTATGTGATTTTTAACTGGGAAAGCATTTATGTCTTCAGACTCGTCTGGGCAACCAGGCAGGCAGTTTGCTGGGGTTTGGCCAGGTCTGGACTCCCCGCTGTATTTTAACAGCGCACACCGAGCCCACTGCTCTGCAAGGAGAAGCCAGATACCTCCGGCAGCCCAAACTCACGTGCCCRTGCAGCTCCTCAGACTTCCAAAAAGAAAACAAAACCAAAATAAAATAAAATTCACACTTTCCCAGCAGAGAAGCGTGCAGCCTAGTCACCTCAAAGGCTTTCTTTTCCAGCTGATGGCGCTTTTCGGCCTCCTGCAGCTTCRTGAACAGCCTCTTTGCTGTCTGTCGGATCTTTTCCACGTCTTCACCTGYGCAGTCCTCCTCCTGCGGAGACGGTAACAGGAGAGGATGAGCAGTTGGGAGGTATCAAAGGAGCCCTCCGCCCCAACGTGGGCAGCACTGTTGGTGACAAAGCCTGGTAACATCACTTCTCAGCTTGAAAAAACGAAAGGCGCTCCCGTCCTCACCTCCCACGCTTGAGCGACAGCTTCCAGCCCTCAAGATAACGCGCACAGTATCCTTTGGTTGCCTTCCAAGCCCTGTTTGCAGGATGCCATCCTGATCCGCACTTGGGCAACCTGAAACCCCGCAACGTGAACCAGGTCCACAGCAACCCAGCCCGAAACCCCAGCCCAGAGCATCTGCCCCAGCCAGGGGAAAGACAAAGAGCTGGAGAAATATTTACCAGCTTAAGATTCCTGTTACCCCTTCTGCTAAAAAGATCTTGTGTGCAGAGGTTTAAAAACCCATTATGCACATTTTTATTGCTCTAATAGAGCTGCACTCCATTTCTGATCTGACCCTGATAAAAAGACTGGAGTTTGCTGCAGGAGCGCCTGATCGTGTGCTGAACAGGTTCAAAGTTACCTGCTGGGAGGAAAATATCAAACTAAAACTGATATTTCTTTCCATAGCGCTGAAATCCCCCTCTTTAGCTCCATACCTGGTCCTCCCAGGAATCGGCACGCAGCCTCTCGGGGTACAGCCAGCTCCCATTCTGCTTTTCCAGCATGACCTACGTAAGCAAAGGACAGACAGACAGGGATGTAGCGCCGGCCAGCACAGCTGCTYGCGCGAGAGCACAGTCGCATGCAGACAGCTAGCTCTGGGGCACCGCAGCAACTCGAGACCGAGGTTTTTTTTCTGCAAACGAACATGCAATAGTGCATTTGGCCAGCCAATGCGTTTTGCTTACTGACTCCTCATTACGTGCTTGTGTGGTTTCGCATTTTGCCTGTAAACGGTGCCAACGTGGCTTTCATTCGCCACAAGCGCCTCGATCTTTATGGCCCCTTCTATCATCATTTTCCGGACCCGAAGATGACATCTTTTTAAWAAGTCAATGTCATTTAACGCCCGAGAAATGCTCCCGTTACCTGTGCATGCTGTTTATCTCCTTGTCTGTTCTCAAGTTTACTACTTAAGTCTTCCCGCAGCTTCTTCAAAGAACTTCTAGCCTGGCAAAGGCAAGTCAATTTAGCTTGATCTGCATGGACAGTGTCACTTAGCCTAACATAAATCAAACGAAGGCGCGGCGGCTGCTACAATGCCCTGYGCTGATACGCAATCAATGGCTTCTCTGCCAGCCTGACCCTCTGGTTTTACTACAGCCCTGCCTGCAAGCAGCACCGTCTCTGGCAGATACGATCCTTGTGAGGCAGCTGTCCTACACGATCATGGGAAGAAAAAAAAAAAATTAAAAAAAAAAAAAAGGCAACAACCTGGAGACGCTACTGATTTTTCATGCATTAGTCATTGACTTCACCTTTGAAGTGCTGAGAAGACCCTTGCTGTTCCCCAGCTCCCTCTCTGCCAYGCTGCAGGACGCCGACAAGTACAGTCTTGACTTGCAGCTACTCGAATTAGTCAGAGCAAGCAAGCCAGAGGAATGATTTACAGGCTTTTACAGCAAACGCTGCCCCAACGCTTTTCAAAGAAAAGCTTTCTCAAAGCATTAACAGCGTGGCTTCATCCCTATCCCTTGATTTTAGATGCCCGAGGCGCTGGGGCAAAGCAGTTTGCTGGAGACCGGGCAGCGGCAGGGCAAGGCGAGAGCACGACGTGCGGCTCTCGGGTCAGCAATCGAGCCCTTAACCCAGGAACAGCGATCCGTGACTTTGATCCAGCTGGATCAAGACATCCCCAGGGTTTTCACACCACGACCCAGCGCAGGGCACTTCTCTTGGATGCGGACAGACTGGTACTGCCACCGTGACTTACTGGTTTAGCTTATTCTCTGGTTTTCACATGCAGGATTAAGTCGTACTGCACGGTTATGCTGCTTCAGCTATTCTGATAGGGCTACGTACAGCCTTTGTGGCCAGACAAGGTCTAAGTCCCGCTCAGCTATTGCTAAAAGGCCCTTTTAAAACCCGACTCCTGTTTCCATCCGAGCTGCGGGGAGCTATGGGAAAGCTCAGATCAGAAGAGCTGAAGTTGAAGCCCCAGGAGTGGGAAGGATCACGCACAAAAACTGCAGCATCCAGGTGGCTGTGAGATAAGGTCTGGGTGAGCAACACCCCTGGAGCGCTGCAGCCCTGGGCAGGCGGGAGCCAGGCAGGTCTGGGTTGCAGGCAGGAGGCAGCGGGAACAGGCTGTTTCCTTTCAGGGGGGAAAAACATGTGTTTTGGCAGAGGAGTCAGAAGGATGACGTAAAAGATCTGGAGGCCGCCCTACCAGATCTGCCCCTCACTGCTCCCTGGGGCCAGCACCCAGCACAGAAAATCCCCCATGAGAACAAACCCAAATTTTAATTTTTTTTTTTTTTTTTTTTTTTTTTAGGCCAAGCTGCCCAGACCAGAACATGCATGCAACCGCTTCCGTGCCTTGCAACCAGCTCTCCAGAAATAACATCCCCACCAGGAGCAGAGGAAAGGGTTAATCTTCCAAGAGCCTCATCATCCAGTTTACTTTGGGAGATGAGACATACCAAAGAAACTGCCTTTTAACAAGAGGCTCCGGTTGTGCCACACCCAGGCATGCAGGGGACAGCCTTGGGGGAAAGTCATCACGCAATTCTCTTCAAATTCAGTCCATATAGCAGAGCAATTAGTCAGGCTGAATTAATTTATGGCGCTTGATTAGACTACTGCCCTGTACAGGCAAGTCAACAAACTGGAGAGTTCAGCTCCGCTGCCAGTTTGCCAGAGTGGTTGGGGCTCAGCCGGGGCTCGAGTGCCACAGCCGGCASGGGCATCGCTGCCCGCTCGCGTGAAACCCCACGGGACATCCCCGGGGGAAGCAGAGCGCCCTGGACCCTCGCCGCAAGCCCCCGCGGGTTCAGGCAGCGGCGCTCAAGCCAGAGCCCCCCGCGGACATTAACTACCTCTTGGATGTAACGAACTTCACTTTTCAGCTGGTTGACATGCTCCTCGTGGTTCATGCTGCCCTCGGCCCGCGCCTTGAGATAAACCTGCCCAGGAGAGATGGTGGCAGCAGGTCAGACCGTCCCGACTCCGGCAAGCCCAGTAACGCCAGCAGCAAGCCTGGCTCCGCAGGGATCGGGACACCGGATCTCACCACTTCCCAAGACACGTTGTCCGCAGGTTTCCCCTTTGCAGTTAACCTTCCCTGGTGTTTTTTGAAGCTGTTCCTCCTCCTGCGTGACCCCCACCCCGCAGACCCACCACAGCTGCCCCAGGTTCATGCTGCATCCCCCAATACTGGGGAAGCCCACCACCGAGCTGGTGCTGCCAGCCAGCAGCACTGCACCAAGCCTCCTACCCACCTGATCAGGAGCTACACCAGGGAGCTTTTTGCTATTGTAGCTTCAGATAAAACCTTTTTTCCAGCCCCGATTATTAAACAAGATTGCTTTGCAACAAAGCCAGGGAGCCAGGGACCATACCTTGATGATCTCCTCGTCGCCATCATTGGATTTGATGCATTCGGAGGCCAGGGAGTGACCGTTGCTGGACCTGTTGGCCACCATGGCGAAGGCTTTTCCCACCGGCTGCAAGAGATAGAAGCAGCAGGGCTTTCAGAGAGGCGAGACTGGCTGGAACGGTTTGCCCAGCTCCAGTCAAATGAGCATCATGCACTTTCGCAGAGGAATGCAGTGCCGAGCACAGCCTCAGGAACTGGCACCAAAACGTTTAACAGACCAGGAGGTAAGTTTTCTAGTTCATGAAGCATAAAGCGACGGATCCTCCACCAAATGCCCATTCCCCCCTCCCTAAGTTAACTCACAAACTTGTATTTTCAACTCCAAACTGAGCCATGGGGGAGACCTACCTTCTGCTTTGCCTGCTCGCGCCTATCGCCCGGGAGGTCATTTGGCAGAGTCAGCCGCAGCACCTTCACACTCTCCTAAAACAAGAGGTGGGCTTTAGTTTTATAACTCCCTGAAAGCCTTTTTACATCCAGCTCCGGCATGAGCCGAGAGCCAGGTCAGCATTGCTGCAGAAGCGCGGACAAGCTGCCTTCCCCCTTGGTTTGAGCTGCAGCCTGCAAAGTAACACTGGGATTAAAATGAGTAATGGTGAGCGCAYGACAACTACATTTATCAAACCCATCAGGGCTTGGAGGAGCCGTGGCCCAGCCAAAGCTGAGGTAATGCAGACGGGCTGGAGAAGCGATTGCCGGGCTCATTTTCATGCATGCCCTCCTCTGCCAGGAGTCATGGCCCTCGTCGGCTACGGTGGGGCTGATGCACGACATTCGGTAGCAGCCCCGGAGAAGGGTGAAAGCAGCCATTCCCAGCTCGCGTGCAGGGACCTTGCCAGATTCATCCTTCTCCCTGCCCTACCGCAACGGCTACATGCCCCCACGGCTCTGCCCATCCTCTGCCGGCACAGCCCTGGCCGAGTGGAGCCCATTTCGGCAGCAGCCAAYGAGACCAGTGGCAGCACACTCCCTGGATCGTGGCCACAAGCATCCATGGAGGCTCCAGCCAGGGCCCGGTTTGCCTTCACCACTTAACTCCTCACCCAAAGCCTTCCTACCAGTGCCACCCACCAAAGAGGTGTTTCAGCCACATCCAGCACCGCGCAAAGCTCAGCAAGCTTTCAAGGAGATGCCCGGAGCATATAAAGAGCCCCAAAGCAGTGCACGGACACCCAAAACGCTCCGTGGAGTTGCCCACTCTCCATCCGCAGCTCGTCACCAGCACCGCGCACCCACGGCACAGCACAACCCCCCTATCCCAGACAGACCTCACTGGCACCCAGGCAGCTGTCGCTCATGGTCCTTATTAAAAGTGACCCCGAAAGCGGGGGCTGCTCAGCGTGTGACAGCCACAGCAGCGAGCTCTCGGGCGGCAGCACCGTGGAGCTAGGGTAGGTGCCCGCGCAGCGCCGGGCGCCCGCCCCTCGCCACACCTTGGCCACGTCAGCCTCCTGCTCTCCAAAAGCAATGTCAAGGTATTTCTGCCTCCCTGCTTCCAAGCGCTCTCCTTGCCATCCAAGTCTCGACAAGCCATCTGTTTGTTTCCAAAATATTTTGTATACACTGCTCGCACAAACTCTGGTTCCCTGGGAAACGAGGAGCCCTCCTACGGATCTCAAACATGTGGCCAGACCCCTTCGTTCCCCCGTTAAGACAATTATCCAAGAGAAACTTCACTTAGGCTCTGCTAGCACTCAGCAGCACTGATCATTTAACCAGATGCTTGTCTGCAACTTTTACTCCAGGGAATGTTTTCCTCAGCAAGACCCAAGAAGTTGGAAACTTCAGTCAGAAAAACRTAAGAGCAGCCGGATGCAGCATGCTCCGTGGTTTTGGGAAGATGCAAGAAGCACTCAGGGTTTTGTGGCAGGGAAAATGGCTCACGGCAGTGCCTCCACGCGAAGCATCACCCACCATCTTCGTGCTGCCTAAAGCAAACAGGATGCGGGGAAAGGCTGGGGGTAAGAGCATGGAGCGGCTGGCGACGGCAGGGCAGCAGCCTCGGCATGGCGCGAGCCTGGCAGAGCCGCCGGCAGCACGTCAGTCCCTTCACGCGTCCTTACTCGCAGCTTTGTTTACAAGTGTCAGGATCTCGCATTCACATCCCCATCCCGTCAAGCCCACGCGAGGGTGGGACGCTGCCAAGGAAATTGCTCACCCGGGGAAGATTCGCTGCGATAAGAAACAAGCACCGGCCCATTTCCATCCCCGCAGCCAAAACTACCCAGAGTCAGCATGGAGGCACTTTCCATCCAGCAGACCCCAAAAAAACCTGCTCCTGGATAAACCCGCCATCCTGCCGGCTGCGGCAGGAAGCAAAGAGCAGCCAGTGCCTTCCCAACCGGCACCAGCGCTACTAAACCTCAGGTCAAACAACCAGGAAACCACCCATGCAAATGCCGGCGGGGGAAGGCTCCTCCATCTCCAGCCTCCTCCACGCCGGGAAGCACGGAGGAGACAGAGGGATGGCGAGGCACAAGATGGACGTTTGAGCGAGGCTCTCTGGACCACCGGGGGAGAAAACCAGCTTTTTCGGTGCGGCGAATGCTTTTAAGGAGGCTGAGGCAGGTGCAGGAGGCGGAAGGCGCAGCCGGGTTAAAGCAAACCCCTCCCTGCCCAGCTTGTTTGTCTGCAGCAGCCTCGGCTGCGGTGAGCTGTGCCTGGTCGGGGCCGGGCGGACGGAGGAGAGAAGAGAGGCACTTAATTTGGCTCTCGTCTCACGCACCACCAGCGTGCCAGTCCCCAGCGGTGCTCCCGCACGATTATTTTTGGGCTTTGCCCTTACCATCCCGCAGCCAAAGTTTCATCGGTTCCTTGCCGGCGCCAGGGCGGTTTCCAGGAGAAGCAGCTCCTCCAATGTAAAGCTGGAGCAACCCAGAGGGATGCCGCAGCTGGCACACGGCAACCTGCCCCTCCGAGGTGCTGAATTCGGCTGGGGCAGGAGGAGCGGAGCCGTGGGGACTCCCCTACCCCGCTCCTTTACCTCCTGGCTGGCGTTAAATCCGCTCTGCCTCCTGTTTACAGTCCCGGAGCAGAGGGGGCAGCAGGTTTCAGGCACCCTCTGTTATTTTCTGGGGAAAGCAGGAGGGTTTTGCAATGTGGCCAGTGCTGGGAAGATCACGGAGTGCCTCGCATTTGTATCCTGCTTGGAAAAAACCCACCTCGTTCAGAAAATGCTTCCTTAACGCCCCAACTATGCACCCCAAGGGTTACCCCAGCCCAGCACCGCGTGTTTACGGCTTTTACTACCAGCCTCAGGAATTAACCGCGATTAGGAGAGCCTGGCCAGGTTTGGGTGACGGCTGCAGCAAAGCACCAGCAGTTGGAGGCTTTTCGGCAGGACGGTCGTGCTCCCGTCCAGCGCCCTTCGAGGAGGCATTCCCAAAATAATCCCGGTGACCCTTTGGGTCCAACCACCTGGCAAGAGCCGGGTCCCCTGGAAATGAGGGTGAGCAGTATCAGCCAGGACAACCAGGGATGGGCGTGCAGGGACGCTGAAGCCGATTTTAAATCTTTTGGTCTGTTTTTCATCACCCAGCCCAAAAAACCCTACTTGGGAAAAGCTTGGCTGGAGGGAGAGGCACCGACTCCGCTCCCGGGGAAGAGGGAACCACGCAAATCCCAGCCGCATCCTGGGCGGAGGTGAGGCGGCACCGTCCGAGGACCCACAGCCGGCGATCCCGACGCCGGTGTTTTGCAACCACGGGGAAGGCGCTCTGTCCGTCTGTCTGTCCCGACTGTTAAATAAGAACAGGCCTGACTTGACCCAGAGGGTATTGCCAAGAATCAGCAGCAAACAGCTCCGGTGTTTGGAGATCGCCGGCGTTACAGAGGCGCTTATCACCGTAATAACCCATTAGCCAAACGAGCCCAACTCTGCAATCGCTCCTTATAAGGCTGGGAAAGCTGCGGGGAATTAGGACTCTCCTAAGGAGACTCAGAGCTGAGTCACCCAGCAGGGCTCGGGCTGGGGAGCCGGGCGGCCGCTGGCACGGGGGAAGGCGGCCGAGCACCGGCGCGGTTCTTCTGCCGCCGCCGGTGCCTTCAGGGGATCCCTCCAGTTGCCAAAACTTGAGCAAAAAGCCGAACTGCCGAGCACCGCTGCCGGCTTCGCCCCCTTCGCAGGGAAATCGGGGCGCCGCGCCGGCGCAAGGCTGGCGTTGGGGCGCTGCCAGCCCCACCCAGGGCCCGTCCTCACGGCAATGGCCCGGCTGCTGACGGCGATGGGGAAAACCCAACGATAAGGAAGGAAAAAACGCGAGGTCCTGCTGTAACCGAGGGAGGAAAGCGCCAAAACAGACTCGCTGCTGGCTGCTCCCGCCGCCACGGCCCCGCGGCGCCTGGGAGCCGCTCGAGGGGTGCGTTACCCCAGAAATCACATTATCCGGGGACGGCTCGATGACCGCGCAGGACCGCGTGCCGGCCGGCATTCCTGGGAGCCCCCTGTAAGCACGATGGGGGCCGGTGGGACCCCAACGCTGACACCGGGGCGTCCCTCGCTGGGCTCTGCCGTCCTTGCCTGCCCCAGCGGGGTTCATCCGAGCCCCCGGGGACCGGCCCCGCGAAGGTCCCGGGGACGGGACGGCCGCGGACCCCGGCAGCAAGGGGACCCCCGAGCCCAAGAGGGGCCGCAGGGCCCCCGCAGACCCCCGAACCTCCCCACGGCTGCCGGGCGAGCCCGGGAACAGCGGGACAGGCGGGGGCAGCGCTGCCGGGTGGCGGGTGGGCACAGCCCCGCTCCACCGACGGCGCGTCCCGGGACCCCCCCACCGGGGCACCCCCGCGGGCACCAGCCGCCCCCCAGAAGCGCCGGGAGAAGGAAAGGGGCGGCCCCCGCGGACCGGGGGGTCGCAGGGCCCCGGAGGGCCGCGGCTCACCGGGCTCTCGCCGTGGGGCCGCACGTCCAGCACCGCGCACCAGCCCTTCAGCCCGTTCATGGCCCCGCCGCGACTGCCGGGGCGCGCCGCCGCCGCCGCTTCTATACGGCCACGCCCCTGCCCGCGGGGCACGCCCTCCGGCACGCCCACTCCCGTTAGACACGCCTCCCAGGCCACCACGCCCCTCTGCTTTGACCACGCCCCTCCGCTTTGACCACGCCCACGGCGCCCCTGGCACGCTGCGCCGCGCCCAGCCAGCGTGAGCCGTGCCGAGCCGTGCCAAGGCCGTGCCGAGCCGTGCCAAGGCCGTGCCGAGCCGTGCCAAGGCCGGGCCGAGCCGTGCCAAGGCCGTGCCGAGCCACAACAAGCCCTGCCGAGCCCCACCCGAGCTCTGCCAAACCCTCGCCAAGCCCTGCCAAACCAAGCCAGGGCCTGCCCAGCAGCGCCGAGCGGCGGGATGCCGTGCCGAGCCGTGCCAAACCCTGCCGTGGTGCCCCAAACCAAGCCAGGGCCGGTCTCCCCGCGCCTGGGGGATGTTTGGCCCCGGGGTGCGGGCCCAGCCCAGCGGGAGGTGCCGGGGGTGCCCCCACCCAGAGCCACGGGGTCACCAGCCGCACACCGGGGTCAAGCCCGGTGGGTGCCGCAGCCCCCTCGCCCGTGCTGGGGGGTCGGGGGACCAGGGCACTGTCGGGGCGGGTGTCCCTGTGCCGCGCCGGGCAGCCTGCAGCCTGGGCGTGCCGGCTGCCTCCTCTCTGCTGGGCGCTAATTGCCACATACCAGTGTGATGAGCTTAGCCGGCCTCAGGTTCACTGCTGGCCCCAGCCCTGCCGGCCGGGGCCACATTCCAGCCCCGTGCGGTCACCGGGGCCGAGCCGGGGCCACGCTCCAGCCCCGGGGTGGGGACACCCTGTCCCGGGGGGGGTTTGGGGCAGCGGGATTTTCTGCAGGCCGGAGGACATCACTCCCTCGGGGCTGGCTGCCAGTGGCAAAGCTGGGGACCGGCAAACTTCGGTCATGCTCAGCTGCAGGAGCCGGTGCCTCCTCCCCCTGGGCACCCCACGGCCCCCGAGCCCCACACCAACCACTGCACTGCCCATGGGGGAAACTGAGGCACAGCGGGGCCCCTGCTGCCTCGCCGGGCTGAGCAGCCGCTGGGGAAACTGAGGCACAGGGTGGGGACAGTGGTTGACCTTGGCTCCGAGACGCGTGTCTGGGAGGAGCTGAGGGCAGAACCGGTTGTGCTGACCCACTTTAGCCGCAGCGGGGACGCCATGGGTGCGGGGCCAGGTGCCGGGCACGCTGAGCCTGGCACAGCCCTGGGCGGCGGTGATGCAGAGACATGGCCAGTACTGACCGGAGAGGGGACAGGGGTGTCCCTGGTGTCGTCACCGTGTCCATCCCCGCTGGCTCCATCCTGGTTAAACATCACCAGGGCGCGGGAGGGGAAACTGAGGCAGCAGGGACGGGGCTGGCCGGGTCCCCAGGCACCATCCCAGCCCCACGCTAGCTCAGGGATGGAGCCAGCTCGGCCCTGCTTGAGGCCATGGAGGGGAACTGCGGTAACCACCTGCCAATCAACGCAATGGTGCTAATTAGCAGTTGGCAAGACTCCCATCCTTGTTAATTAGCGATAACGAGGATCTATCTCCAGGCCAGATCCAGCGGAGCGGGGAAGGAGCTGCGTTCCCTGAGCTGGGCAGGGGCCCGGTGCCACACAGCCCGATGTGCGCCATCCCTCTGGCCCGGGATGGATGACAAGCTGCAGGCGTTAAAATGTTTGATTTTATTTAGAAGGGCAGTGAGGGGATGAAGGGCGGTTGCATATAAAAATAAACCAGGGTGGCCAGAGCTGTGGGTACCCCCAGCCCCGCTCTCCAGCTGCCCCCATGGGAGCCAGGTCCCCGGGGATGGTCTTGGACCCCAGGGGGATGGTGGCCCAGCAGGACCTGGTCACCAAGGGGGACACTGGCTGCGGTGAGCAGCTCCCCCCCGGCAAAAAGCCATGGTGCAAATGCACCCTGAGACCCGTATGAAGACAAAGAGGCGAGACAGCGTCCCTGTCCCACCGCTTTTTGAGCGGCACCTTCCTTCATGTTGTTGGTATTAGAAGAGTTTTTGCATCAAGCAGCTGCATCCATGGCCAGTCCCTCACCCGGCTCTCGGGACGTGGCTCCGCTCTGGGATGGAGCGGCCGGGGCGGCGCGGGTGGGCGTCAGCAGGAGCTGGTCTGGAGGTTGGCCTCGTTGAGCAGCGAGGCGATGGAGGAGGGCCCGTAGGCACTGTCAAACTCCTCGTCCGAGCTAAGCTGGTCATCTTGCAGGGAGGAATCGGTGGCCGAGCGGGCGGCTTTGCGCCTRGGGATGGAGAAGAGGGGTCAGCCCTCGCCCGGGGACGGGGCTGGGACCCCCTCCAGCCCAGAGTTCCCTACCAAGCCTCCTTCTCCAGTGCCTTGATGCGGTTCTGCAGCTGCTCATTGAGCTCGTGCTGCTCCTCCAGCTCCCGCTGCGCCTTCTTGCGGGCACCCTCCAGCCGCTCGATCTCCTCCTCCGCCTCGTCCACTTGACGCTTCAGGGCCTTCACCCGCAGGCTCAGCTGTGGGGAGACAGGGCAGTTCCCATGGGATTAGGATGGCCAGTKCAGGGCATGCACCTAGGGGTCCCTTAGGTGGGTCCCGAAGGCGCTCGGCATCTCAGGGCTCCCGTCCGCCACCCACCTGGTCCTTCTGGTCGCTGACGTGCTGCCGCTCGTCATCGATCTGGATGGTCAGCTCCTTCACCTTCCTCTCCAGCTTGCGGKTGGAGGAGAGCAGGACGCTCTTCTCCCTACGGCGAAGCAACGGGTCGTGGGCAAGCCAGGSTGGCACCCAGCGAGGGCAGAGGCACCCCCCGAGGCGGGGGTCTCCATGGCCGGTACCTCTCCTCCGCCTGCAGCCTGTCCTGCAGCTCCTCCACCCGCGCCTCCAGCTGCGGGACGTTGCTGCTGGGTTTCTGCAGCCCCTCCGAGCTGGCCAGGCGGCTCTTCAGCTCCTTGTTCTACAGGGAGAAAAAAACCCCAAAGCTGTCCCCGTCACCCCCCGCGGGGCTCCCAGCCCAGAAGGGAAAGGCTCAGAGCCTCACTTATGTAAACCCCGGCAGTGAGTCAGGGCCCAGAAACCCTTTCCCAAGGAGGAGACGTAACGAGCCAGGTTATATAACGGCAATTAGCCCCGGCACTAGCCGGGGCACGAGGCGAGACCGGAGGGGACAGTGGTGTACTGGGGACCACCGGGTGCAAGAGCTCCCGCCAGCTCCGTGATGCTCGTCCCCCCTCAGCTCCCCAATTTCTGCTCTTAAACACCCTTGTTGGCCAAAAAAATCCCCAAAAGCACCACAAAAACCAGCTCCTCTCCCCATCCCGCACAGCAGCATCGCTCCAGCCTCATCAGCCAGGCACTGGTAACGACGGCAGCTGCCGCTGGGCCCAGCCAGGCCCCGCGGCATCAGCAGTAGGAACCCTGTGTTTTTYTTGGCAGCGGCAATTCCACACCGGGAACAAGAACAGCTCGGGGAGCTTAGTTCCCATCGATCCGTCTCGTTAAGAGCCAGCTCGGGGTTAGGTAACAAAGGGTTTGGAGTGCAAGCCCGGGCAGGCTGGTGGGGAGCCATGAGGAAAGGGGGGATCCCACGGGAATGCCACCCCAGGGAGATGCCAGACGGCTGCAAGGGTGCTCCGGCCAGCGATGGGGCATGGGGAGGATGGGACGGGCCGTATCCAGAGCAGGGAGGAGCGGGGGGAACGGTTTTACAGCAGGAAAAGCTCCTTGGGAACACGGTCCCTCTCCCAGGGATGCTCTAGAGAGGAGTGGGGCCGCACCGAGATGCTTTGCCTTGCATCCCTCACGGGACAAGGGGTCCAGCTGCCCTCCRGCTGTCCCCACGGCTGGGGGCTGGATCCGGCCCCTCCGCGGCTCAGCCTTACCTGCCTCTCCAGCGAGACCTTGTCACACTCCAGGTCCTGCCGGCTGGAGCGTTCCTGCAGCAGCTCTGCCCGCAGCTGGTCGATCTGGGGACAAGGACACAGCACGGGTTGGTTTTGCCGCGTCCTTCGCCGCCGTGTTCACTCGGCGAGRGATTGGGGTCACCGTAATTTCTTCCCATGACACCGGTGCTGCAGAGCACGGGTGGACTCAGTGCACCCAACAGCCGCACAGTGGCCATCCCACGGCACACAGCTGGTATCGGCGACACCAAAAACCCCTGACGAGAGGATTTTGGTTCCTTCCTAAATTAGTTACTGCCATTCTGGCAAGCAGCCCAGAGACAAGGGCTGCAATTTTCCACTGGAGGGTTTAAACTGGTTGGACTGGGATTTGGGGACCCAGCTGCGCTCCCAGCTCTGCCCGGCACCGCAGGGCACGGCGGCGCGGCTGTGCCGGGGGCAGGAATGGGTTTGATCCACCAATGAAGCAAAACCAGAACCGCCCCAGGGGCCTCTTTCAGGTTGACCAAGGCGAAATACGCAGCTTTGTGCGTTATTTTAAAGTGAAGGAAATTGGAGTTTATATAAAAAATTGCTTGAATTTTATTCAAGCAGCCCCAAAAGCCGGTAGAACCACTTCTGAGCTGAACCCAGCTGCGGTTTCACGTGCATCCCTGCTCCGCAGCTCCTGTGCTTCAGGCACATCCAGGATTCACAGGAAAAATCTCCCCTGGCATGTGCCCGTTTCCCAGATGGAAAAATGGGAAAACCACCCCTTTTACCAGCTCGCCAAGCCCGAGGGGTGGGAATCCCCTTTCCAAGCCCCAGGCTGGATCCCGGTGGGGCAGGAGGGAGATGGGCTATAAGCAGAGGCACTGCCGATCCCGGGATCCCGGTAAAACCCAGTGCCACCGGATCCCGGGAGGCTCGGCAGGCAGCTGCCGCCCGCTCGCAGAGCTCAAACACCGGCTCAGGCTTTGAAGGTAATAAGCAGGTGGGTTAAGAGGGAGGGGAGAGCCCGGAGACCGGTGTAATTTAAGCCCAACTTCCTGCACAAACACAAACCTCACCCTGTAATTTCAGGGGATTTCTTTTTTTTTGCGCCAAGCTCATATAATTTCCGTTTGCGCCCGAACCAGCTTTTCAGACACCGTCATCTCGATTGTATTTAGAGTGACGGAGGGCTCCAGGCTGCTCGCTAACGACTCATTAATGGGGTTTTAACTCCGGTGACCAGTTGTACCCGAGGACCCGAGTTATCCAGCGCTATTTTGCTGGAGCTGGGGCGGGCTCTGCCACGGCACCAGCCGGGTTCGGGGTGGCACCGCCTGCCCTACCTGGTCCCTGCTCCGGTTGACCCTCTCCGTCAGCAGCTCCACTGTGGTCCTCTCCTCGTCCAGCTCCACCTCCAGGCGCTTGGACTTTTCCTGCAAGGAGATGGGACCGGAAGGGTCAGCACGGGCCTCGGGGTCCCGGCGGGCAGGGGGACAGGAGGCAGGAGGGGCTCAGGCCAGCCAGGGCCAGCAAGCTGGGATGCCGGAGGAAGGGGGTTTGCTCTGACAACGCTTCCAGCCCAGCAAAACCCAACTGGCCCGGGAGGCTCCGACACAGCCTGGGAGGCAGGAGAAGGGAGATGCTCGGATATGAGACACGGCAGCTTGATGCTGTGCAGACCCCCGTGCACCCACCACCCACCCCATCAGGGGAGAACAGCCTGTGGCAAGCCGAGCCGCAGGGCGATGCCGGACAGAGCCGAAACAAAGCCGGCTGCGCTGGCAATTAATAAATATTAATATTAGCAATAGCACGCCCCCCCCCAGTGCTGCCAGGCTGCGTAACTCCTCTTTTGCAGCAGCTGCGGGACGGAGGATGGCTGGGTGAGCTCTGCCCCTTGCTGTTAGCACACAGCACTGCAGGAACAGGGCGAGCGGTTTTGGGGCGCCGCGCAGCGCTCCCCACCTCCAGCGCCTTGACGTGCCGCGAGCGATCATCCTGGGAGCGCTTCTTGGTCTCCATCTCCTGCTCGAGGTTGTGCAGGCGCTGGAGCAGCACCTCCTTATCCAGCAGCACACTCTCCCGCTCCGCCTGGCTGTCCTGCAGCGCTTGCTTCAGCCGGGCGACCTGCGGCACCGAGGGAAAAGGTGGCCCCACGTAAGACGTGTCCCCAGGCTCCCCATGGAGGGATGGAGAGGACGGCGTGGGGACCCACAACCCGCCAGCCCTCCCCGTACCTCGTCCTGCAGCCGTCCCATGCTGAACTGCATCTTTTCTACCTCGGCGCCCCGATCCTTGGCTTGTTTTTGGGAGTCCGTGATCTCCTTCCGCGACTTCTCCTTGAACTCCTCCAGCTGCGACTTCAGCACGGCCAGCGAGCTGTGCGACTCCTCCGTCATCTGCTCCAGCTGCGGTAGAGTGGGGACAGCTCAGGAGCTGGGGACCAGCCTATGCACCCTGTCCTGAGCTGATGGGACTCGAGGTGGGAGAAGATACCCGTGGGCATGGTGCTGGGGGGCACATTTCTGCCCCGTAGGCTCAGGAGCATCACTTCGAGGGGTGCAAGCCCTGCCAGAGCAGCCTGGATGACCCCAGACTCTGAGCAGGCACCGGGCTCTTGCAGGAGCCGCTTGGGGAAGGGCAGGGGACAACATGGCCCTGGGATACCAAGGGATGATGATCCCTGGGGACAGCGTGGTTTTATGGAGTCTCCCAGGACATCAGGGAAGGATCGGTCCCAACCGGCTCCACAGGGAAACCAGATCCGTGCCCAAAGTCCCGGATCCCTCCCCTAACCCAGCGAGGGCGTCTCGGAGATCCCCATCCCGTGGCACAGAGACCAGGTGTCGCAGCACATGATGCCCCACGGGATGGGGGTCCTGGGGGTGCAAGCGGCCCCGGAGGCACCCGGATGCCCCAACCTCTTTGTTCAGCTTCTCCGTGGTGCGATCAAGCAGGCGCTTCTGCTCCTCCAGCTCGCTCTTGGCACGCTTGAGCAGCTCCTTCTGCCGCTGCTCGTCCTGGTAGGACACGCTCAGCTCCTGGTGCTCCTGCGTCAGCCGGGCCAGGCTCCGCTGCGCCTCCTCCAGGCGGGTCTCCAGCGACCGCTTGGCCATCAGCAGCTCCTGCTCCCGCTCCGTGGCTTCGCCCAGCGACTCCTCCATCTGCCTGCGCTCTGCCTGCAAGGAGGGAGCTCTTCAAACTCCTTCCCATGGCAGGGGAACAGCTCAGGGCAGCTCAGGAACGGACGCAGCCCCGGTACCTCCAGTTTGGCGACCTTCTCCTTGAGCCGTGCCTGGGAGCCCTCCCAGTTCTCGCCCAAGCGGTCGTACTCCTTCAGCTGCGTCTCCATCCCGAGGACCTTCCTCCTCAGGTCGTCATTCTGCTCCTGCAACTCCCGCAGGCTGGACTCCACCGTCTTCCTCGCCTGCTCTGACGCCTCCCGTGCGCTCTCCAGGGATGCCTTTGCCTGCAACACAGCCACAGCTGGGTGGACCCGGGGCCAGCCACTGAGCCAGGGAGTCCTGGGGGGCAATTTGGGCTTGCATCCATTGGGAGGAGCCCACGGCAGGTGGATCCGGGGCTGCGGGTTTGCCACATCGCCCCATGGCTGCGAAATCTGGGGCTCACGGGAGGGTGCGAGGGCAGCCCACAGTGGGGATTGCTCTTYGGCTCGTGGCTGCGTGGGGGCAAACCCCTTTCTCCAGTGCTCACCTTGGTGGCCTCATCCCGCTCCTCCTGGAGCTGCTGCAGGTCTCTGCGGTACCGCTCCAGCTCCCCATCGCGGCTGGACGCCTCCTCCCGCATGGTGCCCTTCAGTGCCGCCAGCTCCCGCTCCCGCTGCCGCAGCAGCTCCTCCTGGCTCTGCTTCTCCGCCGCCAGCTCCCGCTGCGCCTSCCGCGCCTGCCGCAGCTCCTGGGACGGAGGGGACAGCAGTCGGGGACCCTTGGTGCTGGACGCGGTCCCCAGCGCTGCATGCGCCTCCTCCCTCGTCACCCACCTTCCTGAGCGCCTCCAGCTCGCCGGGGTCCAGCGCGCTGCTCCGTGCCTGGTCCACCTCCTCCCGGGCGGCTGCGAAGCGCTCCCGCAGCTCCCGCAGCTCCTCCTCAAACTCCTCCCGCTCCAGCTTCACCTGCAGCAGCCTGGAGAGGGGCAGGATGAGGCCACCCAAACCCATCCCTGTGTCCTCGTGTCCCACACCCCCGTTCCCAGGTCCCAGCGTGCCCGGAGAGCGGCACCCGGCTTGGCCATCGCCTTTCTCCCCGCACGCCCAGGGGAGGAGGAGGAGAACCAGCCCCATCTCAGCTCCTGACCCATTTTAAGAGGGTTTGGAGTAAAGATGCTGGATGGTCACGAGCGGCTGGACCTCCCCAAAGGCTGCTCATGCCTCCGGCTCAGCTGCAGCCCCAGCACTTACTCCTGCTTGGTGTTGCGGAGCTCGTCCTTGTTCTTCTGGAACATGTCCCGCCAGTGCCCTGTCTCCTCCGTGCTCTCTTCCAGCTCCCGCTGCAGGTTCCTCACCACGGCGTTGATCTTCTGCTTCTCCGACTCCAGGTTGGCCTGATCCTGGATCGAAGCGTTGAGTGCTTGCCCGCAGAGCAGCATCCTCACGGGATGCTCCAACGACGCTGAGGTCCTGCCCTGGTTAATGCCCCCCCAACCAGCCCAGGGAACCCACGCAGGGGCCTGGGGAGCCCCCACACCTCCACAAACAGGCTCCGCTCACCCCCCAGCATCTCTGCCCTGGGGCGGTGAGAGCCGGGGCAGACGGATGCTCTGACAGGACAAGTTTGGGGCAGGACACAAACCCCATTTCCAGCTCAGGACCATTTAAAGGGGGAATTCAAGGACACCAACTCCAAGCAAAGACTTTCCCCAGCAAGGCCCCATCCCCCGTCCCTCCCCAGCAGCCCTCCTCACGGCCGGACCTGCGAGATGTCCTCCATGCTGCGCCGCAGCTGGTCCATGTCGCTCTGGTACTGCTGCCGGACGCGGTCAAGCTCCTTGTCGTGGCTGGCCACCTCCTCCTTGAGGGCTCCCTTCAGCGCCGTCAGCTCCCGCTCCCGCAGCCGCAGCTGCTCCTCCTGCCGCTGTTTGGAGCTCAGGGCCTCCTCCAGCTCCTCCCTGGTCTCCAGCAGCTCCTGGGCGAAGGGGATAGCCGGGCTTGGTGGCAGCGAAGCGTCAGGGGGGGATGCTCACGCCCCAGTGCAACCGTCACCGTACCTTGTACAAGGCTTCGCCGTCTGGGGACGTGCTGGAGCCCTTGCGCAGGAGGTCGAGCTCTCGGTGCATCACCAGCAGCTGCTCCTCGCAGTCGCCCAGCCGGGTCTCCGCCTGCTCCTTGGCTGTTTTCACCTCGCTCAGCCTGGAGGGCAGCACGGGGCCCTTCACAGCCTGGCAGGGACGTGCTCTCCCCTCGAGACCCCGGCCACATCTGCACCCCAAAGGGCCGGGGCTGCAGCACCCGCCCGCGAGCATCTACACTGGTGGGCGGCTCGTTCTGGCATGGCAAAGGGGACGGGGACAGTGGGGGTGACAGCCAACCACCCCGCACTCCCCCAGCCTTCTTTGCATCTCCAAATGCCCCCGCCACCCTCCCACCACCCTCCATCAGCATCCCTACACTGGGGACRGACAAATGGCTCCTGGCGCGTTCAGCAGCACGGCCGCAGCCCCCGGGAGCAGCTCTTACTCTTGCAAACTTCTCTGCAGCTCCTGGCTTTTCTTCTCCAGGGCTCCCCGCAGACGCTGGCTCTCCCCTTCGGCCTCCCGCAGCCGGGCTTCCAGGGCCCGAGCGGGACCGCTCCTCCCCGGCTCCCTGGTCAGCTCCAGCTTCTGGCGGAGCTGCAGGAGAGGGGACACCGGTTATGTCCCCTCCTGGGGGCAGAGCAGCCAGCGACCGCAGCGATGCTCCCTGTCCCCCTCCCCAGCATCCCCCCCGGCTCCGGCAGGCATGGGAAGGACGTCTGCACCCCCAGCACCCCTGAGACACCCCAGCRGGGTGTAAAACAGACCGGGAGAAAATTTGGTCTCGCCTGGGCACCCAAGCCCAAGTGAAGGGGGCTCAGAGCAGGGACCCATTGCGCTTCCCCCTCCCAGGGATATAAACTGTGATCTCACGTCCCCCCCAAACCCCCCAACTTTCTGCCCGGCTTCACCTTGGTCTCCTCATCGAGCTTCTCCTGCAGTTCCTCCACCTTCCTGGCCAGCTCTCTGTGCTGGGGCTGGGAACACGTCGTGTCCTTGGTGGGCACCTGGAGAGACCCCCCCGGGCTCATTCGGTGGTTTAGGGGCACCGCAACCCCCCCGGGGCCATGGCTCGGTCCCCAGCCACCGCCTGTCAGCCACATGCTGCCAGGGTCCCGTCCCCGGCACGCCGGGACATGGTGCCCGGAAGGCAGGAGCCCCCGGCGGGCATGGGGACCGGTCTCCCCCTCAAGCAGGGAGCAGCACCGGGACGGCCCCAACTCACCGCCAGCTCCTGCATCTTCTCAAGCAGTCGGGCAGTTTTCCTCTTCAGAGAGATTTCGCTCTCGCTGCTCCTGTGGGCGTCAGAGCCAGGGGAAGCGTTTGGGGACAGGGAGGACRGAGAGTGGGAACACCCCCAGCGCTTTGCCGCTCATTCCCCCAGAATCCTGAGCACCAGCTGGCTACAGCGGCATCCCCGCTCCCAAACCACCCCACAGCATCCCAGCCGCAGCCACCGGCACTTTGGGAAAGGGGCAGGGAGCAACGGGGACACTCGGGGGGGCTTTGGGAGGCTCACCCCTCCTTCAGGATGCCGTAGATGAGCTCCTTGGGGTGCTCGCTGCTGCCAGGCTGGGTGACCTCCCGCTGGTCCCGCAGCAGGTCCGGGGTGGATTTGAGCTGCCGTGAGGGATAAAAAAGCTCAGCTCCGGCAAGGACACGAGTCCCCCCACCGCCCCCAGGTCCCGCCGCTCCRGAGGACGCCGATGCTTGCCTCAGTGCCGGTGCCCCCCTCGGTTAAGGAGCTTGTGACCCTTGTGATCCCAGCAGGATCCGGCCCCCTGGTACCTGCAGCTCTGCCCGGGCTTTGCTCTGCAGCCGCTCAGTCGTGGGCTCCTCCACGCCCCGGTTCGTCCGCTGGCTTCTCGTCCCCCCGTCCTCCATCCCGCTGGCTCCGCTTGGGCGGCTCAGCCTGCCAGCGGGCACCGAGGGCTGGGGGTGAACGCCGCTGGCCCGGCGCTGGACACCGCTCAGCTCCCCGGCATCCAGCACGTCGCGGTGGGAGATGCGGCTGTCCAGGCTCTGTGAGCGTTTCCTCTCCTCCGAGGGGATCCGGCCCCTCCTGGCCGCCCGGCCTCGCTGCTGCACCTTCCCATCGAATTTGCTGATGAGCGAATCCACCGAGGAGAGGGGTTTGGTGTCCACGTCGCTGCCACCAGCATCCACTGCGGCCTCCGTGTCCGAGGAGGGGTCCTTGGCCATGGCCCTTGAGCTGGAGGCTTTGCTCCGCTCTGGTGCGATGTTCAACATGCTGCTGCTTTTGCTGCCGTTCAGAGCCCGGTGCTGCCAGCTGCCCCTGGCCTGGGGGGCACCGGCGGCAAAAGGCTCGTCCGCGGCGGCACCGAGCAGATCCCCRTGGGACTGCGTCCTCCGCAGCTCCTCCCCGAGCAGCCGCTTGCCTGGTGGAGGTTTGGGTTCATGCCGGGAGGTCACCGTGACGCCGCTCGCCTCCTCGTCTGAGGTGCTGTAGGATGAGCCGTGCTGGGGCTGCCGCCCGGCGTAGGGGTTTTCTGGCAGGTCCGAGTCGGAGCTGACGGAGCCGGAGGGCTGGGGGCCGGCGGGGGGGTTTGAGTAGGAGCCCTCGCTCTTGATCTGCACCCCGAAGGAGTCGCCGCCCTTCTCGCCGCTGTTGAGGACGACGAAGGGCTGCCCAGCGATGCCCTGCACCCGCACCGCCACCCCATAGGAGCTGGGCTTGCCCCGCGCCTTGGGGGGTCTCCGGGGCTCCTGCAGGTCGTTGATGAAGCGGATCTGGACGCCGTAGTCCACGGGGCTCTGCTTCTCCGCCATCGCCGTGCTCGCCGGCCACTCCATCCCCGCGGCTCAGCACCGCGGTCCTGGAGGGGGGAGAGAGGGGGCAGAGTCATCCTCGGATCGGAGACGGCACTCGGCGAGGGTCTGGCAGCGCCTTCCCGTGAGGACGGGTGCCAGTGGACACCCGGTGCCAGCGCCGCAGCGTCCCCAGGACAGGACGGGGACAAGGCTTGCTGTGCCAGGACCGGCATCGCCCRGCTCTCCTGGGGGGACAGGGAGAGCAAAACCCCCCCACCCCACATGCAGCATCGGCAGCCGGCCCCTCACCGCGTCTCCTGCCGCTCGCGCTTGGCGGCAGGACCCCGGGGCTGCGGAGGGGAGGCAGAGATCCCAGCCAGGCTCCGCAGCTGGGCTCCGCTCCCGCTGCCTCCCAGACGCCTGCGGAACGCCGCAGCCTTGCTGCAGCCGGAGCTCCGGCRTCCCTCAGCATCACCCCCAGCGCCCGCTGTCCCTGCAGCTGGGGCAGCCACCCGGGTCCCGTGAGGAGGGGACAGATATGAGCAGTGACATATTGGGAACAGCGTGATGTAACCCTCCCCCTCGGTCCCGGCGGCACCCAGGGCGATGCCGGCCAGCAGGAGAGCGGCAGGAGCGGAGGACACGGTGCGGGGGTGAGCTCCCCTATAGGCACCTGAGGGGTTTAAGTGATGGAAAAGCCCCAAATCAGCCCCTGAGCCCCACAGCATCGTGTTTTCACCCCCCACAGAGCACCGGGAGCAGCAGCAGCTCCTTTCTCTGCTGTAAATAAACGGGATGCCAGGAGCAATGCGAGGTGCCGAGCGCTCAGCTTGCACCCGCGTCCCCGGGAGGGTGTCCCAGGGGGACCCTGGGACGCAAGGGGACCCCGATCCAGGCAGGGAGATGCTTAAACACATCCTGTGCATGGAGAAAAACAAAAAAGCAAACCCAAAACCCCACGCTTTCAGCTCAGGTCCGGACATTGCCCCCAAAGCTGCCCCAGCCCAGGGTGGGGAGCAGGCAGGGATGGAGCACGGGTGCGGCTGGAGCAGCAGGATGCCCAGCACGGCTGGGCTCTCTCACGTCCTCGCGTCAACCCCGAGCCCACAACCCCTCCTGTGCCCACCCCGGGAAGAAGCCGGAGCTGGAGCCCCGCTGCCGTGGGACCCAGCTTTCTGCAGAGAGACGGAAGGCACCGGAGATGCCAGGCCCGGAGCAGCAGCGTGGGCCGGAGCCACAGCGGGTGCCACGCAGACCCCGCCGGGCAGTGCCAGGAAGGACGAGCCGTTTGCTTCCCCTGGCCCTGCCAGCTCCCCACTGCCGCCGTCTGCTCCCGTCCCCCGGCCAAACTCAGCAGGGGTGGCTCCTGCGGCTCCTCCGTTTTGCCAGAGTCACAACGAGCCCTTCGGGTCTCCTGCATCCCTCCCCAGACCTGGCAGCGAGGGCAGCAACCAGGAGCTGCAGGCAGCAGCAGGCGAGGGACCGGCTATTTATTTCGTAGGCAAAGGAGCCCGGGAGCCGGCACAGGGGATGGGAGAAGAGCCCCCGTCTCATGAGCTCGTTATCCCTGCACGGCATACAGCTAACGAGATTAGCAACAGACACCAGCCTCTATAAATACACCCTGAGCCCAGCGCCCGCAGCGAGAGCTCCTAAAGCAAATCCCATCAGTCCCATCCCTCCGGGCTCCGCAGCATCCCCTCCAAGCTGCGGGGACAGGGGTCCGGGAGGAGCAGGACGGCCACCAACCTGCAGCAGCGAACCGAGGAGAGGGAACCAGCTTCGGCAGCAAACTTCAGAATTTTCCCAGCTGCCAGCRTCCAAAGTGCGGCCGGTGACAAGGCAGAGCCCGGGCGGGGAGAGGGCTCGGCCCCTGCTGCTACCGGGGTGGGAACCGCGAGCCCTGGGCGCCGCACCCGCCTTGGGAAGACCTTTGGATGGGTGGCGAGGGGTGGCACGGCGTCCTCCCGTGGCATTGCCAGCGGGGCAGGGGCTCACCGAGCAAAGCACCGGCTGTGCCAGCATCCCCGCCGCCGGCAAAGGACGCGGCTCTGCCCCACCGCCCACGCCCGCCCTGGCACAAGCGGGAGCCAGGTGGCGGATAACCGCGGGGGTCGGATGTGGTCGGGGATGTCGCTGGGCTCAAACCCAGCCGGCACAGGGCCGGATTGGGGACAGGAGGATTTGCTCTTTCCAAGGGAGCACCGGCTCAAGGTGCACGGCTTCACTCCCGGCTTTGGAGGCTCCGGCAGCACGAGCCGGGCATTTGGGGAGCCGGGAGGAAGCAGGTGAGCCAGGCCCGGCCGGTAATCTCCCAGGAATGCCTCCCTCCTCCTGGAAGGGCTCCAGCTTGCAGATAAAGGGCTGGAGCCAGATCGCATTCCTGCGTGGGAGAGCAACACCCAGCCCCGGGCTGGAAACACAGCCCCGGGAGGAGATTTCACTGGAAACCACAGGGAAGGAGCCTGGAAGCAGGAGGGATGGAGAATCGGGGCTAAAAATAGGCTGGTGGTTGTCCCCGGGGCGTGCGTTGTGCTCCAACACACCTTAACCCTGCCCCGGGTCGGGCTGGCAGCGCTGGCAGCACCGAGCGGTGGGGGTCCCGTGCCCGGCCAAGGCGAGAGCGGAGCTGGCAGGAGCGGGCAGGCAGCAAACCGGCAGGAGAGGTCTCTTGCCGGCGGTCACGCACCTCGGGCACCGCGCTGCCGGCCGGCAGCGCTGGGGATGGCGGGCGGCCAGCTCCGCTTGCCCGGATCAGCGGCACAATAAGCCCTTTGTGCCGACAACGTTAACCCAGAAAGTTGTTTTGCAATTTGCAGGCGGTGCTGGAAAAGGCTCCTACGCCGAGCGGGGCTCTGCGCCGCAGCGGCTCGCCCCGGCTCCCCACTCCCATCCAGCACTGAAAACGCCTGGGTGGGAAAGGTGATGGCTGCCAGGTCGGGCTGATCCTCCTCCATCAAGGTCAGCCAGGTAATTCGACCGCGGGCGGTTGCATGCCAGGACCCCRGCGAGGAGCCAGCACCGTTTTGCGGTGAAGTCGGAGCCCATCTCCGAGCCACCTCGGTCCGAACCAAGCAGGTCGGGTCGTGCGGCTGCTGCACCACCCGAGCATGGCGAGCAAAAGCCATCGGATTATCCCAGAGCACTTCATGTCCAGACCGACATCGCGGGGAAGGGGCTAGCAGGGATGCACAAACCCGGCATTTCTCCCCCGTCACCTGCTTTTTGGCTCCCGGCACGGTTTAGGCTATTTCCACCGAGGGTTTCCCCAAAGCTTTGCTCACCTGCAAGGCTGATCGCTCAACCGTGTTTGTACACAGCCCTGGTTTTGCTCGGGGCCAAAGTCCGGGGCTGATTTCAGGCGCAGGCAGCACACGCCGTGCCTGCGCCCTGCCCGTCACTGGGGCAGCCTACGCCGACACCAGCGGAGACCGGCTATTCCTGCTCTCCCGCAAACTCCAGAGCCCGAAACCCCGATAAATCCTCGTCCGAGCGCATGAACCGTGCGCTGCCGGCCGGGTCGGAGGAACCCGAAACCAGGGCACCTGCGGCTGCGTCACGCAACAGGGACGGGCTCATCATGACGCTGGCCGGCATCGCGCCAGGGGCCGGAAGAGGGACGTCCACGGGGGCTGGAAGAGGGACGTCCACGGGGATAAGGGTCACCCCCAAGGCGATGTCCCCTGGGGCTCCCACGGGAGCTGATAAGAACCAAATTCCTTCTCATCCCAACCCAGCCGCAGGCAGAGCCCTCAGGTTAATCATCAACCCAGATACTGGAAAATCCCGTTCCCTGCCTCTCCCAGGGCCCCGTTTCGGAAAGCGAAAGCCCCGACCCCTCCTGCGGGACCCCGTGCCCCAACGCCRTGGGGTCAGAACCATAACCAAACCGCGCTCTCCATCATCACGCCAAGGGTAGCGCTCCACGACGGCGCCCTGAGACCACCGGCGCGGCACAGGCCACGCTGTAAGGTGTTTACCACAGCCCCGATCAGATTGGTATACTGGTTTCCAAGCAAGTCGTGCCCTTGAAACCAGAGTTATTTTGATCCACACGCTCGTGGGGATAAATATTTCCTGGGGGACACCGGCAGGGAGCGAGGAAGAGCCCCGGGGGCATAACATGGATCTGCACAAGCCAGCAGCTCTCCAGTGCTGCAGGGTTCGGATGCTCTGGTTTCACCCCAAACTGGGGACCCCCGTCCTGCCCCCCACCATCGCGATCCCCAGGGCAGGTTGGGCAGCACGAACGCGAGACCCAGCGTGCAAACACAGAGACACCACGCTAACCCCCAGGTACGGCAAAACCTCCATCCCCGGGGCAGCGCCCTCGGAGGCGACGCTGCCGCTCCCACCCCCAAAAAAGAAGACGCTGAGGGGAGATGCTGCGAGTACTGCAGCCACGACGCAGCAGGCGAGGGGCTCCGTCGCAAATGGCACCTTATCTACGGGGATGGAGATGGAAACCCAGCCTGACTCCAAACCAGCTCGACTGGTCCGGGTGGTGGGAGAGGAAAGCCAGCCCGGAGCAAGCCGCAAACACCCTCCCAAACAAAAGCTTGCGACAGCGGGCAGAGGACGGGGACGGGGTGAGCGAGACCCGCGCGCCAGGGACCTCGAGACGCAAATAAGTCTCCAGGCAGCGAATAAGTCAGATGGCAGCAGGGAGGACACCCAAGCCCTAGATTTTTCTTTCTTATTTAAACAGGCTGCTAAAAATACCGCCCCAGGAGCCCGGTGAAGTAGGGCAGCTCCACGCATCGAGGTTCCGGGAGGCGCCGCGGTGCGGCGGGGCAGGGCCCCGGCCCGCAGCAGCCGCTTCGCTTCCGCGCCGGCGTGAAATTTCCCGTGGACCCACCGGGTCCCAAAGGCTTTTCCCCCCCTCCGGGAGGTAACGCGCCCTCCTGCAACTCACGGCTCCGGCTGAGACAAGGCAGGGGTTGATTAGCTCCATACTAACGAGAAGGCGACGGCCACTGCCCAGCGCCCCTATAGAGGGCCCTATGGAGGGATGCCATAGGGTCCCCATATGGGACCTCTCCTCAAAGGACAAGAGCACCTGCAGATACAACTTCCACAGGGAAACGCAGATCCCTTATGGAATAAGGGGGCAGGTAAAGGCAGTTCCCGTGGGGGCTATAGGGGACAGCAGATCCCTGATGGAGGAGAGCTATAGGGGACAACCCAGGTCCCCCACTGGGGGAGCGGCCTGCTCCCTATAGGATCTGCTGTAGGGCAGGTCACGCCCTGGGGAGAAGAAGCCCTATGGGGACTGCTATAGGGTGGAGCACATGCCAAGGACAAGGGCCCCCACAGAGCCAGCCCCTATAGGATCTTCTATAGGGCAAGGTTCACCCCACAAAGGAAAGCCCGTACAGGCCCAGCCCCTATAGGTTCCACCACAGGGCAGGGCATGCCTCAGGAAGGACAGCCCCTACAGCCCCAATTCCTCTAGGCTCTGCCATAAGGCAGTGCACACTCCAGAAAGGACACCACCTACAGTCCCAACCCCTATAGACTTTGCCATGGGGCAGGGCACACTCCAGAGATAACAGCCCCTATAGCACCAGCCCCTATAGGT
>JAYKAV010002994.1:536153-561627 GCA_035582835.1 Phoebastria nigripes
CCAGCCCCTATAGGTGCTGCCATGGGGCAGGGCACACGCCAGGAAGGACACCACCTACACATCCAGCCCCTATAGGCGCTGCCATGGGGCAGGAGACGCTCCCGGGACAGCGGCCCCTATGGCCCCGGCCCCCACGGGCGCTGACCCCCGGGCAGAGCCCCCCCGGGCAGAGCCCCCCCGGGCAGAGCCGCCCCGGGCAGAGCCGCCCCGGGCAGAGCCGCCCCGGGCAGAGCCGCCCCCGCCCGCACTCACCGCCCGCCGCCGGCTCCGCTCCCCGCCGCTGCCCACCGCAACCTGTTACCTTCGCCCAGGCCCCGCCCCCGGGACCGCCCGTTGGACCGCGCCGCGCCCGGCCCCGCCCCGGGGCGGGGACAGACCCGGGCTGCCACGCCCATAGCCACGCCCCTCCGACGAGCGGTCCGCCCCGGGAGGGCGGTCACGTGATGCAGCTGGTGCCGCCAGCAGAGCGCCGCCATCTTGGGGAGGGAGCTGCGTCGCTGGCAGCGGAGGGGGCGGTCCCAGGCCCTCCCGTCCCCCCGAGGAGCCTCTGCGGCCCCCGATCCCTCCGGGACAGCGGAGGGACCCCCGGGCCTGCAGCGGGGCGCGGGGCGAGGCCTCCGGCCCCCGGCCCCGAGGGGCGATCCACAGCCCGCGCAGGAGAGTTCCGCCACACACAAGATGGCGCCAGACCCCGGCCTCCCCTCCCGGCTGGCTCTGGCCACACCCAAGGTGGCGCCGCGGCGCCCCGCCTCGCCCTACGGCGGCCGGGAGCGGCCGCTCTTCCGCCGCGCCTGCGCAGCGCGGGCCGCAGCGTGACTAAGATGGACGTCGGGGGAGCGCGGGCGCCGCCGCCGTTCTGGGCCGGGGGCCCGGCCCCGGGGCAGGCGTACGTTCCCGGCGGGCCCGGCCCCGCCGCCGGCCTCCTGCCCTTCACCCGGACGCTGTGAGTGCGGGAGGGGCTGAGGGGACCGGGGATGGAGGGGATGTGGGGGGCTGAGAGGGCAGGGCCTGAAGTGGGGTCTGGGGAGGCGGGGAGCGGGGAGATGGAGGGGAGCAGAGGGGCTGGGGATGTGGGCGAGGGGTCCTGGGGTCGGGGGTGGGAAGACTGGGGTGACTGGAGAAACTGGGGAGCTGGGAGGGGCTGTGCTGGGGGAGCAGAGAGGGGCTGGGGTGGAAGAGATGGGGCTGGGGTGGAAGAGATGGGGCTGGGGGAGCAGAGATGGGGCTGGGGTGGAAGAGATGGGGCTGGGGAGGGCAGGGGCCGGGCGGTGCTTGAGGACCAAGGACGGGGGGGAGTGCGGGGCCTCACTGGTGCCGGGGCAGCGCTGACGTTTGGGTCTTCAGGAGCCCGATGGTGACGGGCACCTCGGTGCTGGGAGTGAAGTTCGACGGGGGGGTGATCATCGCTGCAGACATGATGGGCTCCTACGGCTCCCTCGCCCGCTTCCGCAGCATCTCCAGGCTCCTGAAGGTGAACGACACCACCATGCTGGGGGCGTCCGGCGACTACGCCGACTTCCAGTACCTCAAGCAGATCATTGACCAGATGGTGTAAGTTCTCCGGTCCCCGGCTGCCGCGGCTGCGTCCCTTGTGGCTCTGGCTCAGGCCGGGCAAGCCCTGACCGTGCTGTGGTTCATGCTGCGCTGCTCTCTTTTCCCAGTCCTCAAAGGACTGAAATGTAATTAAATGCATTCACTGAGCAGGGACGAAACTGAGCTGAAATCCCTCTTGTCCTTTGACAATCCCTTTGGTACCGGTGTCTTTTCCAAATTCTCTGCTGAGCGCTGTGGAGAGCCAGTTTTAGTTATTTTTTGTGGCCTTTGGCTGATTCACCCCTCGTAAGGTCTTGTTTCAAAACAGCCCGTGGGGAGTTTGCGGGAGGGTGCTCTGTCCTGCTGGCGGTGCAGCTGGAGGTGGGCTGCCGCTCTCTTATCCGGGTGGTTTCCAGCTTTTCTTAGTTGGGTGAAATTTCTACCTGAATTAGAATCGACGAGGAGCTGTTGGGAGATGGTCACAGTTACAGCCCGAAAGCCATTCATTCCTGGCTGACAAGAGTCATGTACAACCGGAGGTCCAAGATAAATCCGCTCTGGAACACCGTTGTCATCGGAGGCTACTACAATGGCGAGAGGTGAGCGAGGACGTGCGACGTGGAGCGTGGTGGTTACTGTGCGGCCCTCCCTGGGGCTGCTTCTCGTAGGATTCAGAGAGGTCTCCGGCTGGGTGCAGCCGCTCAAAAGCAGAGTCCCTCCCTGCCGCAGCCCTGCCTGTGCAGCCGCCACGCTCACAGATCTGTCCCTTCAGCTTCCTAGGTTACGTGGACATGCTCGGTGTGGCCTACGAAGCCCCTACGCTTGCTACGGGTTACGGCGCGTACCTAGCTCAGGTAGAGTATGCTCTTGCTCAGCTGCTAAAGCGACCTCAGCGCTGGGTGACCGAGCTGTTGAGCTACTGGATTTTGTCTTTTTTCCCCAGCCGTTGATGAGAGAAGTCTTGGAGAAGAAACCCAGCCTGACGAAGGAGGAGGCCCGTGACTTGATCGAGCGTTGCATGAAAATTTTGTATTACAGAGATGCTCGGTCATTCAACAGGGTGAGTGCCCAGCTTTGCCGTGCCTTTGGCTGGAGAGCTGGCGTGCCTGCTGTGCGCCTCAGGCTGATGTTCCAGTCTTCACCCCCGGCCATCTTCTGCCTCTGATCTCGGGGAAACCTTGCAGTAACTCCCGCGTGGGCAGAGGTGGGGTATATTAAGAGATCCTGTTAGCAAAGCTGTCCTCCAGAGCCAGTCTCCCCTTGTGTCCTGCAGCTTCAGAAGAGCTGTTCGAGTCTGAGTGATGCTCATCTCTGGTGTTAGATCTGATGATACTTCTCCCATCACTGCAGTTGTAGCATCCAGAGGCTGCAATCTTTTAGCTTTGGAAGTGTTTCTATTTACTACTCCTGTCTCAACTTGCCCACCAAGGAAAAAGTAAAAACATTACTGAATGCAAAGCCACGTTAAAACAAACTTGTTTAAAGGACAGCTGTTATTACTGTCTCTTACTGATCGGAGCTGTCACAGGGCCCATCTCAAATTCAAGTACGGAAGTTGGGCTTTATTGGGAACTGTCCGTGTTTTCTCTCCTCAGTACGAAGTAGCTATTGCAACGGAGAAGGGCGTGGAGGTGGAAGGACCCCTGACCCTGGAAGCCAACTGGGACATAGCACACCTTGTCAGGTAACGCCCAAGGGCTACACACACGTTGAGCTCTTAGTCTGCGAGTCGGCAGTCCTAAGGCACAAAATGAAGCGGTTAATAAAGGCTGGGTGACGCGCAGCCGTTGCAGGATAACGTCCCTGCCACGTGCTTCAGTAGGAGCCTCGATCCCTGCTGCAACCGAATTCTTGAATTTGGGGGTGGTTGTGGCCAGCAGGAGGGAGCACGGGCTCCCCACGCCCYGGGAGGCGGCTTTGGGCTCCGCTCCTGCCTGGCTGCTCTCTCCTTTACAGCTGAGGCCTGAAGGCGTTAGCACGAGTTCCTTCAGGAACGGGAAAGCTTTTTGTTGCTGTACCATCCGCTTTGCTGCCTTTGCGCTCCCTCAGAACAGATGCCACTGACGGGCAGCACCTGAGAAAAGCGAAAATGTTGATTTTGTTAGTGCAGGTGTCGACTGCATCCGGGTTGTGTCGTATCCTGACCTTATCAAAACATCTTCTTGCAGTGGCTTTGAATGATCTCCGAAGAGCTGCTCCAGGCTGTTGTGTCCGCGCTATCACCCTTTATACGTGCTGTAAATCCGTTACTCCTTTTGAAGCTCTGATCTGACTTGTTTTGGAAACAAAATAAACCTGTTAAGACAAGCTTGTGTGTTTGTGCTAGGGTTGGGATTGAGTTTGTGGGATGCTCCAGAAGTATTTACTTAAGAAACCTCCTGGTTTCAGGTGGTGAAGGCTACTAACAGCTGCACGTCCTTATTTTTGCTGGAGAAGAGCAGCAAAAAAAATTGCTTTTGTTTTCTTGACTGGGGTTGTGGTAGGCGCTGTACTCCATGAAACGTGTGAATACACCGTCCTCCTCCCGAATCCAACCTCCAGCCCCTTCACCAGACAGGGATCGCGTGTGTCTGTGAACTGGGTCAAGGTGCTCCCTCGYGGCCGCCGAGGAGCACCCGTGGCCTCCTCCCTGCTGGAGATGACCATGACAACGCTTGCTTTCTCCACGTCTCCGTTTTCGTAAAGGTTTCTGAGCTGCAGGTTTGTGTTGCTGTACAAGACGACTCGAGCAGCCGCTGGAATGTTTTACCTGTGGGACTCTAGGATCAGCACTGGTCTTGGCTGGTACCTGTTTGCTAAATCTTAAGTTAAATACGCAAGTCACTTCAAGATTTGCCCTAACGAAAGAAAAATCTACTGAAGTGTGATACCTGTAACTGGGAGCACGCTGTAATCCTCCGGGGTGTTCCAGCAACACGTGCGGCACCTACCATGCTGCTCCTGCAAGCGCTTGTCATCCAGGCAGCCGGGAATTCTGGTCTGGATGGGTAAAAAGCCTCAGTCAACCTTTAAAAGCCACCTGCGGGCAGAAGGAAAACACATCCTGAAGATGTTTTCTGTTTAGAAAATGAAGTATTTGTGAACAGTATACTGCTTAACGGAGAAGTCAGATGGGTCCTCCTGCTTCGGCCGAGCGCGCGATGGGTCTCTGGGGCACCAGGAGTGGGAGTGCCACGGTGCTCCCGCAGTCCGCCGGACGGCAACGGGGGTGAGCAGAGACACGGGACGGCTCTGCCAGGCGGCGTGATGGGCCGGGTGAGGAGGAGGCGACGCCGGGAGGGTAAAGCAGCATTTCCAGACAGATTTCGCTTATCCAGCCGCTGGCTCCTGCACTGCTCTCCCATCGGGCCACAAGCGTTCGACCGCTGTGCCGACTCCTCCGGCCCCAGCTCCAGCTGCAGGAGGAGACCCGGGACATACAACAGCATCACCTCGAGGTGCGCACGCCMGGGTGTTCTATGAGCATATTCTCGCGAACATCTACGTTTGGTTGTCCTGCAGCTCTCACCATCTATTAAATGCACCGGTTGGAAGCACAGAGGGGAAAAATGGTAGCGGGGGTTGATTTTAGTTTCTTTAGTTTTCTCTAATCACCAAGATCAGAATAATTAACATCTCCTTATTCGAATTCCTATTGCTCTGCCTACTGCCAGCAGATACACTGGGATGTAAGGGCTCCAAAACCGAAAGACAATCATCCCACAGCTCCGCGCAAGCAGCCAGAGATGCCRCACCTCCGTCACAACCCCGGCTGGCGACCGGAGGATAGTAACAAAATGGTGTTACGTGTACTTCAGATCRGGCTGAACTGGGTATTTCTTAACCTCATATGAAATAAATTCATAAATAGTATTAAGAGTGGTACTTAGGACTACCCAAGATAAACAACAGTAAAAATACTTACTCAGGAGAGTATTTTATTAGTGATTTTTCAGACTTTTATTTAAAAAAAGAAAAGCCCACTGGGGAAGAGTAGGTTGTTCCACTGAACCTACTGTATAGTTAAGGGGCAGGGAGGGGTAGCAGAAATGCAAATGGGACCGAACTCTGCCTCAAGCGTTAACGACCCGTAAGCACATCTAATTACTATCCCATCTCTGGGTTTCTTCAGGACATGCTAAACCGCCCGGCACAGAGAGGGAAYCCAGCCTGCGACCCGGGCACGGCTCCCGGGCACAGCTCGCGTCAGGCTCGCTCTTGCGCGGTGTGGAGCAGTTCATGATGCGCTTTATATTAAGCATTATGATATCACGAGAGTTAAATAGTTCTTCATAATAAAAACACATGTTTATAAATCCATTTCCCTGGTTTTATTAAATGTTCCACTTATGTACATTTTAAAGATGAACCATTTACAGGTCTGCACATGCTGCCTCCTGCTTTCCTTAGGTAATAGGGAAGGTTCACAAAACCTCTATGGAAACAGAAAGGTGCAGGTGCTTCTGAATTCTGTATGTCAAAATGCTTTCCGTTTATACCATAATACATACAATTAAAAAACCCTCAAACATGCAAATTGTAGAAAAATTTAAGCTGGCAGTGAAAAATAAAAACAAACGTCTTCTTTTTGTGCACGTCACAGTTTCTTTCATTAAATCAGATTTCTAATTCTAAGGAACGTAGTGTCTGATGCCACTGGTTAAAGCAGGTTTATCAACTACTAGTAGTTAAAAGGTCAACGTTTAATGGTCCGTACAGTCTTACCTCCCCTCTACTGTACAGGAAGATCAAGACAGACTTGACTTTCCTCTTCCACCATGTACCCTCTGTCAGTAATTCTTTGGAGCAAGGTGGGTGCCGGGTGGTTTCCCGGGTGGAGGAGAGGAACCACCGCACCGCGTCAGAAAGTCAACGGGAAACCGAGCGGTTGGGTCAGCACTGCCCCTAACTCCCTGACTGTGGATCTCGGCTCAACCCCAGTTCAAAGTGTCGTGGCTCCCAAGAAGCGTTGCTGGCATTGAACAGGCAAAATGCTTTCGCTTGTGTTTTTACCCCGCATCCAAATTCACAAGCAAAATAATTACTCTTCTTTAAAAAAAAACCAACCAACCAACCAAAAAAACCAACCCCAAAAAACCAAACCAAACCCAAATCTTAATGGCCAATTATAGAAGGTTCACACATTAAAGCAGTAACTCGTATCTAAATTTTCCACAGAAACCTATATCTCTGGATCAAGTGTTAAAAAAAAAAAAAAAAAAAARAAAAAAATCTGTGTTAAGACAACCAAAAAGATTTATATACTGGTTCATTAGCTACATATTTTTTTCCTTTCTTTAGAAATGGTCACATTGACAATGTATAATTCAAAACATTTCTGCACAATAAAAACAGAAAACTATGATACAGTGAGGTAAAGAAAACGCAAAAATATTCACCCACAATATATTTTCAGAAAATACCAACACAGTGATTTTTCTTTTAAAAAAGCACAAAACTTATAAATGAACAGCATAAATGGCTATTTATCTGAGTGATCGCCTACGAATTTCCTAAACCCACAAATCCACAGGGAAGTGTAATGGTCTCATCCAACATTTATTTAAAAAATAACCCTTTCTGGATCACGATTCGCAGATCAGTGCTCAGATTTCCATCAGATCCAAATCAGCATCTTCAAAGCCATAAAATGATTCAGTCTCACTTTCCCCTTCAAAGAGCTGATGGAGGATTTCTGGGTCTGCAGATTCCTCGGCCTGGGTCCGATCCTGGACCTCAGCCGCCGCCTCCTCCTGCTGCTCATCGTTCAGCTTCAGCTGCTCCTCCAGCGAGGCAATCAGCTCCTCCTGCATGTCAGCGTTGCGCGTGGGCGAGTTGGCCGTGCCGTCCGGACCGGGCAGCACGCTGGCCACCAGGAAGGACTGCTGCACAAGTTCAGGAGAGTCACTAATGACCTCCAGGACCTCTGCCAGCCAGCATAAAACCAGCTGGAGAAGAATGTCCGAGTCGCACGTGGAGTCCGCCATTTCCTTGGCTTGCTCTTTCCACTTTTTATGCAAGAAATTTTTCACAGTCCTTTTTATACAAACATCTAGAGGTTGGATTTTGGAGCTGCAGCCAGCAGGGACAACAGCCGGCAGAGTGCTGGACGCACTCAGCAAGGAAAGTACTTCTTCCGATAGGTGTGTTCGGTGACAGTCCAGCACGAGCATGCCCTTGCTGTTCTGACACTCCGTGTGCTTCTGCCACACTCTGGACGACCACAACTCCATGACTTCGTCGTCGCTGTATCCGTTCTCCTTTGCTTCCAACATGATAGATTCAGGCACGTTGGCTGGCTGCTGTACGTGACCCCTGTAGAAGACCAGCGTTGGGAGAACGCTTCCATCGGCGAGGATCGTGAGGACAACATCGCACCAGGGCTCCCCGGTTCCCACCGTCTGCAGAGCGTTCTCCTTCCTGTCATCGCTGCTCAGCACCTCCACATCGAGGAAGAGAGAGATTTCATCGATGGCCGCGATCATGGAGAGAGGCAGGTCTTGAGTGTGGATTTGCCGCTGCACAAACTCTATGAAGCAACTGGCGTTGTCCTCTACGTCTTTGGGGAGGGGGTGAGCCACTGCCCTTCGAGTATGCGTGCTGAGGTTGTGCCGTAGCATGAACCTCACTGCCCACTCATAGGAGATCTTGAAGCCACCTTCGAGGGATCGGCCAATCTTGGTGGCTTTCTGGAAGAGAGTCTCCTCGTTCACAGGCAGCTGCTGCTCTCTCTGCGTGAGGACCCATTCCGCTAGTTTCTCTTCAGCCTCTAAGCTGAGGTACTTGCCCTCTGACAGGGACGCCAAGTTCTCTTCTTGGAAAGCTTGAAACCTTCGTAGCCAGCGCTTGATGCGCCTCTGAGGATTTCGGAAGTGCTCTGCAGCCTGTTCAGTGTTGCAGCACAAAGCAAACAGTACAACTCGCAGCTTTTTTACTGACAGCTGCTCCTTTTTGCTTGCAGGCTCAGGCTCCTTTGCCGGCTGCTCATCTTCTTGAGCGTCAATATTTAAGCACTCTTCTTCCTGGCAGACCAGAGGTCTGTTGTAGGCTGCTGGTGCCAGCTCAGGCTCCAGGTCATCTTTCGCAGATAACATAGACTTTGTTTTCACAGTAGCAGCTTTACTTGGGGAATAGGTAGGGCATGTGTTCTTCATGCTTTTGTCCTGGGGCTGAATGTGCCTTGAAGGGAGAGAACACAGGACCTTCTTAAAACCGAGAAAATAAAGCTGTTGAGGGAAAACAAACAAACGAAAAAACAAAAGCCAACCCCACAAACTGAAACACACGATGGCAGATAAGAGTTTACAAACAGTTTACCTGGAATGTGATATCCAAGTAGGCCCTGTTAAGAAAAACAAAACAACAAAAACATTTGTAGCTTAGCAAACAAACACTGTCAGTGCAAACAAACAAGTTCTCTTACAGAAAGAAGGATCAGCGTCCCTCTGTTGTTACTCTGAAGCACCCCAATATGCTGTAGGAACAGCTAATACCCATCCATCCGTTCAAACCCCAACCTCCTCCCACACCCAAGTACCACCACATCCAAACTAGCAAGCGAAGACTGCTCAACGGGGCAGAGCTGCACTCGTCAGCAATTGCTAGAGACAAACAGCAAAAACCCCACGTCCATTTGAAACAACAAAAGGAGTTTGGTTAGGAAAGCTCAGCTTTGGCCAGATCCCTGCAGGCAATGCCCCTAAGTTTTGCAAGTTGCGGTAATTCACAGCAAATGGCTGGAACGCCACTTTTAGGCTTYATTCAAATCCCAGCACCAGCAGCTGCCTAAGGCCTCCTGGTGTCATGGAGGTACAATGATGTCTCAGAGGAACAGAGGAACTCGCTGAAGCCCTCGGCATTGTCTCTCCCTGGGAAGATCTCCTGAGAACAGCGTTACCAGTGACGCAGCTGAGCTCCAGGCAGAGCAGCCTCACTTAAAGCTTAACTCTCCAATCTCCATAACAATGAAGACTCATTCAGGCAGTTACAGAAGGTCCCTAACGCTACATTTTATTAGAACTCAGGACTCAGTAAGTGCCCAGCCCAATGCTAAACAAAGATGTATCTGACCTGGAGTCTATGAACTGATGCATTGTGTCCTGCATTCATTTTTTGCAACTTTTCTGCCGCTTTTCAAACTCTTACCTCGGAAAATAATGTTACTAAACTCGTGTGATGGATTGAAGACCAGATGTTTGGCCATTGCATCACCCTCAGATGTTACAAAGAGACAAGAGGAACAGGACAGCTTTACACCACTGGAGCGGGGGAGGGGAAGGGGAGGGGGGGGCGGAGAAAAAAGAAAAAAAAAAAGAGAGAGAGAAGTGAGCTTAGTATCAGTATCAGATATGAAAATATGTACATCCCCTCACTAACAATTAGAAAGAAAACGTCACCCTCCAGTGCACACAGGCAGTGTCCCCACATGCCCCAAAACATTAACTCCCACTGGAAGGCAATGGGAGTCTCAACATATTGCCTTTAATTCAACATATTCTCCTGTGTGGCAAAAAATAAACAGAGCTTCTTCAGAAGCAGATCATGAAAGAACAGAACTGGAAGATCAGAAAGTGAATGCACATTAGATTCCCAGGTGATTAAAATAAGATGACAAGTTTTCCATTACCAGGCAGTATAGTTTTTAAACAAAGCCAAGTATTTTGGACTCTTCCGAGGAACATGGTTGCTGTAAGACAAAAGAGTTTATTACATGTCAGAATTATTCTGGGTATTTAAAGAGCTATAAACCCATGCAAAATACAGCACATTTACAAAGACAGACCCAATCCTGGGTTTAATAATATTTTGTCTGCCAGTCTTGTATTCAAGGAAATGAAAACTCTGTGTCTAAATAAAAAAACCTGTACAATAACATTTAAAAACACCCAGATTTTGRAGTTAACTGTTCTGCCATCCTGTTCTGTGGTCTATCCACAGTCCTGTACAGACCACAGGCTTGCAGAAGCATGGCATARTTTTTTCTTCTTCCTTTCTAAAATTTTTAAGTTATTAAATCTGAGAATTTTGCAAGAAATCCTAGGAGCACTGAAAAATGACAGTTTTCTGCAGCAGCATGCAGTACACGTCATTAGCTACAATACTGATAGTTTGGAATGAATCTCAGCTCTTGCRCTCAGTTTTCTCATCTCATTTGAAAGCCACCACCCATGTCTGTGCTGATACAGAATCAGCCCAGTGTCTTCCAAACCACTGCAGTGAACTGGAATTTCCCGATAGCCCTTTCTTACAGTGCAGGCAGACTGACATAGAGGTGCTACTGCATTCAAGCAGGAGGAATTTCTACTACAGCGTTCAAAGAATCACACATACTTGATCATGTGGTTGGCGTAAGCTCTGGAGCAGCAAGTGCTGTAGCGACATAGCGAACAGTGCACATAGGTGGGAAAGTGGTTTGGGAAGTCGGGGATTTCAAAGCTGCACTCCAGACAAGTCTGCCTCCCCAAGACGCTCCTGAAGATAAGAGGGATATTTTCATTAGTGTCTGAACAGGTATCTTTGGAGTTATAACAATCATCAGGACAGAGAAGAACTTAATGACACGTAAACCTTCAAGAGTCTGCAGTCAAACTAGTCTCATCTTGCACCCTAGCTTCCTAGGGTGCCTCGGTGCCAGGCTAAACATTTCCCACTTGCTGTAGTCAGAAGTATACCATTTAAGAGTGGATAATAAATAAATAAATAAATTTTAAAAAAAAATTTTTTGAAGAAAAGGCAGCAGGACACAGGATGGGCAGAAAGCCCTTATGCTGATGAAATTCCATTGTTCTATAAAAGCGCCTAGCTAATTCTGTATTTCGCAGTTTCACCTTAAGGGCTTTCATAACATGACTTAATCCTAGTTTTGTGGGAAGCTAGATTCTCCTGGCATAAAGTTTCCTTGGCAACTGGTAAGACAGAGCTGTCCAGTGCCGAGGATCGTATTACCCATCACTGTGGCATTAAAAAGCTAGCTACATTTCCTTTAAAAATCTTTTTTAATTTGAGATTTAGTAAAATGTTCTGACATTTTTTTGACCGCTCTCTTCTGGACGTTCCTCTGGACAGGCGGGTACAGGAAGATGGGCTGGGGATCGGTAGAAGATGACAGCGGAGTGGTTTCCTGTCCAGTGCCCTGCGGCATGTCATTTGAAGATATTGGCACTGTCCGTGGCTGTCCTCTAGATGCCCTGATTGTAACCTGCAGAAAACAGATATACCCATACCTCCTAAAACACAAGGGCAGAAGTGATCTATCCAAATTCAGACTCCTCTGTCTGGAGCAGCCTTTCAGACTCTTAGCAGAGAATAAAGAGGTGCTCCTAGGACACTATTCGTCCCACCCAGGGCAGCAGTAGCCTAAAAGAGGACACACGACTTGAGCCCCACAAGTGCCTTTTTGTCCCTAATGACTACAGAGGGCGTCCAGACAGCTAGTTCAGATACCTTCACTTGTAGACACCTTAGTTAGGAGAGTTTAACCTCTGGCATGCCACTTTCACCTCCTCTCTCTCTCACTTATTGTTTCTATGAAGTATCTGATTAATTAAACACACACAACACGGACAGAATACAAAGCGTTCTTGTCCCAGTGAGTGTGGTTTAAGCAATGCAGATGAAGCAAACATCAGTTTTGCAGCACTTAATAAATACACACCAATACAGATGCTAYGGGTGTTTCCTGAGGAAACAGAGGACAGAGGCCTGCTGTTAACTTGGATTTCTTACCTTGGTTCCAGGTTTCAATCCTTCTAATTGTTTGGGCTTTCGGAAAGTTTTGTGGTGCTGCAGCTTGTGTTCAATTTTATCCTTGGCAAATAGGAACTGGAGTCTACACTTGTTGCAATGATAAACACTCTTCTTCTAAAGCAAATGCAAATGAAATACATTTCATTTTAGAGAAACAGAAGTCACAACACAGCAGGGTTTTTTGTTTAAAAAAAGAAAAAAAACAAAACACCAAAAAACCACCACAAACACTTTTCCCCTCTTTGAAACCAAAGGCAGCTTTGCTTTTCTTTAGCATCTGAAAGTCCCTCCCTGCCAAGCCCCGTATCTTGGGTGTTTTGGTTTTAAATTTTTTAAATCATCAGGCTCTGCAGAGACACCAGACCTGGAAGTGCCATGGAACAAGTCTTACCCAGCTTGTTTAAGCCAAAGCAAGGCACACTAGCAGAGCCGCGCGTGGGGCAACATTCCTTCAGAAGTCACCTTGCCTCTGCCTCTTACGGGAGACAGCAAAGGACTTCAGGGGCAAATCAATTCAGGCACTTGGTAAGAGCGCTACATTTCTATATTCTGAAAGTACACTTCAGCTACACCCACATAAAATATGTTGTCAATACAGCCAACATATATGGAAACAGAACACTGAGCTATGAAAATTACATTCGTTTGTGTGCGCACAGTATTATTTACTTATTTATTACCTGGAGAGAAAAAAATTTAAAACCCAAATGAACACAGAGCCCACTGTTGGTTAATCATCACATGAAGCAAACACAGTCCGGCAAAACATGCTTTTTTCTGCTAAGTAACAACAATCTGCGCTACTCCCAAAGAAGCAATGCCTCTTCTCTTCAGCACAATCCCTATGAAAGGTCTGGAATGACAGCATGCAAATTGCATTTGTTATGGAGCAAATACAGCATCTACTAAAACCCCTCTTTCAACCAAGTTTTCTTTCTTTCTGTTTTTATTCCAAGCAAATGCTCAACTAGTCACATGCTTACTATCCACTGAATCTCTGTGGAGAGGGAAACACCTTAAACAAAAAAAAGACTACAGCCCAGACATAGTACCTGATGCCTCATGAAGTGCTGTTGGAAAGCATTGCCATTCTTAAAGACTTTGAGACAGTAAGGACAGAGCAGGTGCCGTGTGTCTTCGTGGATCATTCGGAAATGGCTATCCACTTCAGAATAGAGCGATGAACGATACTGACAGACCTACAGGAGCAGACAGAAACAATTAACAGTGAAATAACACAGGAATCTCTCTCATATCCACTACTGCAACATGGAGATCTTAACAGCAATGCCCAGATCCCCAAAGATACTTATCAGTGGAGTTTAGGAACCAGGTCCTAAAGAACCTGCTAGCTTATTCCAACTGTAAGATAACTAAATTAAGCAGTGTATAATTCAGAGTAGTTTGGAGAAACAGATTTGAACTACTTGTATAAAAAGAAAGCAATGACAATTCAAGCTCCAGATCCAAGGAAAAGAGAAAGAAAAAAGGGAGAGACAGTCAATGCAAAGCAGTTGGAATATATTAAAGAGCAGTTTCTTCAGGGTCTATGTAAAATGCAGAATGTGAAACATAGTCTGTTTTAACATAACATCTTTTAGAAGGTTCTTCTCTGTTTTTTCTTTTTGGAGGGACAGTGTTAGGACCTCTGGGTGGAGATGACACGTTCAGAATCGAAGCAAGCACAAATCTCATGGCAACAGAGTGTCAAGAAAAAGTATCACACAAGCAACACAATCTCATCTGCTCCAGAGTGACAACTTCTCTTTATGGCACAGCAATTTGCCTGCAGGCCCTGGGAGGAAAAAAAAAATTAGGCTCTGAATGCCACTAGGACTAAACAAACGTCTATCAAGCTGATTCCAGCTTCGGCGTGCTGGGAACCGGTGGCAAATATTCAGCTACTTGTGCTGCCCTAATAGCCATTGGACTTCTCTAAGTCCATACCTGGAAGAAACCACAACAGGCTCCACAGCACTGTTCCATGGCCCAAGTCTGCTTTGGACCCCTATGAGCCACAGATTTTGCTGAGAAGTGCCAGATTTCCTCTTATTCTCTAGTATGCATTTATGAAGTCCAGCCCCTAAACCACTTTTAATACCTGACAAACATAGGGCATCTCCCCTGGCTTGTGAGTGTCCTTCATGTGCTGTAGGAACATCGGCTCGCTCTCGAATGCCCATTCACAAATCTTGCACTTTGCTGCAAAAGAAAGGAAAAGCAGGTAACAGCTGGGGGACAAAAACAACCTGTTAAAACATACCAAAGAAACTTGTAACTGGTAGTGTAACAACTTAAAACAAAAGAAAACCAACCAACCAAAAAAAACCACCCCAAAAACTAGCTCTCAACTCTTTGAATTGGGTAGTGTCCTGGTTTCAGCTGGGATAGAGTTAATTTTCTTCCTAGTAGCTGGTATAGTGCCATGTGTTGGATTTAGTATGAGAATAATGTTGATTAACACACTGATGTTTTAGTTGTTGCCAAGTAGCGCTTATACTAGTCAAGGACTTTTCAGCTTCCCGTGCTCTGCCAGGTGCACAAGGAGCTGGGAGGGGGCACAGACAGGACAGCTGACCCAAACTGGCCAAAGGGGTATTCCATACCATATGATGTCATGCTCAGTATATAAACTAGGGGAAAGCTGGCTGGGGGGCCACTGCTCAGGGACTGGCTGGGCATCAGTCGGTTGGTGGTGAGCAATCGTTTTTCATTTGCATCACTTGTCTTTCTTGGGTTTTATTTCTCTCTCTCTTTTCGTTATTTTCCTTTTCATTACATATTATTATTATAATAGTAATATTTTATTTCAATTATTAAACTGTTCTTATCTCAACCCATGAGTGTTCTCACTTACTCTTCTGATTCTCTCCCCCATCCCACTGCGGGGCGGAGTGAGTGAGTGGCTCTGTGGTACTTAGTTGCCGGCTGGGATTAAACCACAACAGGTAGGAAAAAAAAAAAAAAAAAAAAAAAAAAAAAAAAAAAAAAAAAAAAAAAAAAAAAAAAATTCTGAGAGGTTTCCAAAAGGCAGCAAAAATTCTCTTAAACAAAATAGTGGGTACAACAAGTAGGAAGATGTCCTAACAAGGAAACTGCAAGTGATTTAGGGACATGGTTTAGTGGGGCATGGTGGTGTTGGGTTGATGGTTGGACTTTATGATCTTAGAGGTCTTTTCCAACCTTAATGATTCTATTCTATGATTTTAAATCAGATGTCAACCTACTGGTAAAAATTAAATTCTACCATGACATTATTATTGAACTTGATCTTTAACATACTCTTGACAGTACGTTTGCAGAAACGTAATTTAGGTGGATTTTTCTGCTGGCCTACAAAACCAATGCACCAAGGGGCAAGGCAGAACTGACACTCCTTTCTCAACAGATTTGCAGTTAATGTAAGACAGAAACCCTCTTAAGCCTAAACAAACGACAACAGCAAAAATCAACTTACTTGTTGACTCATAGGGACTGTGGACATTCTCTAAGTGACACTGTAGCTGAAACGGAGTGGAGAACTGTCTGTAACAATGCTGACAGATGGTGTGGACATCTACCTCTCCATTCTGCTGATCCAGTTCAACGTGGTGCTTCATGTGATTCATAAACCTTACGGAGGTGAAGAGAAAGTGTGTGAACAGAAAACCAAACATTTTGCATCTGTAACCCTGAAAGCATTATGAATGCTACACCAGAAGTTTTTTTTTAACAGCATTAAGACGTTTCCTTCTTGCTCTTCCCATCAAAAGCAAGCAAAATTTCCTTCTACCCAGCAACCTCCCGCTCCCTAAGCCTAAGGGAAGTGAGAGAACAGATTTTGCAGTACAGAGGCTGTATGACGTGCTTTTGAGCACTTCTGACCACAACCAGGCATTCCACTGATGATGACAAAACACTTCAACTTATCACAATGGAACAACACAGTGGCTGGCTCAGATGAATACACTATTTCATAAAAATATTTTCCCCCTCTGTTGAAAAAGCATTGAAATAAAGATAAGAGCAGCAGTTCTTCAACAAGAATTATTTCCTATTACCTAGTAAGACTAGTGACGAGCAAATGAGACTTCTCTGCTGAAGAATATCAATGCAATTATTCTAACCACGCAATCTTCTTACAACTTTTGTCCTGACTGAACTGTGTGACAATGGGCAAATCCTTCCCTTTTGTGCTTCAGTTCTGGTCTTAAGCTACAATATGGGAAAGCTGTAGGGCCTGAGAGACCGATGCTTACAACTCATTTTTACTTCTGCAGATCAGAGGTATTCAGAACACCATAGACTGTTTTTGTGGCACATCACATTCATCTTACCGTATGTTGTTCTTTAGCCTCTTGGTGCAGTGTGGACACCTGAAGGAAGTTGGAACCTTGGGGAAGTTCAGTAGCTGGCTCACTTTGCCACCATCTCTGCCATAGTAGAAATCATCTACTAACATAATGAGCTTACTTTGGGATGAGTCAACTATGTTTTCACTTGGCTCTGGAGCTTTAGCAGGTGGGGACAATGCAGGGATAGGAGTAGAAGCAGGTGGTGAAGCAACAGCTGTAGTTTTTTCTGGAGATGGAGGCTTTGCAGATTGAATATTTGGTTCAGATTCTAGAGATTTTCTTTTCTTGAGGAATTCAACCATTTCAGGGCAGCAGTACTAAAAGGGAAAAAAAAAAAAAAAAAACCCCAACACAAACCCCCCACACACATTAAATTGTATCTAGGAAGAACTATATATACACTATTAAACAGACAAAGGCTAACCAGCACTAAGAAAAGACAGAGGAACTCTAGGAAACTCTTGAGGAAAAAGTAACACAGAGTCAATATCCGATTTTCTGTTTTGATTGTTTACTGATATGCAAGATTAGAAAATAAATGCATCTCCTGGCACCAACAGGACATAAAACTGAGGTCCTGCCTACTTCCAGTGAGGGATGCCGTGGAAGGTCTTCCAAAGGCCTCTCCTTTGCCCCTCACTTTCTCCTAGTCATACTCTTCCTTTTCACAGAAGTCCCTGATCTAGGGAGAAGAACTATTCTTTGCACTCCACGAACACAAGCAATTATCCATTAACTGCTCATCTTAGAATGGTTACTTACACACATATGTCCTCTTAAAGCTTCAGTGACTCGAAACTGAGCATCACATCTTGGGCAGACCTTCCTGCCACCATCTTGCAAATCAAATGTGGGAATAGGAGATGAACTGACTGTAACAGAAAAAACACAAAACAAGAAAAATAGAATCCTTTCACTTCATCTTAAATCTAGGCAATCTTTTTGGCATCCTGAAATACTTTAGTTTCAAGAGCTGTACTTTTAACTACTAACTAGACTGGAAGAGGCATGAAAAAGGCAAAAGTATGCAAACTTCTGACAATCTGTATGACAAAACATATYCCCCAGTAGCTAGAGTAAGAATAGGAGTGTCTCAAAATTAGACTTAATAACTAAAAAAAAAGAAGGAARAAAAATCAGCTCAACTTATCTCCCCTTTTTCTTTAATCATTTGTTTGCTTTGGTTTTCCACAGACTAAAATGCCTCATCTTTACCTCCAGCTGTAGTAAGAAACTCAGAATACAGATGACATGACATGTACCTTAAATCAACTTTTGGACTCCCAAACACCTTAGGAAGGTGCTTTTTTGGAAGAAAAGCAGCAAAGATTTTATCCTTTTGCCTCCTTGTGTAGAGTATTTCAGGTGTCTGTATTCTCAAGATAGCAGCATGCACACCAACAATTTTGAATGCAAAATAATGTATGCAAGCAAATATCCACAAACAAAATATAATCACGGGATAAAAATGTACAGATAAAGATGAAGAAATTAATAGCCAAGCTTTTCAAGTGTTTATCCCTATTATGAAATCTCAGTAGTTCCAGGTTAGCATTTTTTTTACTCCAGAAAATAAACTTCTGAATTCTCAGCAGAATCAATCGAGTTAAGATAGCTGCTATAGACCATACCTTTTAATGATGACGACGATGACGATGACTCTGAAACACTGGATCTCTGGGAACCATGCACAGGGCTGCTGTTGGAAACCACCAGCGGGCCAGGGCTCTGTCCTAACGAAGGAATGGTGTTCAGGGTATTCACTAGCTTAGCAACCTCATTGCTGTTCTCACCAGTCACTCCAGGTCTCTTTACAGTCACAAAGCTTGCAATACTCACTGCCAAGGGAATGGATAATACAAGAACACTAATAAGGAATCAGTAAGATCTGATCCACTGTGTGAATCCCGCCCCCATCTAGTATGCCTTGTCTCTTGCTCTTCTACCTTGAGTCTTCACCAAAGGTGACTAAGCCATCAATTATCCTGTCCAGTAATGTGAAGGCTGGCAAGACTGGGAAAGTAAATTTCCCTAGCCTTCCAGATCACACTCCAAGATACGAGCCAAGTCCCACGATGAACTAAACAGGATACTGATGGTCACAAAAATTATTTGTATTTCTTTTCTAAATGCAGCTGTGTATGATTATGGCCACTTAAAGCTAAAAATAACCTGACTACTTGCTGTGTGAAGAAGTATTTCTTTCCTTTTTAAGTTGTTTGTCACTATTCTTGAGCAATCATGTCACTCATGAATTCAGCCAACATTCAAAAAAACAAAAACAACAAAAAAAACCCAACATGGTTAAGTTTCTGCTTGTGTTCATCATGTATTTTTTGAAAGGTGAAGTTAAATAGAAGTGATTAACAAGTAGTATTTTTCACTTTTGGGGACTTCTAATTGATGGTCTCAGAGCATTCTACAAAACAAAATTTAACCAGTTCTCAAACCAAATTGGACATGATGGCAGGATTATCCTCATTTTCCAGGTTGGTAAGAGAGATGAAGCGTGAGTCAGTGACAGAGGCAAAAATAGAACCCAGGAGTTCTGACTCAACTTCTGTCTTTTAGCTGCTACGCCGTATGTTTGAAGATCAAATTATAGACAGTGTTATACACTTGAGTCCCCTCGCTTTTCCATGGCAAGTCTTACCTAATTTGGGGTTAGTAGCTTGACTGGACTGCCCTGGCTGCTGCACAGTTAACTGTCCAAGTGTTGTTGGCTGCGTTGCAGTAGGAGTTGTGGAGGTGCTGGGAGTGGACTTACTTTGCTGTTGTGCCTGGGACTGTGGTACAGTGCTCCGGATGGTAAGCGTGGCCGGAATGACCGTAGTGAAAGTGTTGGTGGTGGGTCGGACTGGCATGGTTGTACCTGGTCTCACCTGGGCCATTTGAGAGAACACCTGAGGAACTCCAACTGTTGGTTTAACAAACTGGGTACCTGGGGCTTCAAAAACAAATGAACAAACAAGGTAGATCAAGTAATCAAATTCCATTCCTTGCACAGTAATAACTGAGTGCAACCTATTTTCCAGCACTGCTGAGCTCCCAAAATTCCCAGCAATTTCAGTGGAAGTTTTAAGAGATCAGCACCTTAATTTCACTTCCCAAGCAGACTAAAACTGAACATGGATGCAGGCACAGTGAAGACTGTATTTACAACTTTTTTTAGGTGGAATTTTCCAAAAGGCCCAAGTAGCTTACGAGCATAAATCCTGCCGACTTTCACGGGGCTCATAGTTCTAGTCACTAGGCCCAATGGAAACACATGGAAGGCTTCTTATGGCAGGACAAGGGTGATCCTACAGTTGCAAATTAGTTTGCTATACGAGGCTTTGGAGATTCGTTCTGGTGAGAGTGAAAGGTGACTCATCACTAGCATGGCTGCTTTGTTATAAGGCAGGTGTCCAGTGACACACAAGTTCTTAGTCTTTCTGATGGTGCATGACAGGATCCAGTAGCAGAAATTAGCGTTAGAAAAATCATCCTCAGTGTGAGGCTTGGTTTCCAGGCAGTTTCCCAGCACTAGCATGGCATGGGGAGATTTTGAAAGGAAGGAAGAGGGGTGGTCATGGGCTGGGACTTTGGAATTAACTTAACTGAGGAGGCTTTTTGAAAAGGCTAGATCATACGGAGCTCTGAGAGGCAGACATTCCTTCCAGCTGGAAGTCCCCTACTCTGCAAAGTGGTTTGTTACTACGATCAAAGGGCCTACTCTCTGCTGCAAAACGACTACCGGAATTACAGCCCAAATACGGACAAATCTCACCTACTACAGAACTGAAACCGTCCCCCTCTTTAGAGCTACTAGACATGCAAGTGTGTCCTGGTGTCGGCTGGGATAGAGTTAATTTTCTTCCTAGTAGCTGGTATAGTGCTGTGTTTTGGATTTAGTATGAGAATAAYGTTGATAACACACTGATGTTTTAGTTAGTATAAGCACGGCTCAGCAACAAGTCAAGGACTTTTCAGCTTCTCATACTGCCCTGCCAGCGAGGAGGCTGAGGGTGCACAAGAAGCTGGGAGGGTGCACAGCCAGGAGAGCTGACCCCAGCTGGCCAAAGGGATATTCCACACCATATGACGTCATGCTGAACAAAAAACTGGGGCGAGTTGGCTGGGGGGCGGCCGCTGCTCAGGAACTGGCTGGGCATCGGTCAGCGGGTGGTGAGCAATTGCATTGTGCATCACTTGTTTTGTATATTCTTTTATCATTATTATTATTTTCCCTTCCTTTTCTGTCCTATTAAATTGTCTTTATCTCAACCCACGAGTTTTACCTTTTTTCTGATTCTCTCCCCCATCCCACTGCGGGGGAGTGAGCGAACAGCTGTGTGGTGTTTAGCTGCCTGCCAGGTTAAACCACGACAAGGTGAAATACAGATTTCAAATATAATTTTTTTTTTAACCCTTGGTACTCTAAAAAGGAACACGACAGTGGCTTTGGCTTGTTTCAGTCCTTACCTGGGACRAGGGTGATGGGTCTAACTGTTTGACCTTGCTGTACATTCAGAACAATTCCAACTTGGTTCATTGTGTTTTGTACAGGCCGCACGTTCCTCACGGGAAATCCCTGCAGTCAAACAGTACCATTACCATGAACATACTGAGCATATTTGAAGCACTTTCAATATGAGCTTTCTACCCTAAAAATCAAATAAAGAAATAATAAAAAAAACCCCACAAACCACCCCACAGTACTCTCATCTATAGATCAATTGAACTATGAGGCCATACTGTTCTCAGCCAGCACCTTGCCCAACAGTAGGGCCACCTTCCTTATACTCTACAACGTTCCGATATACAGCCTCCACTCTCAATCTCTCCTCCCCTAAGCACCTACAGAAATCTTCTCCCAGGTCTTAGCAAATGCTCAAAGAAGCCAGTGGACATTTAAAAAAGTTTACCTGCACATTTCCAGGAAAATGAAACAAAGTACTCAGCAAGGTCAAATTCACGCAGAGTGGACAGACCCACCTACGGCAGGGAGTCAGGCCCTACTGGTAAGGCTACAAGTGAGAGCCAGCGTGAAGTCCCATCAGACCTGTGCTGGCTCCACAGGACCTGCTGAAGTGTGGAACATGGCCAATTTTCTCAAGTAAGATTCAACTGCAAAATGACTAGGAACACAAGCTATTTCCAAACAAAGCTATTTTTAAATCTACATAAATTAAAAAACAAAAACCCAACAGATTTCAGCTCAAGTGTAACATCCACTAAAGTGCACAAGAAAAACTGAAACAGGCATCTGATTATTTCTTAACAGAGAACAGTCCTCCATGATGAGTGCACCAGATCTTCTGTCTCAGCCATCCTGGCTGGAGGGGCACTCACCTGGGTTGTTATGAAGATGGGCTGGCTGGTCACTGGAGAATTTGTGACATGATTGGCATTCTGCATGATCTGTACAGGTCGTAATACTGGCTGAGTTACCATTGTGCCCAGACCTGAGGTCGGGTTCTGGGTAAGGATTAGCGGCTGTCCACTTTGCTGAACAAGAGGATTGCCAGCTGGAAGAGAAACAGAAAGACAGCAAAAGTCACATTTGTCAAGTAAAAAGGCTGCTGCTTCTCACACACACTCAGTTGGCAATTTTAGTCTTCAGAATTTGAATGAGTTTTCCAGAGCATGCTTTAAAAGTAAACCTGTGAAACTATCCAACCCTTCTATATATTGTTTTAATATTCATATTTAGACTAGAATTTTACAAGCTGCCTAAGAACTAGGTGTTCAAATCCCTTAGCCTTGAGCAACCTCAGCGACTGATTATTCTGGCTCCTACATGCCCTTTGAACACAGCCACAGCAGCTAAAGAAAATATTTTTTCTAGTCTCATTAACTATTAAGTAAAAATTCACCTGCTGGCAGATACTGGGAAAACTTATGCTGAACCACTACAACCCCTGGCATAGGACGTGTACCAGGGGCAGAGCTACACTGAAAGTTTCTGAACAGCATCGACAATCACAGGCCGTTGGGGACACCGGCATCTGCAGAGGGCTTCAATTAACCAGGACCAGGAGGTTACAAGAATTCTGAAGTAACCTAAAGTTATCTTCAGCATCCTCGGATAGAAAGAGGATTGTAGAACTGAGCCTTCACAAAGCGGCAGACAAACTTCAACTTTAACAAAAGAAGGAAAAAAAAAAAAAGAAAAGAGATTGAAAACATCTGGATCACACAAGTCATGATGTGCATGCAGTCTGTGTCATAAGAATATCTTATAATGGTTCAAAGTGCTTATTCTCTTGATTCAAGAGTGAAACATCCTGCTTGAAAAAGAAGTTAGGATGAGGAAAAGGCAGTAGTTTTATCCGTTAAACTCAACATCCTTAATACCACACAATACATGAAATATTTCACACAAGTTCTTTGGTATGAGAGTATGTTCATATAATTACGAACAACCAGGTTACTGCAGATTAGCAAGATACCACATGTCAGCTGAGACCCACTGTCTGTGCAGGTGCTCCTAGCCGGCTTCATTTGGAAGTAAAASCACTCAGCTTAAAACGCCTTCACGATGTTTTATACTAATGGATTTTATTTAGTATTTGCTTGTTTGACAACAACTTGCACTTTACACTAAGCAGCAGTAACTTGATTCCTTGCAATTGCGCTGACGTACCTGTCAGGGAGCTCTAACACTGGTGTTACCCACCATCGCGCCCAGAGGGATTTCCCTGATGGATTTTCACTGTATAGGTCTACTACGGACTTGCTGCTTATAGATACAGCTGCCTAATAACTCCGCCATGAGGTTCTGTCCTCAGGTGCACATCATCTTGTGAAGTTTTGACTGCTAACATTCCATGACCACTGCTAGAGTTACCTAATGCTTTCCATTACCTGCAGATGAAAAAGGTATCCTATCGCTTTGTGAACCGCTAATTGCACAGATCAAGGTTTCTACAATGGACATCTGCCTCAATGATTTTTTTTTTTCTTTTCTTTTCTTTTTTGGTGGTAGGCTGCAGCAAGTAGAATTGTTCAGTCATTAAAGAAAAGCAAACTTTGCTTCTTCTGGTGCCTTTTCTTCTTGTAACATTTTCCTCTGCACAGTTGCCCAAGGGCTGTCCGAGATCTCCAACTACCCCCAGGAAAATCCACAGGGGTGGGTAACATTAACCAACTTCTGGTCATCTCAGCTTGCACCAGCCCAGCAGACACTTCCTAACAGTTGGCTGTGTCCTTCAGTCAAGATCCCATTTGTCCCACGTATGCTCTCAGTGCCACAAGCTCTTACTTGCCAACCAGAGCAGACTTGCAATATTTGCACAGAATGAGGAAATTCAAACCCAGGAATATTGCCCAATTGCTTCTGGCAACTTGGGGGCCAATGTCACACCAAAACAAAGATCAGAAGAGTCTCCCATCTACTGGGAGAGTTTGCTGGCACCTGAGATGGGGAAGGAATTAAAAGGAACAGAAGAGAGGATGAGGGAGGAGGCTGTGAAGAAACGTGCTAGTGAAAGATGGGATGAAACAGTCTACAACCACCAAGGTACTGGTTCAGAGAACACAAAACAAGCCTCTGCTACCAACAAACACCAACAATGCTCAGCAGAACACTTTCGATGTCGTTCCCCTTCAGTGGCCAGTCTACTGGAGGATGGACACAATTCTCTGTTCCCACGCACCACTTTAGCTCAAGCCCGTGCTGTGGATCAAGCTAAGAAGTAACCGTAAAGGTCGGCTGCTGTAGTGTTTGTACACCCCCTCACAACACAAACTTTAATTCACAGCCAGACATTGTCTTTTCCACAGAAATCCACCTTGCTTTGCACACAGCATGGATGATGGTCAGGGAACAAATCAAAGCTATGCAGGAAACGAGGTGATGTCTGTACGCGCCTGACTTGCACTGTAAGCGATGGAAATATGATGGGAGCAAGGGACTATCAAAGAGAGGGGTGTTCTGGTACCTAAGGCTGTTGGCTATAATCTGGAAAAAAAAAATGAATCTTATCCCATTAAGCAGTTTAGCAAAAAATTTACTTTTTACTCTGATGATCACTACATCTTCATCTCCCAAATGCTTATTACAGGCGACATGTGGCCAGGTCTAAAGGCAGCGAGGAGCTTACAACAGAAAGTGATCTGCACATATGAAATGCATTACCTTTTCTAAATATCATGGGGGAGGGGAAAACATTTAAAAAAAAAAAAAATCAGGCCACAAGTATTTCAAACTCAACTCCAGAAAATGCGCAGGATACTTATTTGGCCTTCAATTCCTTCTTCCTCTATACCATTCTTCCTYGCAAAGTTTAGCTCATTCATGTATTTGTGTTTATGCACTACTCAATCCCGCTATTACTATAATCCATGTCTTGAGGACAAAGGGCTTCCAGATCAGCAGAGGGAGGCGTGATACAGGAAGATCTTCCCCACAGGAATCTTCCCACCGTAGGTTTGCAGCACAATATGACACAAGACTGACAGATTACGCAGGTTGTTTCAGGGCTACAAAATGGTCCAACATTACTGAAACGGCTGATGTTAGAGGAAAGGGTTGCTGTACGCGAACAGCAAATGTTTCCTGTGTAACTGTGTAAATCCAGGAAAAGACCTGCTGCATGCCAAAATGTGCTGACCCACAGCCAAAACAGCTTCTTTTAATGGAAGATGCTTTACACTGACAGTCTGGATGCTGCCTGGCTGCCAATCCTCAGGGTATATGATCCAAATGTTTTCATGAAGATTATACTAGGCAGACAGTAGGGTAATGGAAGACTACATCAGAAGGTTCAGATCCAAGCCACACAACTGCCTGGCCCACACTGCATCTTCCCTCACTTTTTCAAGTGCCTTAGCCAGAGGGAGGACTGCTGGAAAAGAGACACCAGTTCCCACTTCCAGAGCATGAAAAAAAAAAAAAA
>JAYKAV010002994.1:562052-580803 GCA_035582835.1 Phoebastria nigripes
AAAAAAAAAAAAAAAAAAAAAAAAAAAAAAAAGAAGAATCTTTGAATAGTTCTATCAGGTTCTGAACATTTACATCCCACCTAGTATCTGATGAAGGCCCAAATCCAGAACAACAGCAGTTCATTTTCTCCTCCTCAGTGCCTTGAGGATCTTACTTGGCTGACAAGGAGCACACAGTCATCCCCAAATCTTTCAAGGAGTGGAGACCTTGCCAAACGCTGAAAGCCTGTGACTGCAAATGAGAGGTCTTACATTGCCACTGGAACTTCCATGAGAAATCCTGAAGCTATGATGACCTCGTGGTTAGTACAGAGGCCACTGTGCAACCTCAAGTGGAGTGTGACAGTCAGGCTTCCAACTCCTTCTGGCACTCCTTCGGAGTTTACAAATAATCTGGGAAGACTTGTACTAGTTTAACAAACAAAAGATGACTTCGGGTTTAAGTCCATTTTAAAGCAGAGACCAGCTGACAAAGATCTTCTGGCCAAATCAGTCCAATGATTTTGACTCTTTTCTCTCAGTGTGGACTTGGCAGGTCCCTGCCATGTTGCTCTCTCCTGAAATGCTATCATTACTAGACAAAACAATAGCAGAAGCATATATAAATATTCTAATTCCTTACCAGAAACTGCAGGTTCTTTTCAATGTGGCCAGGATGGACACAGTTGTATACCCATTTTTTTTTTTTTTTTTTCCCCCCCCAGGCTTTGGTAGACTTTCATAAGTGAGAATGACAAGCCTTCTGCAGTAGCATGTCCAAGAGCGTGCAGTACTTCTCTTAAGATTGTTTCCAAGGAGGTTTGTGAAGTTTCCACAGGTCCTGGAGCACTTTAAACTCACCAGCCAAGACAGATGTGCATAGATTCACTACTTCATCTAGGGAGAATGAGGAGACCATGGCAGAAATCAGCTGCTGGGAAAGAACAAATTACGTTCTTCTCTCTTCTCCTCCTGCCTCTCAAGTGTATGATTTTCCAAGTAGCTCGCTGGAAATGGCTTAATTTGCTTCTTGGAGGAGGGCGATTTAGACCTAAATGCCAGTTGATGAAGCAAGCCTCCTGAACAGCCCATTTAGTCCAGTGATCCTTGAGAATCCTAGGCCTCTTCCTACACTTCTTGAACTCCTCCTTGACTTCCAGTATGCTACCAGGAAGGCAGAATGTAGACATGTAGAAGAGGAGTTTCTTTATCCTCTCTCTCAACTAAGCACAGCAGACCTTCTCTCTAAAGGAGAAGCCACTTTCGTCAGATGTGCCCTGCGCATTCACAGGAGAGGTTGGACTGACAAAGCCTCTTTAATCTGATACTCCAGAAACCCCATACAGATCATCTGCACTTCACAACAGCGTGACCTTCCTAGAGAAGAACGCTAGTGCTGAGCCCATCAATAAATTACTCTGCACTGCAAACAACCGAAGTGCAGAGATAGGGACCTCAAAGGTAGAGCACACCACGCCATTGCTAAGGAGGCCATCAGTGCCAAGGCTCCTACCACTGACACRATCCACATCAAAATCAGCAATAAATGGTTAGGACTGGTGTCAGCACATCATGATTTAGTTTACCATAGACGCACACTTTGAATTCAACACTTGGGCATCAATAMAAGTCCTCTCACGCTTACGAAGGGTAGACTAATAAGCCTGGGATGACTCAATTTCTTGATGACTTTGTTCTCCAATGAATGGCCCTCTGCAGCCAGCACCAACAGCTGAGGGGCGAAAAGGAGCAATGTAGGGACACGCCGTTAAGGCTTTAATGGCAGGTGATTTGGGCATCAAGTGGAGTCAGCTCACCAGGGCACTCCCTGAGAAATAAGGGATTACTGGGGCCTGGGGACAGACACTTATAGGTATCTGAGGAGCCTTCCATCATTCTTAGGAGAAGCAACTTCAGGTGGCTCCTGTGCTCTCTGAATCCATTTCCAGAAAGTATGGCAGGTCGAGCACTGCTCCGAGACATATCCTTCAAGACAGGGAGCAAAGCTAAGAGAAGCTTCTGCCATAACACCACTCCCTAGATGACAGGCTAGCTGAGCTTGATGTAAACAAACATATAATTTTTGTCAACAAGTGTAAGAGAGAAAAATTATACTAACTGTTACATACGGTTTAGGGGAGAGAGGGATCACAGGGCAGTATGCAGAGTAAGCACGCACTGCAAGCGTCCTGTCACACTGATGCAGGCAGTAATTTAAACTAGACTAAGTTTTCTCACTTCCCATCCTAAYCTGACTTAACCATATACTGTTACGCGTTTGCTGCGTATTAAATATAAATGCAGTATTTTCTTTTACAGTTTCTATATTTTCAGGACAAAAAGCACTTTGCAATTCTTGTGGTGAAAAGAATTATAGGAATGCAAGTTAGATTTTTATCTGATGGTGGAATTACTAAAAAGGAGTCAAGTTGTCAGGCTGAYGTGCCGCATGGCACCCATCTCATTTTCTTGTCAACAACAACAGTGCTTTTTTGGATATGAGGCCTCTGTGGAAACGGACAGACGTATATGTTATACCAGCTAGCTATGCACGTATATGTAATGTAAGAAAGAACCGGTTTGAGTAGGATACAGGTATAGCTAAAAGCAATCAAAGGAAACTAAGGAAAGAAAAAATTAGGCCGAGCGTCACTTCAAATATATTTAGCTTTCTGTAATTTTTCCTTTTATGCCCCAGTAATTTGAGACATTTTAAAACCAATCTGCAGGGAAAAACTTGGATCCAGTGGAAAGATGGAAAAAGATAAGCTAAAATATATTTCCATCTTTAGTTTGGAAAGCCTGTTTCTTGATTTTTGGACATGGGGTCATTTCTATCCAGTCCAGTATGTACTTCTGCTCTGTTCAAAGGAGAACTTGTGGTTTCTGTACATCAATGTTAAGAAGTACAACACACCTCACAAGAAATTCAAGCACATGTTTGTTAACATGTGATCTTGAAAGTTAGGTATTACCAACATGGATGCTGTTATTTAAGAAAAGGATAAATTTTAGGTCTCCAGGCTTGCACAAGTGAATTACATCCTAGAGGAAAAAAAAAAAAAAACAAACACAAAACAAAATCCAACAAAACCTTACACAGGGAGAATGGATAGATTTAATGGGTCTTTTTCAGCCCTAGCTTGTAAGTCTTTTTAATTAATGTAAACCAAAATGCAAGACGACAGCCATGAGCATAAAAAACAGATTGCTGAAAGCTGGGATGACTCCAGACATGGCTCATTTCGTGAGCGTTCCACATAGTCACAACTTAAACTGGGATGTGACCCTCAGTTACTGGGCCAGCAGGGACTGAAGAGGTGACAGATGTCCCTGTGGCACTTTGCCACTCAAAATCCTCGCTGGCATCAAGCCAAAAAGGATTCCCCTGCAAGTCAAAGTCATGTCATATGAGCTGGTAGTGACTCGACGAATACAATACTCAGGAAAGAAAAGGCCATGCTGTAGGCTGAAGAATTTTGTTTGTATTGGTCCTGAAGTTAATGGGCCAAGCTATCCTCTGCTGCATCAATGCAATCAAGAGGAGAATTTACTCCACCATAAAAACCGAAGCGCTCCAGAGATATGCAAAAACAAGCATGTTTCCGTATTTTTTCACCTAACAGCATCCATCCCGAAGCATTTAAAAGTCTACCACTCAATGAAGGAGAAAGGCCATGTGACAGTGACCAGGAACACACAGAACCACCAACAGCATATTCCTCACGCCCATACAGAGTTTATTTCCATCCCAGCAGGTCAGAAAAACACAAATATAACCCACATCATCAAGCTCACCCTGAAGCATACAGCCCTAACTGTGATGTTGAATACTTTGAAGTCGAATACTTTGTTTCGACAAGGCTAACCAAGCTGACCAAGCTGCCATAAATTCTGCCTATTTGGAAAGTATCTGTGCCTTGCGGCTGTAAAGGTCATTTCCCTCCCTCCTCTCTTCCAAAGCAGACCAACACACACCTCTGAGATTTTCAGATTTTTTCAGCAGTCTAAGAACAGTTCTCTGATTAAACTTTACTTAAGAAATTCTACAAACCCTCCCCCACACGCAGACTCGCACTGTGGGGCAGAAGGAGATCCCAACACGCAATACTGCAGCATGAGAAGAGGGCAAATCCAACACGGTTCCTGCAATGGTACAAGGTGCCAACGGCACATCTGGCAGGGTAATTCCTGCCTGAGCAGGCAGCCCAGCAAACTGCACTCACCACTCAAGTCACTTCCACAGTGGTAATTTATGATCAGATGACATACTACAAGAGATACACAAGAGGAGGAGGACTACGGAAAGTGATCAATGGAGTCACAGCAAGTAACATCCCTACCTGACTTCAGCTTTTTAACATATGGAGTAAAATCTGAAGGTGTTAGTTCCCCAATAGCTACCACTAATTCTGTTTGCAAACCAGAATAAAAGAATAAGCATATAAAAGATGACAATCATAGGTAGCTATGCCTATGACTTCATTCCTCTAGTATAGATTAGAGTGATTAATGCCTAGAAACATAATACCGGCTTTTCAGGGAAAGGTTTCTCCAAAGCCTGCAAGGAACTAAGCCATTAGGAAAACCGTTCTGTGTACCTCTGAACTGTACCACACATACTAAAAAATATTTCTAGCTAGCCTATGTCAGCAGTAGGCAGCAATCCTCCTAACCCCCTAACACTCTCGCAGCCCAGAGAGGATGCTGGGCATAGCCAGACTACACAATAAGGGACTGAGAAAAGAAGACAAAACTATCATGATTTGTTTTCTTTTTCAACCTTCCTCACTACATTTTCAAGTCAGATGATGGAGCTCTGAATTAGTTTCCAGAGCTTACCATGACCCTTATTTTTGAGACAAACAGACAAACAAATAAAAGGAACAAAGAAGAAAGTTTCTCAGACTGTTGTGATTCTGCACAGTCCTTTCAAATTTAAGATGTGACAAAGGCCTATCCAAATTAGATTCCTGTACAAATCCCACTGGTTTTATGGGATCTGGGAATCATCAGATTCTATGGAGGCATATTTGAACTTGTCAGAAGAATATACAAATATTTTACTGATAAATATATTGCTATTAGCAGTTTGGTTTTTTTTTTTTCCAGTAGCCACGCTTGTTTTTCTTTCTTTTTCTTAACTGTTTATCTAATTACAGCACACTGATATCACCAAGCCTTTATTAATTTCTTGTAATTGATTTAGAACATCTGTCTCAGTTTACTTTTATTAGTAAAGCTATGAAATATTCATCACAACTGTATTACATAGTGATATCTAATACATTTGGAGTTCAAGATGCTTTTAAGACACTCCCAACAAAGACATCAGTTTCAAATAATGTATAGAATCTTCCTCATTACTTGTGTGTCTGATCAAATTTTACTAAAAACAATGCAGTGACTTTTAGGCGAGTTTGACAAATATATTTTTTACAGCTCCTTAATCCCAAAGAATCCTAAACCCACTTTATATTTCAGTAGATTAAGTTATGCAGAGAGATTGCTTAAGCTACCTCTGAAATGAAGCACCACAACCCTTTAATAGCAAAAAAACGCCAGAATTATTCACCTTGGAATTTGGCCAACACACCAGTTTAACACATCTACTCTTGCAAAACACATCATGATGCACGAGGGTAACCCTGCATAGTCAGGACCTTCATTTTGTATCTTACCTGGAGGGTAATACTACCAATGGTAATTTCCACTAATGCGTAAGGACACTGGATTCACTCTTGAGTCGAAGAAAACCAGCTGCTACTCCCTGTAGTCCCTGCAAGTTTTAGCACAACTCCCATCCAAATTCTGCCCTGACACTTCCCTGTTCAGCCTACGAAGTCTCACGTGCTCACAGCACATGACAGTGTGACTGCAAGCGAGCCTCACATTTCCCCTCTGCACCCCAAACCCTTCTAAATACTGAAGGCATTTCTGCTTACCATTGTTGTTCACAAACATTGTCACTAGCGTCTTCTTAGCACTGTCACTATTCTGAGCCCCACTGCTACTGACTGACGTGGCTGCAGAAAGATTAGCACCTATGGATGCATGGGCAACAGCTGGCAGAGGGGCAGAAACAGGCTGCAGACTCACTGAAACTGCTAGAAAGGAATGGCATAATTGTATTTAGAAAAAACAGAGAAAGCACAATTTGTTCATAGAGACACCATACCAGCCCGCTGCTTGGCTGTACTGCCATACTATCACAGTAAGTAGAAGTTTTAGCTTCGTACAATAGTCCATACTCACTTCCAGCTTCTTTAGTTCTGTATTTTCTATCAAACGGGACAAGTGAGAGAAATTCAATTTACTTTCAACGCTGAAAAGAAATTCAACGCCGTTACTTTTATGTCCGTTCCAACCCCTCTATGACTGAATCACCTTGTCCTTCCAAACACCCTCCTACCTAGACATCTCTGAACGCTCTTCAAAGTAAGCTCCTTCTAAACCTTCCCTGGTAGGAAGGCCAGAGGAAGCAGGTGACAGCAGTCAGCAGCAGAAGCATACCCTTCCCTAAGGAAAGACAGCCTCATGCTACTCACCTCCAATTATCAACAAGCCTTCCAAAGCCCCCAGTGTTGAGTACTTCCACAAACAGCCTGTGTTAACCACGAGTTGTGTGGAACAGCTACTGCCAAGGAGTTAGCAGCACTGACTACCAAGAATGCTCCCACAGCACTTCACACTAGGATCAGAGTTCAGGATCGCAGCAGTCAGAAATGCGAGATGTTGAATCACCATCGTTAGTTATCCCTGGCCTACGACAAGACATAGACCCATCTCTAGTCCAGGTATTAAGCTGATGCTTTGCTTGATCTTGACCAAAAAAAAAGGTAATTGAAATGGCTGAACAAAAGCCTAACTTAAACGTGCCAGTCTACTTCACCCACACAGATAGCTGGGGTAAGAATTCTTTTTTCCACACACCAGACTCAAGTGTGTGCCAAGAACCAAAGGGACAGTGAATAAAAGTTTTTCTTATTACAGTCATGTTTCATTTACTCCCAAATTGTGAAATGCTCATCATCAAGGTTTAATTTGTATCAGATAGGTATATGCACAATGGCCTGACTCACTGTGTTGATACCAACAGGAATCAACAATCAGAAAGTACCATCCTTGTATCTTTACTGAGTTAGGGTTCCATTACAAATGGAATGATTATATAGCACCTGAAAAACATAAAGCCTCCCATCTGGCAATTACTGCTTTTTTTGAGTCCAAGTTTTTCATTATTTGAGACAACTAGTGGATAACAACATACTCTGACCTGCACATTAAATGCAAACTCTGAACATCRAAGTTATGCATCTTTCCATTTGCAGAAAACAGGCAACCCCCCCGCCAACAACAAAAAACCCCAACTGAAACTGATTACATCAAACCATGGGTTAAATAAGTAATAATAAACTAGTTTTAGTTTCACTAGTTTGACTATGTAAGTTAAGTCACAGGAAATACAATTCACCAATTGAATACCTGACTTCCTCACTCATTTCAAAACTGCTAGAAGGATCAGAAGTTACTCACCACTGAATGCTGATACATACTAAAGCACTTTGTAAAAGAAAAAGCATCATTATCAATTCTCTACTTTTAAGAAACTACTGCTTTGGCTGTAGAACATCAATAACTTAGCCAAAGCTCCCTTCTCATTTTTTGAGCAGGCCACCCTTTCCAACACCTGCAAAAATCTTACTTCTCTTGCACAGAGAAAAAAGCTGTTTCCTGCCTCCTAAACTACTTATTCACAGGACACCTGGCCTCGTCCAGCACCACCATCACGTCAGCTCTACCCAGCACTCAAAAGCCCTCTTCACAAACAGAGAAATCAAAATTGGTTACATGACTCATTAACAGGTTTTTTAGCTATCAAATAAGACGACTTACTGGATAGGATGTAACCAATCACTGCCATTTCCCTTTGATTTTAACACCGATAACAGGAATAATTCTAGACTAAAATAGTTAATTACCCGTAGCAGTTTTATCAACTGAATTATAATCCTCAACAACAGAATCTTCAATCACATCACTGATTTTCTGCCATGGTTCCAGCTCCTCCTCCTCACATTCCATAAAAAGGTCTGTGTCCGCCATCCTGCGAAGGGAAAAGAAGAGAAACCTTTATTGGAAAACTGTGTTTTGTCGGGCAGCAAAAGTCTCATTACAAGAAAAATTCTAATGCCAGAAATATGAACAATGTTTTTATTTCCTAGTATTCCAAAGAAAAAAAATTGACTCCACATCCTACTTTAATAGGCTGTGTTTCCTTTTCAGATAAATCTGTGAAGCTGGTGCTGAAAACCCTTGGTTTTGACTTAAAATTGCAGAGGTTTTGCCTCTCCTGCATAAGAAGGCCAACCTAACAGCTTTGAAATCAGAAGTCACTGCCCCAAAACCCCAGTACCTTTAAATAAATTAATAACTGTGACTGCAAGAAGGAAGAATCATGTTTTTTGTTCTGTTCGTGGTTTTGAATATTCTAGGATTACTGCCAACGCACATGACAGAAATTGAATATCCAAGCTTAAATGAGTAAAAAATGCGTGCACAAATGTGCGAACAGTCCTCAGCTAACCTCAGCCGACCCCTCCAATCAAACCCGCATGTACCCAAACACCTGCACGCTCCCCCAGTCCCGGCTCCTCATCCTCCTTGTAGCAGGGAATATGACAGACAATTATGAACTAGTTCAAAGAAAAAAAAAAGTAAAGGGATTTTCTGCAATTAGATCCATAGCTATTGTCTTTCAACTCAAACGAATGTTCTCTTGATCTCCGGAGTAAAGCACCCAATTTACCTTTTCTGCACTACTCGTTACTGGGTATAACCATTACCATATTTATTTAGAGAAAAGATACAACAGACAATTCCAGCCTGTTTTGTCTCTCCTCATGAAAAAGTCTCTCTCATTCTTGCCACCAATCTCTAGAACTTCTATTTTGGCTACATCTTTGTGAGACAGGGAAGCAGAAACAAAGGCAGTTACATAAGCAGGGGGTGTATCACTGCTAATATAACAACATTATAACATTATAATTCACAGTGTTACTTTTTGCTCCATTATTTACGTATCGTCCCACTTTGTTTGCTTTTCTGAGCACCGCTGCACACAGAACACAAATTTTTATGGATCTGCCTACCGTGAAAGTCAAGTATTTTCTCCTGGGACTGCACCTAATCTAGACCTCAGTGATGTATAAATCTGTATATGTTTAAAGTTAAGAGTTGAATTAAACATTCAGACCACCACCCCAGAATTAAAAACAAGATGATTCACAATTATCAACAGTCTCAAGTGTCCTACAGGAGATCTCTTCTCAGAAGGTGGGAGAGTTGCCACCAAAAGGTCTCCAAAAAGCTCATTTTTCACTACTATTACTGAGATCTAATCGATAGACGCACATTTCCAATCACACTTTGACAACTTACAAGCCATTAAGCCAAGCTGCTGAAAGGAGCTTTCTCCCAGACTTAGTTTTGCACTGTTTGAGGATTTGGCTGTTTCTAAACTTCACTTATAAATGATGCTTATGCAAAATTTTAATTCTCCGTATTAATACATTTAGGAGTCTTCAACCAATATGACGAATTCTAGAAGCTCAATTGCATTTTTAAAGGAAATAAGGATGATTATAGGAAATAAGACACCACAAAAACTGAATTTCCTAATTTCCCACCTGGGTTATAGTAAAAAAGAATCGATTCTTCCCCTCTACTATCAACCACTAGAAAGGCTGGCGAGCAGAACAAGTGACAGTTCTGTACTGTAAGTAAATGGGAATCAAGATGTCCAGAAAGGATTTTGCTCTTCTTGATTACATTTTGGTGGCAAAAGAGACTGTTATGATTGCATTTTATCATCTCTACTACCATTTGACAGCCATAAAAATCTGATGAGAAATGTTCTGTGACAAACTGGCCAAAACAAACAGCTTATAATAGGGGACAAGCAAGAAAATAATCCAACTCATGCGCAGACAATCTGTGTTTTCAATAGCCACAGAAAACAGTGATGACCAGAAGGCTTAAACACGGAGTAACATTTATTAGCTCACTGTTGAAAAACTGGAAGATACGTAGCTTTAAAATATAAGCTGGATTAAGTAACCACAGAGCAATTAAATTATAAGTCTTATATCACTAAGCTATGTCTACCCTTCTTACCCTAACACAGTCATAATTCTGGCCAAACAAATGCTCAATCTGCTATGAACTTCAGTTTGTATATCAGTCTAAAGCTAGGGTTTACAGCAGTGGCTGCTCAGACTGTGGGTGCAACCACCTTGTGCAAATGCAGTCTTTAATTTTTATTTGTGTTGTGCCACATTAGCTGTAAAATGCAAGAGCATGATCATCGGGGATTTCCTGCAATACAACATGAAGCCAAAACAGAATTTTGACAAATGCTGATCTGAAGTAACTGTCTTAACCAGGTAAGCCTCAAAAAAATAAGAATCGTAAAAACTTGTTATTGTTTGCCAAATTCAAATTGCCAGCACCTTTTTTGAAGCAACACACACCGTTGTTTTCCCCTAGATACAGGCAGACTCTCAGACTCTCATTTTTCTGTGTTGTATTTGTCTAAAAAGCATTCGCACAGCTTACACTGCGATGCTGTAGTCGCATGATGGTGTTTTACTAAGAAATACTCATTTTAGTTTTACGCTTGGTTATGCTAATACACATAATTCTCACTTCCCAATTATGCTTTTGAAGCACAGTAATACTCATTTTAAGAATAACATAAAGAATGATATTTAAAGGAAGCCCATCGCACCACTTATGTTCGGTAGCTGATCTTCTTTTGTTCTCCGCTTCCGCCACATTCACCTCGATAAAAGAGTCAAAGTCATTCGTCTTATCCCGCACACAACTCTGAACGACTAGTCCTGCCATTACTCCTATGAGGACACAGAGCAGTAGCACTTTTAACTAAACTGGTTTATGCCTATTCACACATACTGCCAACTTGAAACATTTATTTAATATAGCTAACCCTATGCCTCACAGTTTTGTGTATTTATAGCGCAGAATCTTAAATAATACAGTAAATGAAAACATTTCTGTATAATTTCACTTTTGACCTCTATGAAATTGGATTTGCCCTTCCTTTATGAAGGCCTTTAAAAGACAAAGAGCCCCCAAAGTCCAACCCAACTCACAAATAACTCACTCCTACCAAGACTACCTCTTTTAGTCTCTTAAGGGGACCTAAATAGATTGCTCAAATTGAGGGTGTTCATGGGCTCGTTCAGCTACCAGGAAAAAGTCTTGGTAGAGAAATATTATCTAGTATTGTGATTTTACAAGGGAAGTATGAAGAATCCTGTTTCTCTGAACACAGGTAGAACAAGAGATAATTTCTTTTCTCACTGTTTCAAATCCTTCTCAGTCAACTTTTAGCTTAAAAAGTACACTTTCAGGAACTTTAAGCGACCTTGCCTCTTCCAGCTGTCCCCCAAGCGCTCTGCCCTGGTATTCTGTCCAGAGATGCAAGCACATCTCCATAGCTGTTTTCTCCTCGTGGTTATCACACCTTCCCAGCATGCGCTTTGAGATGAGAAAAATCCAGCAACAGCTCAGGCTTGCCAAGTCGGCCAATGGATCCACTAGCAAGTTATCAGCAAGCAAAGGAACATTTAATGTTTCCGCATGCAAAATGACGAGGCTGTACTTTGCATGCTGTAACGCTGCCTGGAGCACAACACTGAGATAGACTTAAACCAACTAGAGAGTCCAGAAGAGAGCTAGAAAAATGTGATCTTCAAGAAAAGATGGAATGACCTGGAGTTGTTCCATCTATAGAGGAGATTACCAAAGCACAATAATCTTCAGATATGTGAAAGGCTATTGCAAAGTGGAAGGAAGCGGTCTGTTCTCCACATCTGCGATGGAAACAAGAAATCAAGGGCTCAAATTGAGGAACAGAACATTCCAACTTAGACACCAAAAAGCCTTCTAGGAATAAAGATGAAGCACTGCAACAGGCTGCCCAGGAAGTCATGAAATTTCCAGTTCCAGATGCCCCTGGGAACAGACAGATCTGTAAGAAAAGGTATACATAATATAAGGGAGGCAAGGTGGATTAAATGTCTTGCTGGGGACATTTGAGGCTCCATTTTTTCTACAGTATTGTGTAATTCATGAACTAAACATGTATTACCAGATATTTTTGCACTACTGCAAAACAGCAAGTATACTTTAGCTGTTGACACCGAGGCTTTTGCTATAGGAAGCAATTGAATACTCCTGTAACAGTTAACTCTTTTCATCTTGCTGAATACACAAAACATTACTCATATAGCACATAAGCCAAATCACCCCAACTTAACACATCCAAATTCCTGCTCACAAATACTGTATAAAGCAGCAGTTGTTCAAATGTGTCCATTAAACTTTTCACAGAAACATATGCCTAAAACTAGTCTTAGTAAAATGTCTTGTAATCAATGGGAAAAAATAGCCAACTGACTACAAAAGAAATAAATCAAATCTCTTACTTGTCAAATAAAATTACATTAGTGTATTTAAAAAAAAAGAAATCAAAGAGTATTGTAATAATCCTAATATACAATTAACCAAGTGTATTACATTAAGCATGAAAAAGCTCACATTCTCCATAGCACCCATTACCTGCACGCTTCAAAGACATTACTATTCATTTACATAAAACCTGCGGTGTGTAAAAAATTTTATTAACCTTATCTCAAAGGTGGGAAACGGAGTTCAGTGAAATTAAGCGACTTGCCAAAGATTCTACTAGCAGTGAGTGGCTTAGTCAGAAATAAAACTCAAGATGCCCAGCCCTTGTTCACATCATTGAACACAAACTCAAGCTTCCTCCTGTTCTGTTAAAAAAAAAAAAAAGAAAAAAGAAAAAGACAAAGAAAAAGACAATAAAAATAACTTCTGAACAACAAATGGCAGAAAATAGATTCCAAGAAACGAAGCTCTGACRTACAGGTTTATCCTAGAGATCTGCTTCGCAGGGGAAAGCAAGAATCAAAGAGCCTTAAATATTATTTTCTCTGCCTGTTAACATGAACTTTTTTATAATTACAAGATCTTAGTAAAAACAAGCAAAATCTCATACGAGATATACACAAAGATCTTGAATGGATAGCCATTACAACTGATTAGTAACTACATATTTATGATTTTCAATATTCATCCTTCATAGAAACATCTAGAAAAAAATCCTCTGTGAAGCTTCTAGGACAAAGCTTCTCTTCGCTGGCAAAACCGGTGACGCTTACAACAGTAACTATTTGTCTGGAATCATATTACTCCACGCCAGACAAGTAACAGTGCCTTAATGCTGTAGTGATGGGCAGTCTATAAATAGTCAGGATAAATAACCTGCTCTATTAATTAAAGCATGCACATAYGTCTGCCCAGGAAGGTTAGAACTACAGAGGAAGTCTTTGCACACATTGTTTTTTTTAAAAAAATAAAAAAATAAAAAAAATTCAACACCTCATAATTATTCAAAAGATGCAAAGACAAAATGCTAAAAGAGACTGTAGTTACAAGCTTCTTTTGACACTAACTTACATTATGCGCATAGTATTTCATCTGTTCATATCAACTGAACTAAGAAAATGTCTCCTCTCTTCTATAATGTAACAGCTTTGTTTTTCAAAGCTTTGATCTTGAATATTTTTGTATGTAAGAAGCCTTTGCTCAATAAAATGATTAATCCCAATGATAAATACTCTACATTTAGCTTTTCAGCACACAGTTGGCAGATGCTTGGTTGAAAAATACGGATACTAAAAAAATTTACAAAAAAAAAAAAAATTACAAAGTGTTCTAGACACACTGCAAGAAATAAAGCCTTTCAGACTGAAAGGTATTTTCTCTCCCCTTTAGTTGGAAAATGGGAGCCCACCTTCAGGGGAAGAGCCAATATATATTAGCCTTACACAAATAACTGGCATGACTGCAAGACATAGACCCTTTATTTTTTGTCAGCTGATGTGGTCCATACTCATTGTTGCCATACAGGGGAAAAAAGCCAACAGCCATTAAACTCTTGTATTAAAAGGCCAGCCACCTGATTATGTTCTCTGATCAACATGATCACCATTACCAGGGGAAATCAGCAATAAAGGTTTTTTATTTGCATACAACTAGACAAATTACCCTGCCACGAGAAAAGGAGAAATCCTTTTCTTTTCTCCTATGCCTCACTGAAGAAAAAAAAAAAAAAAAGGAAAAAAAAAATCTCCCCTGTAATTTCAACTGAAATTTGGAATCCGAGATCCAATGCCATTTATTTATCAATGAACCACTTTCACATAGTTAGAAAGATATCAGATATAATCCCTACAGACCRTCATTATTTTCTCAAGAGAAAATGACTGAACAGGTAGAAAGGGCAAAACATTGTACTCTGGTTTAAAAGATCGCTGGCACTTTCAGCCTTCAAAACCATCTCAATAAGCAAAATAAACACTTAGCCCAGTTTCTCCACCTAAATGAGGTGGCAAACAAAGGACTCAGATACCACAATGCAAGTTTTAACTCAGTAAATTCACTGACTTAGAGTGATGCAAGCAGAGAATCAGGTCCCAAGTGTTTTCTATTATCTAAAGCACCTGTGGATAGCAGGTTTTACATGACAGCTGCAGAATAAGGCAGCTGTGTCTCATTGAAGTGATCTCTAAAAGATGTGTGGTTATATATTTACAGTTTCATTCACAGCTTGATATTATTTGACACAAAGCAAACAAGTTATGACATACATATGCTGTACATACACACACTTCTTTTTAAAAAGGACTTCAAATTAATGACTCGCTCAGTGTTCTTCAAAATTCAGATGATGGGATGCACTACTCTTGCTATATAAGCTTCACTTTCTAAGGCTTTTAATTAAAAAAAAAAAAGTATAAATAAATCAGTACTTGTCAGGGCACCGCTGGTGGCCCAATTTCTGCCTACTGGGTGAAATCATCTGCAACACCATCAGTCTTAAGGGCATACTAGCAGGTCAGAAATAAATAGGAACTCCACAATACAGGTGACTTGGTAAAGCAAAAAGCTGAATTTTGTTTGAAGACGGAACAAAGAGGAGGGATAGAGACTATTATCCCAGAGGGACAGAGACTATTACCCAGAATTTCACAACGTCCTCCCTCCAACATGATGTACTATATAGCCACGTACTTTACTGACAGAAAAGCAAGGAAGAATTTATCAGCCTTGCACGGATCAGATGCGGGAAGTTTTGACAGAGCAGCAAAGGACCCGGGAACCTCTGCTCCTACTCTCACTCCCCTTGAGCTGCTTGTATTGCTTTTCTCTGGATAGGAATGAACTCCAGATGCAAATATGTTTACGCTCTGACCATCACAAAATGGGTAGCAAATTCAGTCATTTTAAATAACAGATATCCTAATCTTAAAAGATATCACCAAGCCTTCACAAATCCTAATTTAAAGCTTTATTCACATTTTCAAAAGAGAATATGCATCTTCATGTGAATTTACAATGTAAAAAAGCAAGTGAATATGCAGTGAGAATCAATCCAAGTATTAGCACATAGCATTAACATGCTAGTATTTTTTTTCTTTTTTTAAAGAAAAAAGTCCCAACTGACTCCCATGGGGAACCCACGCTCAGACGTGACTATTAGTGATGAAGGACTGAATGAAAGCTGAGGAAATGATGAGGAAATAGTTTATGAACTTTAAAGACAGGCCTTGCATCTTCCAAAAGTCTATGACTAACAAATTTTAGCACAAAGGTGGCCCCTGCAAGTTCTCGCACAGAGCTTCCACCTTATTCACTGACGCTACACCTGGCAGCACAGCAGTTTGGGACAGAGCTGGCACAAAGAAGCCCCAGAACAAAGAGTAAGTCCCTGCAACATATCTGCACATCAGATCTGCAGATCAGAATCTCTGCAACAGCTCCTAGAGAGAAGACGTCATGGGCTGGCGATCAGGCTTATGGGGAAGGAAGAAATACACCCAGGGCAAACTGCATCCTACCGACTCCGCTGGGATGAGGGAATGCAGCTGCTCTACCCTGCAATGAAAGGTGGAGGTAGGTTGCGCACAAACTACATCCCAGAAGATTACTTTTAGCACCAAGTGTATAAACTTTCTTCATCCTTCTTGCCAAAGGTTTGTCAGCTTTTATGCCAGTCTAGATTTGCTATTGAAGATTTAATTGTGGCATGGTTATAATGCTATCAATACCCCAGTCCTTTCCCCTGACTATACAACAACCTCCTCCCCTCCTGTCAGTCCAGAAAATAAAGTCTAAAACATAAGATTGAGCATCTGTCTTTAACAGACCTACAAATAAGCTTGAGGAGATGATTCAGTGCATGCTTTAGGACAGAAATTAATGCATAAATCAACTTCTCTTGTCCAAGTTCTCCTTCTGAATGGCCACTTCTTCTCTCCGTTATGTCTTCCCTTGGTGAACACACAGCCTCAACAGAATTGCTGTCTTGTTACTTACTTTCAATAATGCGTACTTAACGGCAAGGAACATACCTTAACTTTTTAAGAACCTAGACACCTGACGAGGTTATATTAAATGCAAATGAATCCTACGATAAAGGTTCCTGCTGTCAAGACACGCTGCAATCCCTGCCCTGAAAAAAAGATAATGCTCTTCGGTGGCTTTTAATGACTAACTGGCACAGCCTAAAACTGATACAATCTAAGCGATGAAAATACATATTGGATGATGTTTTCATGACTGTTTATATGGCTATTCATCATGAGCAACACCTCCAAAAGAAGAGGGGAGGTGAAAGGCACTGCGCAAGTTGAATGCCAGAGTTCAACAGTTACACCCTTCAGGCCAAGGTAAATTTACTTTCTGTTGACTGATGTGGTTGACTTGACTTTGCTGGGTACTGAAATAATTTCAAAAGGCATATTACATTTCCTATGAATGCTATCATTTAAAGTCCTATGTTTTATTAAAGGCTTTGAAGTGTGTGATGCTTACTAATTAAAATGTATTATTACACACTCAATTATAATGATTGTTATCTACCTTAAAGTTTGAACTGCAGAGTGATGAAAAACAAACCGCTTTCTGATTATTTGTCTCTACAGACTGGCTTAACACTTTTGGCATATTTTGTGAGCACGGGGCTACCTTGAAGCTTCTAGAGTCCAAGAGCATGCCTGTAGCTAATGTTTCTGCAATGGGCTCGTTTGTGAGGAGACAGCATGGAGCACTCCACTCATGTCAACATGGATGCAGGTCTACTCGCACGAAGGCAGTTGGAGGTTCTCTGACAGTATCTAAGCAGCTGTGGGGATGGTGCACACAAACAACGTAACTGTATATATCCACAAACACAAGACCAACCGTAAGCAACATTTGCAGAACCCCGCACCCAGACAGAGCTTAAAGCGGCAATGGAGAGCAAGCTCTCTGGGCAGGCAGCCCTGTAGGACAGCCTTATGCACGCTAATAATTATATGACTGAAAAAAAGATGTGCATGCAGTAAGCTTGGCTTCACGTTCAAGGATAAAAATTAACAACTGCAGCAACCTGAAGCTGTGAGACAGTATACACGGAGAACCAGAGTAGGGAAGATGCATAATTTGTATATCCTTACAAAGTATTTCCTAAAAGAAGCAACAGATCCCCCCCATCCTCTACCCCCACTTCCGATCACTCACTCCTGCCCCATTTGGTATGTCTTGGTGACAGCTGCAACTGCTGCCAAGTTAATAAAAATAAAGCTGTGTGTGTTGTCATGTGTTGCATGTTTTCTGCAAGGGTGTTGGGCAGCAGGCTTCATGCCTCTCCTTCATCTCCACACATGCTTTATGTCGCATCCCAGCCAAGGAGAAGAAGCAGAGAGTGAGGATGCCCTAATGCAGCAGCCTGGGTTCCCCAGATACTGAGAAGAGCAGGACCACAGTAAGGGCCGGGCAAACATCTTGATGATACCTGATTTTTAATATCTGTAGCCAGAAGAATCAGCCATGGGGTGTTCTGCATAAGCCTTTCAGTGAGCCCAGTCCTTCTCCAGAAGAACACACTAAACTGAATTCCTGACCCAGCAATGGGGCAGGCGAACAGGTATGTCAGGGGCACACTGCTCACCGGGGAGAAAGCGCTGGCCAAGGGCAGCGAGCGATTCAAGATTTCTTGTTAGCGTAAGGGGACGGGGCAGGTGAGGAAGCATAGGGAGAGGGCCTAAGAACATTTTTGTCTCTACACCTACTCAGATGTGCTTGGGAAGAGCCCCTTCCACTGAGGCCGTGGGCAGGGAGCCCGGCGCCGAGGCAGTGAGACCTCTCTTGTCATTAGAGGATGACACCGAAGGGAGAAGCGAGCGGCAGGGCAAGCAGACCCCCCGCCCAAGGGAAGCTGCTGAGGAGCGGGCTAGGCTGGCAAGCCCAGCTCCCCTCGGCCTCAGACAAGAAGGCAGTGGAGAGGGGGAACCACTCTGTGGAGAACACGCAGGCCAAGGGGGGGTTCTCACCCTCTGAAGAGGTAGGCAGAGACTCCCCCCACCGTTAACTTCCCTTAAAAGGGGGCAGAAAGGACATTTCTCCAGAGAAGTAACGCAAAACCCACCCTCAGTGTATTGTGGCGGCTAAGAAAGAGAGAGAAAAATAATCCCCGTGCCCAACATGGCCGCCCACCCAGCACCAGCCATGGGAAAAGGAGGAGGGGGAGGCAAGACGGGGAGGATGCGGCCACCCCCTCTCCCGGGGATGGCGACCCCGCCAGCGGCGGGGGGAGGCCCCGCTCGGCGCCGGGGGGTTT
>JAYKAV010002994.1:581862-612732 GCA_035582835.1 Phoebastria nigripes
GGCCCAGCGCTGCCTCAGGGCCCCGCGGCGCCTCGCCGCCATCTCCGCAGGTGGGCTCTGAGGGGGCGCCCGCCTCGCCGCCCCCCGCCCCGGGGGGTGCCCGGCGCCCCGCAGTCACCTCCTGTCAGAGCTGCCCCGCAGCGAGGCCCGGCCTGCCTGCCAGGCCCCTCAGGGCTGGGGGGGGCCGCTGGAGGGGAACCCAGCCCTCCTCGCCATTGCCGAGCTGGGAGGGGGTCGGCCTTCGCGTAGGTGGTCTCCAGCCAAAATCGCCCACCTGTAGCAGGCGTTGTCTTTGGCTCTGCCTGCGTCTTTGGAATCTGCCGCCCTTGGTAGCCTTCCTTCACTGCGTCTTAGACCCACCAGGCACCGTAGGTTGGCAGCATGGCGAGGATTCAATGCTACCATCTACAGGTGCAGGGATAATGAGGTTATTGATGTTGTAATTAGGCCTTGATGTCTTAACCGCAAGGTTATTTTGGTGGGTAGCGGTGTTGTCTAGCTGCCACCGTTGCCTAGTAGCCTTCAGTTTTCTTGGGGAAGGTGGGGAGAACTGCTGATGTGGTTGCGGGAYGGAAACCCATCATCCATAAAAAGCAACGTGTTCGACAGCCAGTGACATTGCTGGGATTCAGACATATTTTTGGTGGCTGTGTCTCCAAACGATAACATTTAGTGATGGAAGAGACTTCCAAGGTCCAAAAATTGTTAAGAGGCCTTTTTGATGAAAATATTCCTTATCTCTAGGTTTTATGTGCCTTCTATGGGACTCATAATTACATCAGAAGTTGGCACAGGTTTCATCCCTCGTGGGTAGCTTCAAGGGGGAGGCTCAGGGTTAAATTGCCATAAACGTCTCCACAGCTTCTGTGGAGGGTTCCTGGACGTCAGGACGGCGGCGGGTGGGCACGGCAGTTCAGACCGATGTCAGGAGCTGTCCACCTAGGTGTGAGGGCTTTGCTTAAGGGAATACTTCCGCCTGTATCTGACTTTATGTATGTGAACGATCCAAATACAATCGAAGTCACTATATAAATGCTTAAAATTGTGCATTTGCTTAAGTACATTTCTGGATCGGTGCCATCCAAGTTTCCTGTGCTGTCAAGCCAACGTATCATCAGTGACTACATTTCTCCCTAGCATAAGTTCAGATGGCTTATATCTTTAATAATGAACTTACTATTGAGATTATATCTTTAATAATGAACTTTTTATTGTGAATAATTTAGCAATGATGGAACATACAGCCTTTAACTGAATACTGAAGATAGTATGGTTAAAACGGATAATGCTTTTTTTTTATTAGTAGTTAACGTATTTAACAAAAATATAAGTATATATTTTTAACTCTGTTAACATTTATATCTTCAGCACGCTTTGAAATGTTATTTTATTTATTTATCTTAAAACACTCTTACGGATTTGGTAAGTAGTGTGCTTCCCAAATGGACCCACTTGCTGTGATACCCATGTTGCTAGAACGTGATTTATTATTCTGCGGTTCATTAAACAAGCACATCAGTTTTCTTCTGATGGTCTTCATGAGTTACCAGTCATTCTTCCTGGTTTACACAATGCACCAGGCTACTTCACGTCATGCTGGAGGGAAGTGTTTTCATTTAACTGTCTATCTGTCACCTATAAATCATATACACACGCAATACAAAGGGCTGCATTCTCTTCTGTGGTTATGCCACCGATAATAATAACAAACATCATTATCACTAGTTATGCATTTGTATTCCTGATTGCGCTTCACAGCCTCTGCCTTAGATGAAGTATCATTTAATTATTTAATATAATAATAGCAATTTTCACTTGCTTTTCAAAAAATATAATCTGGAAGCAGAAGCTATGAATAAAAAGTGATTTTTTTCCTTAAATGAAAGGGAAAACAGCCAGACGCAGTGGCATTGCTAGCAATGGGAAAAATTAAGTTTGTAAATGGAATTCAGATGTCGATAGCAGCAAGGGTTTACCAACGAAGTTTTATATTACTGACTGATGACTAATGATTGTGTTTACCACTGAAAAAATTATCATCTGCTAATCCCAAACTTGATTTCTTCCTTCCTTGTAAATGCAACGTTTCTTAGACCTAAGGTAAAAAGCAAAGTTAAAAAAAAAAAGAAACCATAAAAATTCACTAGGGTGGTTTTCTCTTTATGCAGTGTATGTTCTGCAGATACCAAATTCAAATGAAATTAATGACGGGGAGAATGCAGCTGTTTTAAATCACATCACCATTGGTGAGTTATTTTTCATTTTTGCCACGTCCAGCTGGAACAGAAGGAAAGCCCTCTATTTGGTGAGTGCGGTAGAATGAGAAATTTTTAGTTGCTATTGAAATGCATAAATTCATGAGGGTAGCAAGACAGGAGTCTGATACTCTTGCTCCAAAAAGAAAATTCCTATTTCTTTAGGAATAAAAATAGTTGTGAAATACATATGTTTTAAAACACAACACACAGGTGGGCTTCTGTGTTTCATCTAGTAAATACCAACTGTATGTGCATTTGGGGCAATCCAGGAGATCTTGAACTACAGGTGTTTACATTGATGATCTGTGGCTGAAAGAAGCAGGAAACTAACAAGTCTTGAAGTAGAAAGAAGGCAAATACCTGCGAAGACATCAAAACGCTTTTTCCTCAGGGCTCATTCACCCGAGAAAAACAAGCCGCGTTGAGATCAGCATGCACGAACCAATCTAAGTATGACAGTGAAGCGGGTCCAGCTGTGCATCTCAACTGAATGAACCCTAAAACATTTTCCTAATCTAATGTAGGTTTTAGTAAAAAGTTTGACGTAGCAAAACTCAATTGATAAATTACGTCTTCCGAAGAGAGTAAGTTGGAATATTGGATTTTGCTTCTGCAGGTAGCCAGTGTTTTGGACACTTGCCATGTAAGGCTTTTTGCCAGGGGTCTGAGATTGGAACCACCTGCAGCAAAAAGTGAAAAAATTTCAGCGTGTGGTTTTGGAATAACTGAAAAATCCTTGGAAGGATGTATTTCAGCTTGTTCAGAAGTGGAACAAGATGTAGTAGACTTTTTCCAGTTCTTAAGTATATTCAAAAAATAGTGTGGGGCTGGCCAGAAAAACAAATAAAGCTTTTGAGGGAGCAGAAATTTCCACTAGAGTATGTTTGAATGAAATAAGCTTTGAGAATGCCACTAACAATCTGAAAATGAAATTATATATGTAACTTCTTTTTTTTCCTGTGGCAGATTGACTGAGTCAGGTACATCAAGGTAGACAGATGCTTACGCAGCAAGGTGTGCTGGCTGCCCAAAATACCCAAGATTACTACAGTTAAGTGATGTTTTCCCTGATTTTTTTTCCAGTTTYGTTATTGTATTTGTTTGTTGCTTTAAGTACAGGACATTTCCTTGTTTCCTTTGGATTACAGAACTGTCTCTCCGTTTCATTTTTCCCACTGAATTAATACTTATGTTCAGTTTATATTGTGTGTGATAAATTTAACATTACTGGTATTCTTTAGATCTGAATGTTTAAAACATCCACATATTCTATGTTTTAACTGACATATAAAGTTTTGAACTTTGTTTTTCATTTTTTCAAACATTGAAATAAATGTCTCTAGCTCTTCCTAAAATGCTTTTCCCAACCTCCTCGTGAAGCAGAAATCAAATGTCTTGTTTTACCTCAAAAGTCTGGATTTGGGGAATCCGCCATTAAATGTTTTTCCTTAATACTTTCCACAAGTGGGTCACTGTGATGCCTGAGGATGCTTATTAATTGGTTCCATGCTCAATTTAATTCTCAAATACGTTGTAACTCATTTACATTTACAAGGTGTAACATAGAGCACGAATTTTCATTAGTTTATGGCTATAAATTTCTCCCCTCTCTACAAAATTTCTCTGCCATAACTAAATGTGTAGGAATTTTCTTCCCCTGTCCATGGCTGTTTCTGTACAACCTAGTCAATAGTGTAAGGATAGGAATGGGTGACCAGGAGTTACTTAAGCTGTTTTAAACCGCATAGCTACCAAATGCATAAGCCTCAGTCACCACTTGTGTCTTTGAAAAGATGGCAAAAAATCATTAAAAAGCCCTTACATTTCTATTTTTAGGGTAAAAATCTGCCAAGCTGTTTTAATATGTTGCAGAGAGGTAAGGAGTGCTTGTTTGTTTGTTTGTTTGGTCACTGAGGAATCTTTTTAAGTCTCCTTTTTTTTCCTTTTTTTTTTTTATTTCCTTTTTTACTTAAGTAATATGAGGTCCTAGGGGACTTGATTAACTGTTGGAGGTATGCACTGGGAGTTACATTTATAAAGATACTCCCTCTGAAAAGAAAGCACCCTCTGACCAAAGGATATCCCTAGAGTTCATACTGAACTTTTGGACCCGTTTGGCCAAGAATGTATATCACAATTACAAGCTCTTCTTTGAATGCATATTTGTGTAACAAGGGTAAATACTGAGGTAGATCGAACCTAAACATTTCTTTTCAGAGGACACCAAACATTTGAAGGGATACTAAAGCGCATTATGGTCCAGCTCGTCAGCTAATACAGGTCTCTCTCCTTTATCCTTGAGAGAGTCTAATTGAGCAACAACGGTACAAATAAGGAGCAGGATTCATTTCCTTGAAAAGCTGCTAAGACATGGCAGTGTTTTACTGACAGCTAATAATACTAGTCCTGAAAGAATGACAACATTATTCACAAAATATGAGCTAATTACTTAGGCAAATAACCTACCACCGCAGAAGAAACCTACTCAAGGGAGGTCTTAATAAAAATAGTGTTAGAGGCCTCTAGCCTCCAGGACTCTGGGATTTGGCCCAGGATCAAGATATTTCTCTGCAGGAAGCTGTTGTGGCTGTAAAAATGTCTGTCTTTTTAATCATTAGTTTTGTTTGTCTTGTCAGGTCCCAGCTGAGATTTCCCTTTGCAGTTTCTCTAAACATCTGGTTGTTGTCMTTACATTATTATCAACCTTGAAGTAAAAGATTGGGCTCTCCAAGATTATGCAATTTCTTTAAACATTATGAAATTATTAAAAATAATAAATGTATGGGATTTTTTACTTGTTTCAGCTTCAAGCCGTGCGCTCTCCATAAACATGAGGCTTAGCATATTGCCTCTTGAAAAGAAAAACTGTGATTCCTTCAAATAGCATGACTGTGGGATTTAACAGAAATCTCTGTTGTGAGATTTGTAATAAAATTTGAAAGTTGTCAAAAGTATCATTTATTATTACATGTGTAGATATTTAACTCTGGTTGCCAATGGAATTGCCGTATAGATGTAGTATTTTATATAACAATTAAAGAACAATAATGTGGTTTGCAAATATCAATGAAGTTCGAAGGCAGCTGTCAACATTTGTGTTGCAGATGATCACTTTGCCAACTTGACATCAATTAATGCATTGAGACCGGCTTCCATGCTGTTTTAAGACAAATTCACACTAATGCTTTTCAGCCTGCCTCTGATTCCACATAAGGTTGGCAACAAATATCCAGATAAATAAACTGAGAAAGGAATTCTGAAAACTTTTTTTAAAATGCATTAGACATTTCTAGCTTCCAGGCTAATTCTGATAACGATGGTATTGTTTCAGGAAAAACACCCCTCCAGTTCCAAATTTCTCCATTTTTTCGTAATCCCTTCTCTTTCATAATCCCATAATCCATAATACTTGATACTCCTATTTAGCTGCTGTTTGTAGATTTAATGTGCCTATTCTCTGCTTCACATGTGATACGGTACTGAAATTGCTTGTTAATGTGGATCCATAGAAGACTTCCACAGAGCTACAGTGGAAACATCCTTCTGATTTGTCAGTGAATCATTACATAGTTACATTTTTTTTAAATTTTATAGTTTTGTAGATATTTTTACACCAAACTTACAGCTGTTTTATATAAGCTATATGTTTAGTTAGGAGAAAGTTGTGAGGCACAACATCAAACTTCTCACTCTAACCAAGATATATGTTCTCTTCTACTTCTCCCCTTTTGATCAAAGACTTCTCTTACCATAGAAAGAAATTGGTGTGCTGTCATTTGTTCTTGATAATTACAGGCTAGTTATCTCCAAGTTATTTTAAGGTTCTAACAAATTGTTGAACAATTTTCCAGGGAGTGAAGATGAATGGTGTATATTTCCTGGTTTCTTCTTTTGAAGGTAGGCTGCGATTGACTCTCTTTTGTCTTCTGCAACCTAATTTATCCTCTACTAATTCTCAAAAATAAATTCTAGTGTCTCCATTGACTCCAAAGTTGTTGTGGATGAGTCACTTAAACTACAAATTGGGCCAGTAATTGGGTAGTTTTCATTTTTGGGTGCTCAGCATAAAACATCTGCAGCCAAACTTGCAGAAGGGACAAGTGAGCTGCATATGTTGTTATAAATAAGCTAAATGCTTGTGCTTTTTTTAAAGTGGGTACTGAAATTTAGTAATTGTTTTTGGTCAATGGAATTATAATTCTCCTCTCTCTCAAGTCAGCAATTGTCAAATAAACTAAATGATGCCACCTAATGCAATGGGTATTGCGCAGCTAAATTTAATAGTGTTTATAGAATACTCGTATGGCAAGGTTCATATACAGCAATTAAAAAAATTGCATTTTGTGCTTGGTTGGAATGTGTTGGGGTTTTTTTTATACCCTTGGGGTTATGCACTAAATATTAATGGTTAAAATGTATTGACTACTCACGAATTGAATTAGGTGTGTATGTTATGAAAAAATAATGGTGAGTTATTTCACAATATAGGATTTACAATGCACATTTAAAAGGCAACTGAATTTAATTTATATCAGCATAAAAGGGGATTGAATTTAATTTATATTGACACCCTTAACTGTAGCTTTTATTAACGAATGCTTGACTTTGCAAACACAATAGCCTCTTAATATCTTTTCCTGATCATAATTCTTCACCAGGTCTTATTCTGCCCTCATCTTTGTGGTGGTTGAAGGTTTTTCCAGCTGTCCATTGGATGATCTGACTCTTGCTTATCATGTGTGGGTTTTTTTCTTTCCCATCCTCTTTAGAGGTGAATGAATCTGTCTCCAGTGGATTGCTGTGTTTTGCTGGGCTTTTTGTTTTGGGGTTTTACTTTTGTGTTGCATTTGTTTGGATTTCTTTTCTTTTTTCCTTTGCTTTAATACTTTCTGCACAGTCAAGAGAAGAAAGAAATAACATTGCTCATCTAAATGCAATCGTCTTTACTCAAGCAACATTCTCTATGACGTTTTTGCCTGAGGTTTGCAAGATTTTGTCTGTTTTGTAAAGATTCATTTAAATTGACACAGTGTTTTCATAAACATTAAAAGAATAAAACCTTGGTATTAAACTGTATACCAAGCCAAACGCACAACAGGGAATTGTTAGTTGCTGTACTCTTTGACAGTGACATTTAGCTTTTTATTCTCATATTCTTGTTTTGGAGAGAAGATTGAGATGTTTGGAGAGGGAGGAGGGATGTTGTTTGTATTAGTTATATGGCTAGAATGAAAATATGAGTGCAATGTAAAGGTCCTGATCCTAGTCCTGAAGAGGTTTTGCACTTTGTGTGATTGCAGGACAAATTATACAAAGAAAACACATAACTTTTTGTTGCGTAATTCTGTAAACACGTTACTGAATTCAAAAAGTCGTCAGTAGTAATGGAGACAGAGAGGTGGACAGGCGGCCAGTTTGAAACTTGTTCAGGGCAGTGAAGAAAAGAAATCCTTTCTAACTCAGACTGTAGCTATTTCACGTCATTTTATATGAAGTTTTTGATATGTGCCTGATCCAGTTCATAATGGTTAATAATTATAATTCATTCTTTTTACGGTGCTTTTATACAAGGACTCTCAATAAAAGACGAGGCTCCCAATATTGCACATACTACGCATATGTCATATACAGGACATCAGTTAAACTAGAGCGCTTACAGTTTATTTTTCCATTTGTCCTGGTTCCGGCTGGGACAGAGTTAACTTTCTTCCCAGTAGCTGGGGCAGGGGTGCTGTGTTTTGGGTTTGGTATAATAGGAGCGCTGATGGCCCATTGATGTTTTGGGTGTTGCTGGGTGGTGCTTGCACCAGGAACTTTTCGCCTCCCATGCCCTGCCAGGTGCATGGGAAGCTGGCGGGGGGAGCACAGCCGGGGTGGTTGACCCAGCTGGCCAATGGGGTATTCCATACCATGTGACGTCATGCTCTGTATAAAAAGTAAGGGTGTGGGCTTTGGCGTCCTGGGACGGGCTCTTGCGTATTGGGCAATGCGTTGGTTTGGCAGGTGGTGAGCAGTTGCATTGTGCATCTCCTGCTTTGTATATTCTATTGTTGATGTTGTTATCACTGTTATTATTACTGTTCTACTTCGTTTATTTCAATTATTAAACTGTTTTTATCTCAACCCGCAAGTTTTCCTACTCGTGCCCTCCCAATTCTCTCCCCCATCCTACCGGAGGGTGGGGGTGAGCGAGCAGCTGCGTGGTGTTTAGGTGCTGGCCAGGGTTAAACCATGACACCATTCTACTTGTAATTGAAAGAATTAGCATAATTGTTGGTAGATCCTGTGTAGAATCTAAAGATTGAAAATAACGAATTTTCACATTATATCCACCTTGGAAGAATCTGAATCAAACATCTGAAAAACAGTACATCAAAATATGAGACATGCACCATGCTGTAGCAGCTGAGAATGAACTATACAAAATCTCACAAAGAGGAATAAAAGTAAGAGCATTTGAAATCCTGGCCTTAATGCCTGGACTCATTCTATATTGCTCATGAAATGTAGTGAAAATGTAACAAAAAGTCGGGATGGGACAGGTATTGTGTAGTGTCGTGTTTCCAGGCTTGCTTTGAGAAGAAAAATGAGTTCTCTGTCCCATGCAGCACTTACTGAATGGTGCGCAGAGTAGAGGAGTGAGGCTTTTAGGGAATCTTTGGTATGTGAAACAATGGACTAGATAAACCATCTAGTCAGATTGTTTTGAACCAAATCAGAGTATCTCAAGCATCATTTGGAGTTTGGATGCCATTAAAAGGTATGGGCCAGAAACAAGTGTTTTTGGCCCTACCTACACATTTTTTTGCTGCTGCTATAAATATAATGATATTTTATAAGCGTCTCTCAAGACAAGGCATGCCGATGTGTTGATAAAAACTATTCTACTTCGATAAATTATGTTTGCAAGTCTCGATGATGACACTTTAATGAGATTAATTTCTAGATGCAGGATACAAAAATCAGGCCTGCACTTGCCAAAAGTGTTGCAGGAGTCTGAGCTGCAGCACGGGGTGTCACAGTAGTAAGAGCTGTATTGAAGCTGCAGAAGGGTGTAGGTTAGCCTGTGAAGGGCTGGATGAAAGTATCTGTGGCTGCTAGTGTGGGTTTGTTTTTAACACAGTCCTGTTTCACTCGATGGATTTTATCTCACGAGCTGTTTGTAACATTTTCACCAGTCTGTTCCTGACCGCCCCTTTTGGCGCGCACTTCTTTTAATCTCGAGCGCCTCTTCTGCAACTTCCCTGCTTCAGGTTGCCTCCGAGGCTGTTCCGAAGCCTCCAAGTGTGTACAAACTCATCTTGGCCCTTCTCTGGTTTTGTGATTGTGATAGACACATCCCGAGGTGCGTGGCGGATCCCACTGCCTCCACAGTGTCATGAGATGTGAGCCAAGAGCACTAATGATTTAATATAATGTGGTTTTCATCCTGAGCAATAATGCGTTCCCTGTTGGGTCAGAGAGTTTAAACAGAAGTAAACTATTGCCTGATAAGTTTGGACATTTTTGTGTTTGTATTATGTGCTTCCCCTGCTCTCCGGCAGTACTACTCCTTGCACGGGACTTCAATGGATGTGTGGAGCTGGCCTGACTGTCCTGCTGCTGACCTCGAGAGCTAGAACTCCTGGCAATTTTGATGGAAGCAGAAATAGGTCATTGCTGAGAATGACTGAATTCCCACCCACTCTGCCTAAAATTCAGGTCATAGATCTTGTAATTGAAGTGATGGTTGCGAACTGCTGTTCATCCTTGGACGTCCCTTTAGTGTCAGTGGGGTTCTTCAGGAGCACACTGGTCTGAAAAGACAGGTCTGATCGAAGGATCAGAGCTTTCAAATGCCAATTCCTTGAGGTGGATCTTCAGTTAGTGTTTTGTGGTGTCTCCTGAGAACATAGTCTCTCGAGTCTATGAAGTAAATTACGCACATTTTTTAATAGCAGCTTAAAAAAAACACTGAATCAAGCTTATGTGTAGTAAAGTAGTGTTTTAAAATGAAAAGTTAAGAAGGGAAGGAGCTGTTGGACAGACAAGGCTGTATCTGAGGAGGAAAAGACCAAAAAGGGTGGTAGATATGCAAAGAACTCTTAATAAAATGAACAGTCCAATGAATACTAAGGATTCATGGACAAAAATAATAAAAATATCTTTTTTCAAAAAAATTATCTTTGTTTTGAAGCAGTTAGCCCATCAAATGAGATGAGAGAGTCATGACTTGGATAGCCCATCACACAGTTCAAATACCTAACTACAGCTGTGGAGTATTGACAACAAAATTTAGAGAAAAGCATTTTTGAGCAATAATTTCTTTGCACAAAATATTTAGCTAGCAGTCTGAAGCGGTAAACAAGTTAACAGACAGCGTTTGTCTAATTTGTGATCAGGAAAAAAAGGCTCAGTTCACTAAATAAATCTAAACAAACGGTTAGTTATAGGTTGTTTATCAGCTCTCCCTGACACTCTCTTGGCCCTCTTTGGAGGGAATTGCTTAAATACTTGTAGCATTTCAGCACCATTTAGTTTTTCTGCTGTTACTGGTGGCTTATGTAAAAGGCAGAGAAGAAGTGGGACAGGGTTGTAAAGTGCAGTATCCTCTCTTGAGAATTTTTTGGGAATGACAGAGGTAATGTTGCCTGGGAAAAAGTGCTGTCCTTTAAAAAATCAATGGGAAATAATAGACTAATTCTTATTAGGGACAGTTTAGCAGAGTCCCAGATGGAATAAAGAGTGAAATCCAGATTTTCTAATACTCTGGGGCAACTATCAGTCTTGAAAGAATCATCTTTAAGAAGTAATTCTGTGAAGTTTTCAGCAGGCAAGTTGTCTTTTTGTAGCTGCCTTGTTTAAGGGACTGAAGGGCCATGAAATGTTAAAAACATTGCTGCCTGCCAAACCAGACACAATTGAGAGCTGTGATCCGGTCTGGCATGCATTGACTCCTGGAGAACTCGAAACATTGCCCAAAATCAAGAGTTTTAAAGCACAACTGTTTCCTCCTTTGCTGTTAGAAAGCATGCAGGTTCTCTTTGCGTGAGGGTGGTTACTTGGGTACAAAATACCCAGATAAACGTATCTGGAATGTAACAGGAGCGGGTAGAAAGTGCAGCAGCGTCAGAGCCGGGTGGAGCAGAGGACGTGGGCTCAACCAGAGCTTTGAAAGCTTCCGCCACTCTTTCCCTGGAAGTAGAAGCTGAACTTTTGTCCCCGTCCTCCCGCACTCCCAGCTGCGCTGGATCCTCCCCTTGGCAGTTTCTCTCCCTAGTCCTGCCCGCCCCTTCACTCTTGTATATATGACCCTCTCCGAGCAGCTTTTCTTCACAAAAATCCAGTCCAGGCAGCTGTACTTCCTCTTGCACACACGCAGCAGCCCTGAACGTCCGATCCGACATGGGTAAGAGAGCCAGCCTGTGGATCTAGCTGGGTTCTGCTGCTTTTGGCCACAGTTCTGCACTGTGAAATTTGTAAGCAGGGGCCAGTGGGTTCGTTAGTGTGGTGGACTGGTAAGGAGGGACGCAGGGCTGAAGTTCAGCATTTCCTCCGACTAGTAAAAGGTTTACTTCTTTAAGCTATTGAAACCCCCCTGTGGTTTTAAATAAGTAGCTTTAATGCTATCAGTAAATGCCTTTTATGCGACCATTAAATGTCTCTTTTAGTACCTCAGCATTTAGAAATTGAAATAAGCATTTGGACTCGCTGCTCTGGTTGATTGTGAATGTGAATGACTCTTAGGAAGATTGTTGGGAAACTGAGGACCAGAATTTAACTTTCTGCTTATATTTTTGTGATAGACCATATAATTTTTATGGACTTTCATTTTTGGACACATGGACAGGAAATGGAGGGAGGGGACTAAAATAGATGGCAGTTTTTTTGCATGTGAATCTATTATTGTGTAATTTGCGAGGGGGATGCTGTTACATTGTGATTTCACAAAACATGGTAAGATTGTAGATCTTAGTAAAAAAAAGCCCTTATTACACAGACAAAAACAATGATTCTGACTCAGCAGAAGTGCCTAGTCTGGTTTATCTGCCTAGGGTGAACGTTTATCTTTTTGTGCTTTTGTAAGTACTAATAGTGCAATTATATTTGTTTTGCATTGCTGTCTAACAAGCTGTACATTTCAGTTTGTAACCTGTGATAATGACAGTTTTGTCTAAATGGTCGCGGCAGCCTGTAAGAAGTCGCTAGGCGGTGTATAAAGAGTAAGTTAAATACTGCAGCTTAAACCTTAAAGTAGCATGATGGTGATTGATTGGTCACAACGTTTGGAAAAGCATGCTCTTGGCAGCGTAGAAGATCAAGTCTTGGACTGCTCTTCAAAAATTTAACAGATCATTAAAGTCTGCTTGCATAATTTGTTACTTGGAAAAAGACTTGTACTCCAGAAAGAATATGCTGCTTTTGTCTCTGTTGTTCTGTAAGGCCTGTGTCTTGTCGTGTATGTAGTACAGCTGATTTATTTTTTCCCATTTGTGTGCTTATTTCAGCAGTTTAGCGCAGTCATACCATAAACCAGATTTGCCTACCTTCATTTTTTAATATGTCAGTGTTTAACCCATGCATACGCCTTAACTTCAGAGGACTTTCTGTTTACTCAGGCTCTGCAAAAAGCCCAGTTTGGCCCAGATTTATTCCACCTAACTTTAAGCTCTCAACAGAGGTGCCTAATTTATTGCCACATTTCTCCTAAACTCCCTCTATAGAGTAAAGAGTCTTAGGCACCTTCACAGGTTATCTTAAGTGAGCTGAAGAACTCCGCTGCCATAAAATACTGCATATAAAAAGACAAAGTCTTTCCTGCTCCTTTCCTTTATTTCACACTGTTAAACCCAAACTGTCAAAGAATACCTCTTTCTTGTCTTAATAGTTTCTGAATTTACTACGAAACTGTGCTTTTTCAGGTGGGATATTTTTTTACAATGCTATTACCCGTTGTTGTAAATCTATAAACCTCATTATCCAGACTACTAGTAACTCCAGGTTAATCTTAGTATAGTTTGCTCGTGCTGCAGCTTCCTCAGAGGCCTTGCATCTCACTTCAAAACTTTTGACACACTGATTAGGTAAGTATAAATGGATTGGCCTTTTATTTTAAAAGAAAATAGCTACTTTCAGAAGTTTTTCATAAAACAATCTCCTAAATCTGGCTTTTATAATGTTTTGTGGTATCTGTTGTCCTTTGGGATGATCTGTATTTCCCAATATTTCTTTGCCCTGAGGAGCTCAGCGTTTCTGAAGACTTTACAGCCCTTGCAAAGGCGGAGAGGCATCTTTATCACCTGCCTGACAAAGGAAGCGCTTGTATTCAGAGATGCAGAGCCACACAGTGACTTGGCTCACCCAGTAACAGGACAAACGAACCCAGAGGTGTCTGGACCGTTTCTCTGTGCTGTGACTGCTGGACTGACAGATCCAGTCGTCATTCTTTGACCTTGCATAGTATGCGATTTTACTTGGGGCTGTGGTACAACTTGGTGCCCAAAAAAATGAGGGAAATGAAACATTTTAATCTTCACTGCCACCCAAAAGAGTGTGGTGTCTTTGCCACCATCAGAGAAGCTCTTTTAACATTTGTGACATTGAGAACTGCCTCCTTTTTGTCTAAAACTTACTGAGTGGATGGAAAGCTGCAGGGAGTCTCTCATTATGCTTTACGTGGGAAATTATGGCTTACATATTTTCAGCTGTTGTAAGTGTAGCGAAATATCCCCAAACCTTGTTGTTGATTTCTGGGGAGTTTTCCAGAGTGGCCTGTGGATCATTGTTGGTGGCTCACGAAGGACTGGACAGTTGCCTTTGGTTTACTGTCCCTCTTGTTCTCCAAAAAGAGGAACAGAACAGATGGAAAGACATGAAAAAATACAGAGCAAAAGGAAACTACCCTGGGTTCCTCAATTCCCTTTGCTCTCCACAAGAGAGAATTGCTGTAGACAATGGTAACAAAAGGAACAGTGATATTTGTATCAGCTCTTTGTATATATGTACAAATAACTGCATAGGAGTAAGGAGGAATCTGGCTTATTGTAACTTCATTTGTGAAAAAAGAAAAATTGTACAATGAACCAGTTAAAGCTAAATACATATGTTCTTCCTGTTAAATTCACACGTGAACCATTGGCGGTAGAGAAACGTTCTTTGATTTAGAAGGACAAGGAAGGTGGACTTTGTGGATGGGAAGCTACCCGTAAGAGAATTTGCCTGTAAAGGGGTAACATACGCTGCAGAAAAAAAATCTCAATGCTTTTGTCCTCGCTGGAGTTTGCAAACCACATGTATATGATATGGCGTCCCACTTCTGGTATTCAAAACACTTGGTCAGCTGCCAGATTAATGGGGGATCTGGAACGTAACAAGTAGTATTAACATGTTTAACCATGGATTATTAACATAGCAATGTAAATATTATTGTTAACATGTTGCTACAAGATGGTACAAATCACAGTTTCATGACAAAAACCTTATTTTGTATTCACAAATGAGCTTGGCATCGTATAACACAGAACGGCTTGCATCATCCATGGATATCTTCAGGCAGTTAGATACAATGGTTTAGAATAAAACTGTTTGAACAAGATCAGAGGGAAAGGAAAAAAAATTGTGTATGAGAAGAAGGAAGAGAAAACGTTCATCGTCTTGCTGTATGTTTTCTCTGGAAAACAATTTGGCACAAATAATCTTTTTCTCAAAGTAATCTGCAGAAAACTGCATTTGCAATGCTAATTAAGCTGTGGTCTAATGCATACTGAGTTCCTGCTAATTTAGGTGATTGAGAAAATTGGAATAAAGTTTAAATTATGGCTTAGACATAAATGGAACAAAGCAAACTTTATATTTTGTGTTTCCAGATAAAAATATTTCACAAAGAATGTGAAATTAAACCTAAAGTACTAAATTACTCTTTTTGAGAAGATCCAGCTTTTAAAGTTACGAGCCTCCACGTGCAGTGAGTGGATTGCTTGGAGCATTTTGCCTTCCAAGAAAGGCTCCATAATTAAATGGGCAGTGGAGCTGTCACTACCTCTGGATTTGAAATCTTAGATCTGTGGCATTCTGAAAAAAACTGTTGCTATAAACTTCTCTTTTTAAGTATCAGAGAATGGCAAAGAATTAGCTGGTTTGCTTGTTTTTATTACAGACACTTGAGGTACGGAGGGAGGCAGCTATACTGTGTTTTTGTGCTTCTGTCAACATGTATTTCACCTCATGTCATATTGAAAAAATACGTTGGCATCCTGCTGCACAGTACTTCCATATTTTTGTGTTTTAAACAGCGGATTATATACTAGTTCCATTGAGGAATGGAGCAGAAGCTTCCTGCATTGTGTTCAGCAGGCCTGCAGCTCTGTGACTCTAGAAAAGTAGAGATTTATGTGCGTCAGTTAAGTCTATAAACTTGCAACGTGTTGTAACTGCCCCTTAAAGCAATATTTCAGGGTAATGTTTTCTTAATGCTAGCCAACAATTCATTGATGCAATCCTGAGCATATGTGTTCTGTTGACTGTGTTAGAGTAGAAATCGCTGTGTATGAGGATGTTTTAATACAATTTTTACTTAGGTGTTGACTGAGATCCAAACTGATACAAAGGGAGCTAAGAAACTTAGAACCATGCTGAAACGCTTATGAAGTATTACATGTTAGTAGTGAGCAGCGCTTTATGCTTGCTGAGGATCAAGCTCTTAATTCTGGAAAATCCTAATATAGGAGTCCTATCTTTTTGGAAGTGAACACATCACTTTCCAGATAGAGAAGCTGTAGATAACAACTGCTGCAGGTCCCATTCTCCATTGAAATTTTGAGGGTTTGTGCATAGAGACACCCAGATGCATTGGCTGGTTTTGACTCTCGGTGCAGAAGAGCACTGCTTCGCAGTCTTCTGCCACTATAAAATGACACGTTCCTGCTAACGCAGAGCCCAGCCTTGAACCAGACATGGTCTTTCTGCTTTTGTGGGGTTTTCTTCTCTGGAGGACATTTAGATTCCCTTTCTAGCTTCCTAAAACTACAGTCTCCCACTAAGTTGTCTGATTTGTGATGGAGTTGCTGTGCTGGAAGTGGTGAATGAGGAATGCCGGTTCAAGGAGGGTTTCTGGCAGCTGTAACAGTGGCGTGAGAGCAGAAGTGGGGAGCTGAGTTTTTAATAGAGAGAGGGTGGAATGGTTCATAATTCCCCTTCCTCTTGTCCTTTCTGGTCACCTGCAGTATCACCTCTTACCCAGGCTGTAAATCGTTAACCATAACCACTTCTTCAGCATTTCTATGCAGAGAAAGACTGGAGGCTTTCCAGTAATAATAAAATGGGTTGTTCAAATTGCACGATCTGTCTACTTACTCATCTGGCAGTGATTCAGCAGCTCTCTGTAAAACTTTTAACACAATTTTCTTAAATCCCAGACCCTTCTCATATATGAATATGCTTTAAAATTGTGAGGCTGAACTCCTTGCAATGAAGGCCCAGATTTCCCATTATTTTTGAGCATGGAGTGTCACATTGTGTATATTTTCAGAAACTCAAGTAACCTCAGCACTGACTGGAGTCAGCGAGACTTACAGGTGTTTGGCAATGTAGAAATTGCATCTCAGATTTGTCAATCTCTGAATGCAAAGCCAATGTCCTCTTAGAGATATGCTTTAAAATAATTTTGAGATTAAAAGAACTTCTTTTTTTTCTCCAATCAGCAAAATGCGGAGCATGTGGTCCAGGATATGCAACTCCTCTGGATGCTATGAAAGGCAAGTACTGTAACATCTTTTCTAAATCCAGGCCATCAGTAAAGGAATTGTTTTAAATTAGGTGAAGACTAGGCAGATGCCTTCCAGAGTGGCTCATTAATTAGCAAGGCCAAGGAGACTTTAAATATCATAAGAGATTTTATTTCATTTTGCACCCAACACTGGGCAAGGCATGCAAGCTCTGTTACCATGAGTTCACTAAATCATAGCACTAAAACAAAGTGGGTCTGGGTTTAGATGTATGCATGGCTATAGGATGCTAACACTCAACAAACTGTTCTGTTTTTCTATGCTGCAAAATAGAGCTTCGCTTTAAGAATATTGGGGGCAAGTGTTCAACCTAAAAAAAAAAAAAAAAACAAAAAAAGATTCATTGGTGTTTTTGGATGGAGATCTTTATAGACCGCCCTCAGACTCTCTCATAAAAACAAGTGACTGTCTAGGACAGAAGAAGGGGAAAATAGGAGAAAGGACTGTAGGGTATTCTGTGTGACATAGTTTAATGGCAAGCTTCTCATCCACCTGTAGCTGTACAAAAGTTACGTTCTATTCTTCCCAGCAGTGTCTGGCTAAATCCTGAACCTCACTAAAGCCCTTAAGGCATTTTGCTGTAGCTTTTAATAGTGTCAGAACTTCACCTTGAGTCCTTTGATATGTTTTAAAAGCCTCAATTTTATAGATTGTAATAAGTAGGCTTTTGGCATAGGCAGACTGAAATCTGGGCCCTGGCAGCAGGGAGTCAYCACTTGTGTAACTGGGGAAAGGAGAGGCTTGACATGGCTTTGCAGATGGGAAGGTGGTCTCCAGTACTGTCCTTTTTCAGGAAAATAATTGCATCCCCAGGGCCTCTTACATTAGGAGGGCAAGGGAGTGGAAAGGCCTCACAGCTGAATAAGCACTTTCTCCTGGAGATCTCTGGCTGCTCAAACTATATACTACTAGTGTTACTCCATAAAATGGAAATACTGAGGTTCAGCTTCCTAGGAAGAATCACCATTTACAGATGGAGAGGTTAAATCCAGAGAAGATTCTCTTAAAGTTAACCGCGGCTTTTTGTAAAAATGGTTTCCTTTGATGCATTAAACAAGAATTCTGCCTTGAAAGGTCCCCGGGAGGAGATTGTGTACCTGCCTTGTATCTACAGAAACACTGGGATAGAGAAACCTGACTACCTGGCCACTGTGGATGTTGACCCCAAATCCCCGCACTATTGTCAGGTACCTGTGTGTAGAATGGCTCCGGTGCTCCAGTTTCTGGGGTGGTGAATATTTGGGTTCACATGATCATTTTCAAGTAGATACTTGTGTTGAGAACCAATCAAATCCTCTGCTGTTTTTCTTACTATGTTATTCAAAGCTAACATTTATCTTGTTAGTCTCAAGACACTTTCAGAGCATTTTTGTGCTTAGTATTTTAATAGTTCTTTTTGTAATGCTGTTACTGATTTATACTGAGCATGAGTTTTAAGCTCTAGAAGGTGATATTTCCTCAGGGTGTGTCAGTAGTATAGACAGAGTTTATAATGTAGGATGTCTGATACCCTGGGAAATTCTACACATTAGGCATTATAAATCTAATCCATTTACTTCATAAATGGAAAGCTGTGGGTAGGTAGCTACCAATATACCAGATCAAAAATATTGGTAAGACTGTCCTTAAGCTGCTCAGTTTGTTACTGCAAATAGTGTACACTGAACTGCATGTGATTGTATGACTCAAATTACTGAAGGTACTTTGGACTCTGATCTCCATGTGTTTAAGGAGCAGCGAATCTGGTTTGACCACAAAGATTTTCATAATCTGTTCTTTTTTTTTATAGCTACTGCATAGGGTTTTATTGCAGAGGAGTGGAGGAAACAAATCTCCTAAAACTTTGACAGAACTTAGCTGTAATCTTTCAACTTTTCTTAATTATACAGTGGAAAAGTAAAAATCAGAAGCAAGAGTGCAAATTAACATGTCAGTTTGCTACAGTCAGCCCCAGTTGTAATCGGGTAAATCTTGTAAAGTCAGAGACTTGCAGCACATGGACAAGTGATGTTTTTTTCTGTTGGTTTTTTCCATATCATTATTGCATGTCTCCTTAATTAGCTGGAGTCTTTTAAAGATTTGGATTAATTTAATAACATACAGCGTTTAACAAATGCTATGCAATCATGATGTCCAACTTTCTTCTCCCATTTTACAGCTTCAGCTCTGCATATCTCAGGCTGAATCTGCTTCCTGAATAACAAATAGCAGTTTCCTTCTGCTCTTTATTAATTTATGCTTTGACATAAAGACCCATTTCTTTGCCTAGGGGAAAAACTATACCAGCGTGATCTTAAGTCTGTCTCTGACTTTGCAGGTGATCCATCGCCTGCCCATGCCAAATCTTAAGGATGAGCTCCATCATTCAGGGTGGAATGCCTGTAGCAGCTGCTTTGGGGATGCCACAAAGAAAAGAAATCGTCTGATTCTACCAAGTCTGATCTCTTCTCGCATTTATGTGGTGGATGTGGGAACAGACTTGCGAGCTCCTAGAATCCATAAGGTATATATGGATGACTTTAAGCTGGGTTTTTATTTCTTATGTTTTGACCGAGAGACAGTGATTTTGTGGATTCCAACTTCAGATTGGAATAGGAGAGGCAGAAGTTATGGAAGCTTTTGTCAAATTTTAGGAACTTGTGGGAGTTTTGAAACTCCTACAGTTTATTGATAAACTGCACACAAAAAAACTTGCACTAAAGAAATACAAGTAAATGTGGTGTCAAACACTCAAAAATTAGGAAGTTCCAGAATTCAGCCTGCCTCTGCAATATGAGTAGATACAGGTTTGGATATAGACTTACACTCTTCCATGTCTAACTGTTCAGATTTTCTTTACAGTCAGGGAAAAAAAAAAGGCATTGCTGGAGTCGGATTTGTCTAACCTAGTTTCGAAAACTGTTCTAGGGTGAAGAAATTGTGTCTTAAGAGTGTTTGTTTCTTTTCACTGACTATAAAGTAAGCATAGAGGATTAGCTTAGATGTAAATATATACACTGTCAGCATCTATACTTGGTCAGATGAATCCTACAGCAATGTGTGAAACTTCAGTACAGAGTTCCAGGTTTGGCAGAGACAAATTTAGTGTTCAAAAACATATTTTGAAGACAGGTCATAATGTGGAATGTAAGGAAACTTTTAAGTGATCTTTTGTCTCACCCCACCTGCCTGCAAATACTCTCATTCATAGTCTTTCAGTCTTGAGTTCTTTATAACCTTGCCAGCCTTTAACTATTACTCCAGTGGAATAAAACCCCCAAAGGTCTCTTCTTGTACAGTCAATTTTGTTTCAAACTGAGTCTCTGGCAAGCCTCAAAGATTTTTTTTTTTCCCCTCTGAACTGCTAGTCCTCCAGTGAGAGCTGATGTCTGAATGCACACAAGTGGTGTTTCTGCCACTGATACTAATTAAAACACATATGTCAGTGTCTCACTGATGCAGGAATTGGACTGATTCTAACCATTCAACTCTTGCTGTTTGTATTTTTGAGAAGAACAAATAAATGTCATGGATGGTACTGTATTACTGGGCAGAGTAGAAAGCGGGAGGTGGCAGGTACTCAAAGAACAAAGTAGCAAAAGAAACAATCCCCCTCACACATACGCCATTTCCACTCCTTTTGCACTCTTTGAAACTGGAACTCTTAGAGGTGGAACTGGTATTCTGTAGTGACCTCAGAGAAGGTGACTATGACTATCTGTATACTCATTTTAGGTTGTTGAGCCAGTGGAGTTGTTCTGGAAGGGTAACGTGGCTAATCCTCACACCTCTCACTGTCTGGGCAGTGGTGACATCTTAATCAGCTGTTTGGGAGACCCTTCTGGCAATGGAAAAGGTATTAATCCCCTTAATTACTCTCAAAAAGTATTCATGGTATAGAAGTATCATACTCCCAAAGTACAGGCTGCAAAGCTAGAAGCATTGTTAAGAGCTTACAGTTCTTTTGTGCACATAACCATTCCAGTGGTTGTTTATGTAACTATAGGATAAATGCTTCAGTTACCAGGAAGGTATATGGACATTGCTCTGCCACAGCAATTCAAACCTGATGTGGAGGAACCTCTATGGGACTGTTGATGAGTCTCAGTCTTTCAAATATATTACTAAAGATGACCAACTCTGGTGGTTATAATATGAGCAAGAAACCCATTAACATTTCACTTGGGCCCCTTCAGCATAGAGCAAGGAAGAATTGCTTTTGAACATAATGTGTATCAGCTCAGTATTTGTGACTTGGGCTTCAAAGATTCTGTTGCCAACCTAAATCCTCTTTGTCTCATTGTCTAATGAAAATTAAGCCTTTCAAGCTATTCTAGATTGCATTTCCTATTTAAAACTTTTGAAGGATTCTTGCATGTAAATTTTGTTACCTATTCAGATATTGAACACCTGACATCTAAAGAGAAGTACTAGCTATTAGGAGAAATATACTTCAGATGGTAAGAGGTGAACCCTGCTCCTTTTCACACCGTTTTTCTCTTCTGGATCACGGGCAAACATGTCCTTGAATAGATGCATATTATGTATGTAATTCAAGGATATTGGTGGCAAGCAAAGAAAAACAGAAGTGACTCCTCCAGGATCTTCTCTAAGATACCTCTTAATTGAAATGTACTCTAGGAGGCTAACTGATTTATTGGAATGACTTGAGTAGAAATAGAGCCAACTAGTGCTCAAAAAATTCATTACAATATGATGAAGTTCTTTAAAAATCCAGCTTTCCTTTGCTTTAGTCCACAAAAGCGATACCAACGGAATCACAAAACTTTTCTTTAGCATAGAGTTGCATTTTACAGCGTGTTTAGAAAATAGATGTTTAAATATTAATGTATTGTTTATCTTATTTAAAGCTATGAATCTGTGTGAATGTCTTCAAACAATTTTCTTTGGTTTTTATATCAGGTGGCTTTATTTTGCTGGACGGAGAGACCTTTGAAGTGAAAGGAAATTGGGAGAATGGGGAAAAGGTAGCCCCCCTGGGTTATGACTTCTGGTATCAGCCACGACACAATGTCCTGATGAGCACCGAATGGGGAGTCCCAAAAGTCTTGGCAGATGGGTTTAACCCAGCTGATGTAGAGAGAGGTGAGGGAGCATTTGTTTAAACTCTCAAAAGTAAAAGTGATTCTTTGTTAAACTAATATCTTCTGTGCTTATTTTTGTCTGACCTGATCCCTTAGGGCATTATGGCCGCCACATTAATGTGTGGGACTGGAGCACTCACACCTACRTTCAGGCGATTGACTTAGGGAAGGGCTCCATACCTTTGGAAATTCGATTCCTCCACAATCCGGACGCTGCAGAAGGGTTTGTTGGGTGTGCTCTGAGTGGTGCAGTGCATCGGTTCTACAAGACAGAGGTAAGTAATGAAAGCCATGGCAAACATAGAAGCTCAAACGTGGTTGTTTCAAAAATCCACCAATCACTTAGGAAATAGTAGAATTCTGATTTAAAAAAATAGGGCTCCTAATTCCAGTCTAATTCTAGCCAAGCTATAACATTGTGTCAGAGAGCAAACCTGCATGCATACAAGCCAATGCCGTGGCTTTCTGAAGCTACCATGTAGTCCCTCATCTTTGAGCAATTGCAGTTGGCAGGCATTCTGAGTATCTCTGCAGCCGTATTGCTGATGTCCAGCATGCAGATCTTCAGCAGCCTGATCCTGAAAGGAAGCAAAGCTTAAGAGGTCTGTCAGCCCCGCTTCCAACTCTCCTGCTCTCCACAATAACTTGTTGGTCATTTTAATCACAGTTAATGAATTGCGGAAGTCTCAAAGAGGGGAAGGTCTTGCCATCGATAGGAACATTAGTGATCACTTGAACACGAGACAATCTAATGAACGCTTGCACTGAGGAAATAGCTGCAGCATTAGCTCAACAGCTTGCTTTCTGGCCTGCAGGCTGGTCAGCAAACATGTATCAATTGGACAGCTAATCAGAACATGTGAAACTTGTCACCAGTGTCAATGTATGCTGCCTGCTGCTCAGCCAGTATTTGGAAGCATAGGGAAGACCTGAAGGTAGAGGAGGGAGGGAAAATGATGGCATCATGGATGGGGGAGTAGAGCTGGAGACAGACAGGACACCAAACTGTAGGAGATCAGCAGTCTTTAGTTCTGCTACTGTTACAGCAAACTGAGGTGGTGTTGCATAGTATAATCATTAACATTCTCACTGGCAGTATAGTTACCACCTTTACCCCTTCGTAACACTTATTTGCAGTGTGCATATCACCTCTGTACAGGACCTGTTAAATAAATAGCACTGCTTGCTTCTCCTCCCTCTGTCATGCATAGCTGAGCCCTCTTGGCTAACATCAAGGCAATAATAATGCTGTGTTCTCTCCCATGCCTTCTGCAGAAAGGAGACTGGGCAGCAGAGAAGGTGATTGAAGTACCCAGTAAGAAGGTGCAAGGATGGCTTCTCCCTGACATGCCTGGTTAGTGTGAGCATGTTTGGAAAAGAAATGGGGTGTTGTCCTCTTCAGTTCCCTGGTGCAGTGTAGCTTTTTGCAAAATCTTATCCTTAAGTGACAAACACTTCCCTTGTAAAATACTAAATTTCTGTTTGGGTTCTTTGTGTAACACTTCTGATGTAACCAAATTAGCCTTGCTTATGAGCCACCAAGTAGGAGATTGTCAGACCGCTGCTCCCACGCTGCTCAATGCTTGAGGTCAGTTTCTCTAGAAAAATACTTGGAGTCTGGGTCTTTCAGCATGAGCTCACAGTATTCAGGAATGGTCCTGGGGTTGCTGGTAGAGCCCGAACTGCCTTTGAGTAGGCACTGGGTTTCCAAGGATGATTGTGTTTGTTCAACCCATATCTTAACATATTTTTCTGAGGCTACTCTGACTAGAATTTTGAAAGATAATAGGCTTGTGGTCTTGTTTGCTGCTGGTCCTGTCCTTTTCCTGACTTTGCTACTGAATATTTTCTTGAAGGTCTTATTACTGATATCCTCATCTCGCTGGATGACAGGTTCCTGTATTTCAGCAACTGGCTGCACGGAGACATCCGCCAGTACGATATCTCCAACACCCGCAAGCCCAAGCTGGTGGGACAGGTAAGCCAGCATCAGAAAAGCTGTTGTGTACAAGGGCAGTACAGTCTTCTTATTTCCTTCTTTTTTAAAAGGAGAAAATGACAATTTACTTCTGCTTTAGAATTGTCACTATATTGCTTGCTTGTTCCTTTGATAGCCAACGCCTATTCTCACACATTCCCTTGGTTACAGGTGTTTTTGGGAGGCAGTATCACAAAAGGTGGGCCTGTAACTGTAGTGGAAGACAAGGAATTGCAGTGTCAGCCAGAGCCATTTGTGATCAAAGTAAGTTTTCCTGACATGCACATTATCAGTGCTCTGCTAATTGTAATGCATTTTGAAATATCTCTATGCCTCGGTCAAATGTACAACATATAAAGCCATATCTGAGCTAGTTTATATCTTGGCTTACAGCCTGGGCAGGTATCACATTTCAACATGGACTGGAGCTAGTAAATCCTGGTAAGTGTTCCGGGTCCCTGGTGGAATTGGGCAAGCTGTTCAGCTGTACTGAAGCCTGTGTAATTACATCTTCCCTGCTGTTGTTAGCTAGCTAATGTAAAGTTAATGCAGTGTGCATTCATCACACTGTCATCATTGCTTCTGATAATCTTTCAACAACTGATGGTTGAAGCACTAAAGCAGCTCATTCTGCAGTGGGGTGGGTGGGTGGGGGTGTGTAGAGTTCGATGGCACCTGGCATTGTGATAGAAAAATGAAAGAGCATTAATTGTCTCTGGTCATTATCAATGTGCATTAATATTATCACTGTCAAGGCAGCTACCTATGGAAAGTCTCATGGGATGTACAAGAACTGAATATGGTCGTGGCTAAGATCTGTTGGCCACCGAAGGCAGTTTCAGGAAGTTCCACATACTCCTTTTCTTCATAGCACAGATTGTGACCTAGCTGCAGTATAGACATGTTCTTATTTGCAACTGTGGTATGCGACCCATGTCTTGATTTTTGACGCTTCTATCCAAGTACAGCAACCTGAATGCTTCAGCCCTTATTTTCTTACATTAATAGTTCTGTGAATTAAGTGGAACTCATCTAGATTGTCTTCGAGGCTCCCTGTTAATAAGGAATAAGACTCCCAATAAAAACTGTTCTCTTTCCAAACCACGGGATTTGGTGCTCTTGTGTCAAGGATTTCAGAGYGCTGGATGGTCCTCTGAATAACAGAACTGCTGTGCTGTTTTGTTTCTCCCTGCTGTTGCATTTCTTTTGTTCAACCTCTGTGGCGGCTTGTCTTGAGCACCTTGTTCTCTATTATAATTTCAGGGAAAGAGGGTGCCCGGTGGACCTCAGATGATTCAGCTTAGCTTGGATGGGAAGAGATTGTACGTCACCAGCTCTCTCTACAGTGGATGGGACAAGCAGTTCTACCCAGATCTTATCAAGTAAGAAAACTTTGGTAAACAAAGATGACTGTACAAGCCCATGTTCAAGATTTCTTTCTTAAATAGTGATATGCATATACCAGCTGGTGTACAGAGCAAAGTTCCCACACAGGGAGACTGAATCCAGTAACTTTTTATATACAGCCTGCCAACCTAGATGTTTCACCCACTAGCCAGAATCCATCCCTGCTCAACAGGCACACAAAAGTTGGCGTCTGCACACACTATTTGTTGAAACCATGATCTATTTGGAAGTAGATGAGAATGGGAAGAAACCAGTGAACATGACCTAGCCTCCTGGAATCCATAGTACTTCCAAACTGCCTTTGAGTGTATCAGCGTGACTTTCTGTTTTTTGGAATTGAAGAAAGGAGAAGATGATCTTCCAGATGGCCACAGGAGGGCATAGTGCAGCTTGCCTATTCCTTTATAAGTAACAACAGCTATTAATTTTCACTCATTCATTGCTGATTTGAAGTTGCAGGTTTCACTGAGGCGATGTAACTCACTTTTGAGACCTGCTAAGCCCCAATTTAAATTTGGGGTTCTTTCCATTTTATATTAAACGAAGACAAATCCTGCCCAAATACGAAAAAGAAGAGCAACAAATATGAATCCTTTTCCCAATATCTGTTTTCTTGTCCCTTTTTCAGGGAAGGCTCTGTTATGCTGCAGATTGATGTGAATACTGAAAGAGGTGGATTGAAAGTGAATGAAAACTTCCTAGTGGATTTTGGGAAGGAACCTGATGGGCCTGTCCTAGCTCATGAGATTCGTTACCCTGGTGGAGACAATACCTCTGATATCTGGATGTAATTGTTGTATGGAGCTGTTTTCTTTTTTTTTTCTTTATGTCTTTTTTTCTCTTTCTCCCCCTCTCTCCTCCCTACCTTCCACTTCCCTTTTGTGTAGGTGAGTCAGTTCAGCTGGAACTTTGTCCGCTATCTAAATTTAGACTTCCATTAGGGTGAGCCACCGAAGCTCCACTTTCTTCTCATTCTGAGGCAGCCAAGTGAATCTCTCTGAAACATGATATACATCTCATTTTCTCTACTCCTTCCCCTTTCATAAGGTCCTGTGTAATCACTATTGACTGTAGGTTTCAAGGCCAAGGTCACCAGTCTTTTAAGGATTGTTTGCATTGTTTGGTGCCACTTTGCCTTGCCACTGTTTGTTGATGGAGAAGCTGTTCCTAAATAACTCCATAAGAAGGATACATTCCATGGGCTTGCCCCAGAGCAAGAGTGTCCTGTCCCTGCAAAGCTTAATTTGCTCATAAAGTAATTAGTGCGTTACAGCAGACACAGCATAAAAATCATGCGTATTTAATCTGAAGCTACATGTTTCTGGAGCTGGGTTATATTTTAACATTTGTGCACTGATGTTATAAAAAATCAACAATAAAATTGTTCTTCAAGTCAGGTGAAGCGGCACATTTTTTTTCTTTTTAGCATTTCAGCATTTTCTATTTCAAAGAACATAAATGTAAGGTCATTTCAGAAAGTAACAATGTCATTTGTCTAAAAATTCTTCGGTGAGGAATTTATTTTTGCTGAAGCCACCTTTGTTCCCATTATTGCAAGCAAAGATTCTCTTCCATTTTCTAAGACTGGAGAAAACTGGAAAAAACTTTTCTGCACGCTGTGCCAAAGCCAGATGATGCTAGCAGCAGGTGTCCTACAGGTGTCTTTCAGGTGTCTTGCAACTTCTTGAACAGGCAAGCACTCACAAGTCCACCCTTTCTTCTCTTGCCAGTGATGCATCTTCCTGAAGCTGTTTCTTGGGTCTGATTCTCTTTTCTGCCTCTCTAGATCTGTTGCTTTCCCATCTGTGTCCATTGCCAGCCTCTGCTGTTTCCTGCTGAGCTTTAGCATTGCCAGTTGTAATGCTGGAATCACATCAGCAGTGTCAGAGGAGCAGCGTGTTAATGGGACTTCCTGCTGGAGCCTTTTGGCTGGGTTTTTTTCCGACTTTTACTGTGCTTCCATGGCAAAATCCTCATCTAGCTGACAGATCTTACTTTATAATCAAGACTTCATTCTGTACGTAGCTGCTTACTGTCTTGCCTAACATATTTGGAACCAGGCTTTGAGAGTTCAATTTTGTGTTTTTAACATAGGGCAGCTGGACTGCTGCCACTCTTTGAAACCTGCGACAAGCAGTTCTGTTAGGACCTCGTAAAGCCAGAAAGCTTTCTAACTGATGTGGTGGTGTAGCCACCTGTGTCTGATGTAAAAGCCCATTTTCAGCAGCTTCTTGTTAGAAACGGGTGATGTTTAAACCATCTTGCTGCAAGGACCCATTGTTTTCCTTGCGAAGGGACTGGTTTTGGGAATGGAGTATATACTGCTAACCTGTGTAAATGCTACTAATAGTCCATGCTGAGTGGGTACAGTGAGTGCTCAGTGTCTAAACAATCTCATGTTGTCCAGGAAAGTCATTGATTTGTTAGGAAATCATTTGCTACTAACCAATACTACTGGAGCCCGTATTTTTTTTGCACCTATTTGCTATACGACTGAGCGTTTTAAATTGGAAAAGGTGCATGATCTTCCACTTGGCCACGTGAGGGCAGACTGCAGCCTGTCTTCATGCAGTACAGAAGTACATCTAGGAGTTTCTCTCGCTCTACGAGCAATTTTAGGTTGTGATTTTCCACAGATCACAAACTTGATAGTGAGGGTGGCCCTCAGGTCTCTTCTCAGTCCATTGCAGGGTGACTGAGGTCTCTCATTCCAGCTACAGTGAGCACTCCAGTCTGGGTCCCATCCTGAAATCCTAGTTGGAAGTGCCGCTGAATACAAGTGTGTACAACTACTGAAGTGCAGATTGCTTCTATTCCTTGTAAAGGCAAATGTTAAATGCAAAAAGGTGCTTAGAGAAGGAAGAGAAAAGCAAAGTGTGGGACTCGCTTGAATTAAAATATTTCCTTTTTTCCTAACATCTGCTAATCTGGGGACTGAAAAAGGTAAGCTGTGAGTAGAGTGTTTCTCGTGATTCTGGGAGGAAACCACTGGGTCTCACCATGCTTATGGGATCCATGTCCGTAGTAGAGATTCTGCTTTTAGTATGTGTGCCTGTCTGGGTCTACTTTATTGCAAGGTGAGCTTTGCCATGGACTCACCTGACTGTGTTGACACCACCTCCATTGGCTATAAGGAAGTTTCTGAGGGGACGCTGTCATGGTAAATACCCACAGTCAGTCAGAGGCCATTGGAAATAGACCCCAGAATTTGAGACGTTAGCCAAATGCCTGCTGTTTGGAGAATCTCTGAAGGTGTTGTGAAACCTTACCCTCATGACTGCCCATCGTCTCTCTCATGCTTGTCAAAGTGGAAGAAATAAATGCAGTGAAACGAAATAAGTTGTCGAATGCGGAGCGGGTCCAGATATCTGGTGGGTCAAAAAAAAGATACTCACATGTTCATTCAGTAGCATTGTAGAGGTTTCACCCACTGGCCAAAATCCATCCTTACTCACAAGCACACAAAACTGGGTCTGCACACAGTGTTTGATACTGTTTGCTGAAATCACGATCTATTGGGAAATAGGTAAGAATGTGAAGAAGCCAGTGAACATGACCTAGCCTTCTGCAGTCCATGGTGCTTCCAAACTGCCTCCAAGTGCATCAGCATGACTTCAATTTTTGGCATTAAAGAAAGTAGATGATCTTCCAGATGACCACAGGAGGGCACCGTGCAGCTTGCCTATTCCTTCATAAGTAATCATTTCCTAGTTTTCACTCATTCATTGTTAATTTGAGGTTGCAGATTCATTTCTATTTCTGCTGCCAGGTCATATCCAGGACAAGTAGATGTGTTTATACCAGAAAGACAATCTATTTTGTAGTATTTTCAACAAGTGCAGGAGGACAGCAAGATATATTATATCCCAGTTAGTAGCTGGGAAGGTTATAGAATGGAGAACAGTTTCTGCTTAAGTGAAGCCAGAGCAGTCGTGATGAGAGTTGCCATTAAAAAAACCTATTTTTTTGTCTGCTACCTTGAGCTCTCTACTTCTCTGGTGAAGACTGACCTCCTACTTTTGGGTCTAAGAATGTAGGGAAGTGCCTTGTTATATACAGAGAAATGTAAAATGAGTCCTTGGAGTGGAACCCGAAATGTTTAGGTAAACTGCTCAGCATATGTATTCCTGGTTTGCATGTCCTTCTCCATCAGTGGAGGAAAGTCAACCGTTCTTGTTTTCATTTGTTATAAGCTGGGAGTCTGATCTGCAGTGCTCGTAGGGACTTTTAAGGAAAGCTGCTAATGCCTGTCTTTAGGCAGAGGCATGGAAGAGGAGAAAAAGCAGGTCCTGCTCGTCCGTCCTCCCCAGCTGCGTGGTGCTGCCACTCCTCTTGTGCCCGATGGAGCGATTGTGCGGTTGTGGGAGGAGTCGGTTGAAGGAGCTGATCCGGCAGAAAACTACGCTGCCAAAAAAGTGACTCACGGTCCATCTCCCTGTGGCTGCACATGGCAGGGCCCTTCAGGGGCAGCCTGGAGTCACTTCTCATTCCACGGTGTCTGAACTGTGGGTTTCGGATGGGTTTTCGGTTGTAGCTGTGAGCTGCAGTGGGGAGGGGTGATTCCACTGCTGCCGTGCTTCTGGCCAGAGCTTTCTGCCCCCTCCCCTGTGACTCCTGCTCCAACAGCAAACCACGCATTTGGAGGGGAAGGGGCAGCTGAAACAGTAGTGGGAAAAAAAAAGGCAGAGAGGTGCCTTGAGGGAGAAGCAGCGTAGTTGTGCTATGCGGATGTTCCCTCCAGCAAACCTTGTAGCCTGTACCTGGTACTGTTTTTGAAGCGATGTGCCGAAGGGCACCGCGTGTACCAGGTGTGAGTCCTGTAGCCCTGGGACATTTGGTTTGTCTCTGCTCAGYGAGGTGATGAAGAGAGCCAGGGTGGTGGATCTGAGCTTTGCAGAGTCGGCCTGCTTTTAACAGCATTTGCCTTTTGTCTTAAATGTGCCTCTGCCCTTCTGGCTGTTTGCATTACCGCTTGTACCAAAGTTTTGAGCACTCTGTCTTTCTATCTCACATGCCTTTGGTAGACTCTTCCGTGCTGCCCCAGGAGCCGTTTGTGTCTTGCTACTGCCTATGTGCAGTGAGCTGTGCCACCTGCCACCAACTTCTTGCTGCTCCGCTGGGGATCCACGGCTGGCAGGGAGGTCGTCTGCCAGGAGTCTTCACCGTCCTGTCCCTTTCTGCTCTCCCCTCTGCCCTGGCAGGAGGTGAGCTCAGCTGGTTTTACTCTGTGTTTGCCCGTGCCATGAATTTAAGGTTTGCCAGCAAAGCTCTGTTTCATATCATCTTCAAGGGTTGGATGGTGTGGTTTTCCTTCTGCTCCTGAAGAGGGGAATGGACTGGAACAGAGTGAAACCCTGGGAAGATCTTGGACAATGCACCTC
>JAYKAV010002995.1:0-104566 GCA_035582835.1 Phoebastria nigripes
TAGGAAGAAAATTAACTCTATCCCAGCCGAAACCAGGACAGGGGTTTTCTAATCCCTTCACTGCACTGTGACAATGCTTCTTTTTTTCTCTCTAGCAATTATTTAAAAGCACTATAAGAAACAAGAAGAAATAGCCTCTGCACAAATATTTTGCGAGCAACTCAAACCCTGATTTGCTTCTCTGTAAAGGGGTTGCGCTATCCTCTTGCAGCTCTCTAGAAGAGCAATGGGACTGCAGTATTGGTTCTTTAGGGTCTATTCAGTGCAAATAATAAACCGTCACCATAATACAACTACATGATGATAGGGTATAGAGAAGATGGTGCTTGGTGGAAGGACAAAAGACAGTGGACACAAGCTGGAGCAAGGGAAATTCTGACTAGATACAAGTTTAAAAAAAAAAAAATTCACATAACAGTGGTCAAACACTGGAGCACATTGCTCAGAGAGGCTGTGGAGTCTCCGTCCTTAGAGAGATTCAAAACCCACCATGACACAGCCCTGAGCAACCTCCTCCAGCTGAACACTCTTTGAGGAAGAGGTTGGACAGGAGACCTCCAGGGATCCCTTCCAACCTCTGTGGTTCTATAATAATTAATTCCGATGATCAGCAAAATATTTCTAAGTAATTAATGTCTGACTGTTAGCACCAGCTCTCACATAGCTTGGCAAACAAGAAAAGGTCGTCCTGGGGCAGGAGCATGGATTCCGTAACCTTTCTCTGTCCTCTCCAGGACATTTTGTAACTGTATTTCTAATACATCCTACCTGTATTCAAACCAACTGAACAGCACTGAATGTGGGCAGGATCTCTACCAGTTGCAAATATGCAGTAAAGGTGATTCTGCTCAAAGAGAAAAAAATAATACCTTGCCTGTTTGGCTTATTAGACCAAGCAATGTGTTATTCATATTGCCCAAATTATTTAAGAACAGAGTTATAGAATAGTTGAGGTTGAAAGGGACCTCTGGAGGTCACCTATTCCAACCCCCGCCATCCACTTATTTGTGGTTACTTGCCGTTATGCCACTGGTCTCCAGTAACAATCATGTCTTTTATAATGATGACAGCAATTGACAGCTACTATACAAAAACACTGCACATCACTTTAAGTCCAGTCATCATCAACTTCCAGTTCTGAACCCTGTTACACCCAGCTTGCTTTACCATTGTGTGACTGTCCCAAGACACATCTCACAGTCTCCCCTTTGACAAAGCTTTACTGACAAGGCTAGTATAAAATACGTAGACTAATGCTGTAGAAAGCCAGAGCTTTGTCTCTGCCACTGGTCTACTGTATGAGCAGGAGAGGTTATCCCTTCCTTGTAGTAGCCTTAGGTATAAATTAATGAAAACTACAAATCAGAGCTTATGGACATAATTGGATATTGCATTAAAGGGTTAAGCAATTTGGAATTATGTAGCACGAAGCATGCAGAATATTAAGAACCAACATAATGCAGTATATGTGAACACTACAAGAAAGGCCTTGGAATGGAGAGTTTTTGCTCTCGGGCAGAATTTTTGCCAGCAGAAAGCCAGATTCTGCTCTCATCCTCCACTGACGCTGAAAGCATTAGTGGAAATGAACACTACAGCCATTAAATGATTGCACAGAGGTTGCCACAGGCACAGCCTCGCCTTTGTGGTTGTATGTTAGGAAAAGCGTTACTGGCTCATTGCAGCCCATATCACACTTGCTACACGTTTAGGTGCGACATATCCCTTCTCATTTGTTCATTATACCCAAAATGAGTTTTCACCCTACTATATTCTTTTTCATGTTTCATTGTTCATGGAACATTTTCATGGAACAATAAAATAAAGACTATTTTGCTCATTGCAGAGACATCCCGATGTGTGCACACACTGCTCCAGTCTCTGATTAGTTAACTGGTTGATCTGAAAAGATGTGCAGTATCAGAAACTCTAATGCAGTTGCTTACTGACTGTAAACAGTTATTTCTTGACTATAAGGAAAACTTTATCTAATTCACCACATGTTTACAATTAGTTACAAGAAATCCACTTCTTATATGGCCCTTTGAGCCTACCAGTTATAAAAAGCTGCTAGGGCATGCATGGCAAAAGTCAAGATTACAGCTTCTAGTTTATCCCAGTGCACATTTAAAAAAAAAAATTATACACAAGAAAAAAACCCTCGTTATTTTTTCACTGACATCTGATATTCTGCTTTGTACACGGATCATCGTCTTTAGTAATAAAAATGACCATATTTCTCCTCAGAATTAGGGCTGATCATTGTGAACTGTTTAGAGTGTTGGCCTGTGGCAATCTTCCACTCAGAAGGAAAAAAAAAAGAAAAAAAAAAAAAAGTGTCCTTTACATACACAAACCCTCAGCAATTATACTCCAGTTGTAGCAGAAGCAAGCATGAAAATACAGTTCTGGTGGCTTCAGTGGAAGGAGGCTATTGATTCAAATCACAGAAGATGCTTCAGCACTCGAAGGACTAACTCCAGCTCTGAAGTAGATCGGCAAGAGCATTGCCGTGGGCTTGGGTGGGACTTGGGATTTGTTCCTGAATAACTTATTAGCAGAAGAACCACTGAGACAGACAGCTGTCCCACTTGCTGGCTTGCTGCGTGTCCCCCGACGCTGTCAGGGCTGTGACTAATGGCACCCATTAGGTGCTTAGTGCCACCTTGATGGCTGAGGAGAAGCATTTTAGGAAGGGGATATGAGAACAGACAGGGAAGCAGCCCCTCACACCACTGTAGGGTGCTATGGGAAAGACGCAGCCCTGGCAGAGTCATAACCCTATAAACCTCTGCATCCCCCAGCCCCTTGTGGTCAACCACTTCCAAGACAGCACAGCCATGCGGCATACAGCCATACTGCTTAATCCTTCCCCCATGAGGGCCACGGTTTCTAAACAAACCCAGATCAGCAGGTTGAGAAGACTCCTGAGCCAGCAGAGCAAGAAGCTTGAGCAGAAACACAGGTACCGTGGTGATTTGGTGGGACTAGCCGTGCAGCCAGCAGGACGGGTCACCCTTCAGTTCCCCGCCCTTTTTGCCCTCCCATTCCACTAACGCTCACCATTTCTTTGCAGCTTCGGTCTGTGTGTGCTATCCGCTTCCTCCTCCAGTCTATTTGCAGCACACCTTCTCTTGTAGTTGTCTTTAAATTTTGCTAATCATTGCCTGCCCACGGTGAATCCTGAGACAGAGCCCCATCCCTTAAAAAAATAGCAACTATCGTAAGATGGGAAAGGAATCTCTCGATAGCATGGCTGGTGCTTTCTGCCCCATTTCCATGCTCCTTTTCAGGCCTGTGTTTTTAAACTGTAAACTCTGCGATAGAAACCCCCTTTTTCTACTATTACTGAATGCATTTGTTCAATGTTCAACGCAATCAGCCCCTGTTCCAAGGCAAACCCCAGTCCCCACCTTAACTGGGATAGGTGGCAGGTAGCGAGCATCTAACGGGTTTAGGCCATAAGCACTGACGCTCAATGAAAGTATTTAATTCCTGCAAGTGTTGCTATTAAACTTTATGTTCAAAGGGTTTAACAGTTATTAAAATATGATTTACTGCAACAGCATGACAAAGCTTTGTGTTGCTAACGAGAATCCAGAAGTTCAAAGGAAGACTTGATCACATAAGCCTCTGCTTTCAAGAGGCTGATTGTGTTGCAAATATGACATGCACGAGTTTGACAAACAGCAGCTAGGCCATCTCTCATTAAGTCATTCTGCCTAAAGAAGATTTTGGTGGAAAAACATTTGCATGCACCCCTTGTCACCCTAAGAGTCGGGCAGGGGTCACTGGATGGAGACATGAGGTAAACTGAAGGACTGACGGTAACACAAAACCAAAAGTTACTTTAACAAGAGGGACCAAACCCAACATGTTTGAAGAACCTCACACCCCATATGGAGACCAGAAGTGAATATGGTTTGGGATTCAGGTTTTACTGCTTGTCCTCACCCGTATCACCTGCCCAGACAGGGCAGTTTTATCATGAGACGCCTGTTACAAATCAGTACTGCGCACAGAAATCAACATGAGCGATAATGCAGGGCTGGGTTTAAAATTATAGGTTTCATATCATAGCACATCCACCATGACTAGAATTTGTAAATGCATGCAGCATACTAATGCTTTTTGCTTTTAATATAATGTATCCAGAAAATATAAACGCTTTCGATCTCTGACAGGGCTACAAGTGTCACGAAGATATTTCACACTGAATTATTAATATGGATTGGAGAGTCATAATCTTGCTGGTTGAGGCTTAGTGATACTGACTTTAAATGGCAAGCAGCTTTTTACAGTTACGAAATCCAAAATGTTTCATATATCCACATGCAGAAACGCAGAGATGATTTCTGTACTGCATAATAGATGCAACACATCCACGCACGTGCTGTTTATAACCACGGAGCTTACAATTTATACCTGTTATTACAAGCTACCAAAAAAACATTCCCAGCAGTTCAGCTTTAACATGTGGGCCACTTTGTCAAAAAATTAACTTCTATTTCTTTGAAACAGCTTTGCAGACTTAAATATGTACCTAAATATGCAATAATGTTTCTCATCCCACTTCCTATTCTTAAAGGCTTTCTATTATCATTTGATTGTTCAGCTTTGAAAAATTCAGAATCTTTTGAGCAGACTAAAAAACAATATGAAACAAATACATGATGAGCTACTATTACCAGTTGAGCTTCATTATTTTAAATATATTGCTCTGAATTATTTTTTATTTTTTAAGCTACTCACCGTGTCTGTTATATTTGGCATCTCTCTTCAAACACAAAGTTGAAGTATATTTGATGCTGATGACCAATTTTGCCACTTCTGGTAGCACACTGAGGTATTGTGAAGTTTTTGTTATACAAAATCTTCCACATAGAAATATTCATTTCCAAACACAAGAGCTTTCACTTTGAAGACATCTTTACCCTTAGTTTCTGAAGTGTAAATGCATGGTGGGGAAAAGATCACCTTTGTTAACTTAAAATAATCCTGTTATTAGTAAGTTTTGACATTCTTTTCTGTGCTTGCAGATGGTTCCGAGCTATAGCAGACAGTTCACTACAGTAAAAATACTTACTCTGACTGCACAGAGAATTTGACCTAGGTGTTAATTTTTTTTCTAGAAAATGTTGGAAACACATTGTAAGAAGAGATTACCACCAGCTTGGGACTAGAAGCTTTAATGAAGTGATTATTGCTGCCCTTTTTAATTTGGGCCTTTTCCAAAGTGATATCTACTAGGCTGCAATTAAAAAATAAAAAATGAATATTTTAGGTCTTTTCTTCAATGGAGTCTCAACTACCTGAAATTCTTCTATACTAAATTCTGAAAGGCACTGCAGCCATCATTCGTGGCTTTAGAAATATTGCTTAAGAGTCTTACTTCATGTATGACAATAACGTATGCCATCAGCAATGATCAGTAAGTTAGACATGATACACTGACCAGTGGCCAGGGTTTCACACACCTGGAAACAATCTATTAGGTAAAACTGAACCAGGAGAAAGAAAATACAGAGTATTAGTATGCATCTGTAATTCTCCAGCACAGTGAAATAAAGCGCACCAGGGAAGGGAGAGAGGCACCTGGGCTTGACAAAGTAATTACAACAACAGAAAAGGGAAGGCCCTAGGTTCCAAATATTTGAACACCCATATGTCCCATGGATTTCATGTTTAAACCTTGAGCACCTCTGAAAATGCAGACCTCCATGACTCATGTTTTGTAAATGTGTTTAGAAAAGCATGTGGGAGTTTCAAGTTTCTAAATACATGCTAAGTCTTTGGCATATTTTCACTTAATCAGAGAATCTTCTGAAGTATTTCAGAGTAGGCTTTGATAGAAAACCCTCTTGGTTACCCTGCTGTTTTGTGCAGAGGAGGTGTTTGAAAGCTGGTGAAGAAGAGCAGTTGTGTAAATGCCAGCCTCAGATTTTTTCCATTGAGTGTGACATTTAACCTCAGCTGACTAGATCAGCACAATGGTTTATGAAATTGCTAAAGAGAAGCGGTGATCTGACTCACTGGTGGAGCTTCAGACAACTCATTTACTGCTGGCACAAAGGCTCAGCTCCCATGGGCATTTCAACACGAGGCAGCGCAGCATCTCAGGCTTCTGCCACTTAGAGGCAGTGTCACCTCCAAATATCCCCACAGGCCCTTTCCTGGGCAGAATTAAGGAAGGAGCCACAGAAATCAGCTCGTCAGGAAGCAATTTAAACTAATAGGAACAAATCACAGACGGAAGCTGAGGAGATTAAGCTTATAGGGAACTAAATTCTGTCCAGATCACCTGCTTGCCTCAAGTCTGACTGGAAAGAAACTGCTTCCTCCAGTTGGTGTTGTGAACAAGTGCACTGGCAAGTGATAAACCCTGAAAGTTAGTGCTCATAGGGTTACAGCACGGTGTCCAAATCCCTAATTCAAAAAACAGGGACTTGAAATCATACTGCACAGGGCTGCTATAAACACAGAGTTCACTGGGTCTKCTGCAGTAGAGGTTCCCTTAGTGCTTATAGTCTGGTGGCAGATTACATACCACAGAAAAATATTTAATCTCAGTGGACTGCGTTAAACGTGGTGAATCTGACTCCAGAGCACTGTGTCCCCTGAACCTTCTTCCCACTCTATGTTCACTATCAAACACATTTTAACTTTGTACATTATCTATTTCTGGATAGAAAAGGACTGCACCATTTATAACAGAAGAGCTGAGTCCGAAGATCACTGGCATCAGTGAGGGACATTAGAAGCACTTTCTTGGACTCTGTCTAATGACTTCAGAGTCTGATTCAAGTCTGTGGTTTGTAATAGTCAAGAGCTACATTGCCTAGCCAAAGAGAGGAATAATCACCTCATGTTGGGTCTAAGAAGAAGATATATAATGGAAATGAGATTAAATTACTGCACAATAAAACTTGTGTCAATTTACAGGTTAAGGTTTAGAGTCAGATGTGCTGCAGCAACACTCCAAACCTTCTTACATTTCAAGCTATACCCTTTAAAAGTTTTCATTTAAATTTTTTATGCTTCACTTTATAAAAAATTAAATGAAAGAGAGTTTTCCTGCAATTAAGAACTACTCAGTGTACTTTTGGAAGGGGCTGCATTTTTTAAAATGTTGGAAGGTAGCATTCAGTAATTGGAGTTGACACTTGGCAAAGTGAACATGCACACTTGACCCTGCCAGGATGTCTCTCATCTTGCCTCCGTGCACATGGACACATCCTTCTACAGCATCTGACTGGCAGGCAGCAGCCCTCAGTCGGCTCTTCAGCTTGCTGAAATATCCGGGTACAGCACTGGAAACAGTCAGATGGTATTTATAGTGCACAACAAAGAACCAGGGGATTTGTGAAAAGGAAATGAAAGAGGAGCAATTTCTGGCTTCCTTCAAATTCACAGAAAATATTAATAGCATAAGGAAATAAGAGAATTTTGCACAAAAGTGAAAGGCTGGGGAGAAACACAAAGCAAGCTCCCTTTTAAACAACAGAGACATCTACCCGCCAACTGTCACGTAAGCGAAAGGAGTTAACGTCAGACCCTGACAGGCAAGTCTGAGAAATCTGTTATGCTGATACTGCTCAGAATTTTTTTTTTTTTGGCCTTTACAAGGCCCTTTTAGACAGTAGCAAATGAAGAAACAGAAGGAAAGGGAGCCTTTGTAAATAAGACAAAGGGTGGAAATCAAATCAATCTTATAAAGGTTATGACATGAATGTAACGAGTATAAATGAAAACCTATTACCCACAGCAACAAGAGGTTGCTTCTGGGATTTCTCTTTGAATGACATACCTGAGACTATCTCAGCTTTTCCATAGCTAGCCAAAACTGTGGGTAGATAAATCTCTCTGTGCTGGCAATCTCGGCGTGTTTGCTGCGTGGGTCTGGCAGCAGTGCTCACAGCCTTGTGCTGACAACAAGAAAAGCCCACCATTTTTAAGAATCAGAGATTCTTGAATTTGTAATGAGAAGTTACTGTCACTTTGGAAAAGTGTTGCCATACAGCTTCACATCAAATTTTTCAGCAGCCAAGTCATCCAAAGTCACTCTGTATGTATCATGTGAGCTCTTCAGTCAGAAGGCTGCGGCCAGGTACTGACAGAAAAGATGATCTACTTCGCTTGATGAGATGCAGCCAAGGCCTTTTGTGTTCATTTGTACTCTAAGAATTTCTTGATAGCAGCAGCTGTGTGGTAGTTAATGTTAATAAAGGCATCGAACTAACACCATGCAAATCCTATAAATTATGACAAGCTACATTTTTGTTCATTAAAACTGTGTGTAAATAAAGAAAATGTCACTCGTCCATGTTCCAATTTTTATCATGGTTAATAAAGAGAGACATTAGCTTGCAGCAAAAGAGACAGCACCATGCCAATGTTTGCAAAACTGTTATTGGCAAAGAAAATCATTTATTTGCAATAATACATTCCCTACATTTTTTACTCAGGATACATATCCAAAAGTTGAAGAAAAGAATGTGCAAAGTCATTTAATTTATTTATGAAATATGTATAATTAGAAGCTTGATTCTAATTAGGTCATACAATTATGATAAGTCTCTTGGAATCAATACCTTGCCTTTGATAACAATGAACAAGCTTCCAAGCATAAAGCACAACAAAAAAACTACAAAAGCGACTACTGATTTTTTTAACCATTTCTTGCTAAGAAAGGCAATCACTTCCAAACTACTGTGAACTGCATTGGCGCACACCATTTATTTACATATAGATCATAAAGACAAAACTAACAGCATCACTGGCCTTGTATGCAGGAATTCAAGGAAGGATTCAGCCTTAGTAGATCCAGACCTCCAACCATCTTCCCCGGCCCCTCGTTTCTCGTGCTATGCACCTACCATACAAGAGATTATTTTTCCTAAGCCCAAGTCTCTCAGTTTGCAGGCCAACAGAGATTAGGAATACTACAAAAAATATATGAGGGCTTTCAGGAATTAAAAAAAGAGGTTGTGGAAGCCAAAAATCATTTCTTGGTACTCTTAGCAAACTGTTAAGCAAGCTAAAAGGGAAGAGTCAAAAGGGCTATTGCATCTTTCATAACAACGTGCAAATTTACAGGATTTGGGGTGGGGGGGAGGGAATCAAGATCAGGACCACGCCACTTCCATTGAGTCAATAGTAAAGTTGACATTCAAGAGCAGGACAGGCTGTTTATCACAGGAGGGGTATGCGTATTTTTTAACTCTTAATAAAATATCGAAGGCTTAGCAGATATATGCTTTGTTCTACTTTTGCAAACTTCCGTTTATCTTATGAATGGTAAAAAAAAAAAATTAACCTTACATAGAGAGACAAGTAAAATTCTGTGCAATGCAGAACCAGGACTTATCTGAGATTTTGAAATTCCCACGTCAGTTTACTCATCGGTAAGCTCAGGTAGGACAACGTGACAAAGTACAGGCATGGGATCCTTATTGTTACACAAGACAGCAAGAAAATGTTAAAAAAAACCCCAAACATTTCAAGGGTCAGAGACAGCTTCATGGCAGCAATAGATGAAGCCAGCCTCTCTTTGCTTCACATACTTCTCCCTTTCTAGTGGGGAGAAGGAGATAGTTGCACTTATCTCAGGGATACAGAAGGAAATCTCTTTCATGCCGGTAGAACTTGAAAAGTGAAATTCTTGAAACATGTATTTCTTCAAACAAAACTCAGAAAAATAAAAAAAACCTCAAAGCTTATCATTCCAGGTTGTGCAAACCCTGCTAGGCCTATGGCTGCCAAAAAACCCCCCGAGATATTTCTCGACATCTATGAGTACTGTATAATAAAGCAATTAATAATAATAATAACACTTTGGCTTATCTAGTGCTTCTCAACTGAAGTTATCAAAATACTTCACAAAGCTTAACATTCAGAAGGGATTTAAAGCCTCGGTACTCCACAGCATAAGCCAGCCTTAATATTACACAAAAAGAACAGTAGGGGGAAATTCCAAATTATTATTTCAAAACCTCTTTGCTTTAGTATTCTTGCGCCTTTCTCTGGAGCATATATTACTGATCTTTGTTAAGGACCAAACAATGTTTGGTCAATAAGATAATGATTTTTGTTCCTACTCCGTTTTTTAGCCAGGAAGGCCATGAGGTATGGCTGAGATACCACTGTATATAATCGAAGTGCCTTTGAGTTGATCAGATAGAATGATTAAGACACCTCCACAAACACGGACCTACAGTATAAATTTCCCCTTTCTCAGTCCTATGCTTTGACCAGTAGATCACACTCATGCTCCCTAAAACCTAATGCCATTCAGCAGTTTCACAGCTGTGGTGTAAAATATTGTATCTGGGGCTACTTGTAGCGTAGAAAGAAATGAAGTTTTACTACATATATACCTCAAAGATCTGTATATTATTCACTTTTATGATAAACTTTCATAACATAACTAGCGGTGCTTCTTTGTATTGCTGTGTACTGAAACAGGTTCCATTCTTAAAGTAGAAAACCAAGATAAAGCAAAAAAGTTGGGTTTATATTTCATATGACACTTTATGAAATTAGAAAAATAGTCATTTTTTTAATTACTGATATTCATTGCTGCACTGCAAAAAAGTGAAAGATTAAGGAGGTTTGTCACCTTCTATTAAGAACTAAATCTATTCAAATAACAAGAGACCTAGTTGTCACAGTATTTGTCATAACTGTCATGCTACATCCTAACAGAATAATGAAAAACAATTGTCTTTGCCTTGCACACATGCAATAATCATCCCTGAAAGCTTTCCAAATCCTGATGCAGGTGATGTCAATAGAAAGGATCAGAAAATGGTCTGAGTGATGCTGGGGGATGCAGAGGAGCTATACTGGCAGATGCAGTCAGAGGATATTTTGAACAGAGTTTTATCCCCATAATGCACAGCTCTGCCCTAGGATTCCAAGCTACATATTGCAGCCAGGATAAAGCCACTGATTTAGGAAATGTTGCAGAAAATTTGAACATTGTGAGCAAACTCTTTTTGTAGATCCACCATCCCTAGAGCCACAGCCAGGACTCTAAATCTTGGGTGAGCCTTGGCATTCATGAGCCAACAACATTAGTACACTTGTGCTATTACATATAACTACTATAATAAAGATCATAATGTTAATTTAGTAAAAGTGACTCCATTCCCCATTCTTAGTTTAACAGCAAAGCTATATATGAAAAGCATATGTGGCAAAACTGTACACACTAATGTCATAATACCTGTTGTTGAGTGAGCCACTTAATTTAGGTTTTTAAACAAGTTGGGGAAGCAACTCTCTTTGGCAGAATCTGTTTTCCTCTCTTTTTAATGTTTTTTCTTCATTTTTATTTTAAAGCGCAACTCCAGCCGCTCTGAACTGATCTCATTCCTGACGCACAGCTCCCCTGACCTGCAAGCCATTGCCCTTCCTTCAGCAGGTGCTCACCACACACACAGAGCCTTGCAACAGATTCAGGGTTCCTTTCACTTACTAGGATGAGGAACAGACTAGGACAAGGACACTGACATCACTTCCAATGAGATGTCATGTAAAGCAGAAGGCTTAATCCTTACTCAGCAAGGCCCCCATGGCCTGAAGCAGAAAGCAAAAATCAGGTCTGGAAAAGAAAAAATTCAAAACCTGAAAAGCCTCAATAACGTTTGTTTCATTATACGCTAAATATTTATAAGATTGACAAAATCAGCATTCTACAGCATACTGCCTTGTGCTGGGAAAATTAGTCGATAATAATAGAAGACAGAGAGAAATTAGCCAAGTGACAGAGGCTGTGCCTGTAGTGCATCCTCCATGTCAGGCTGCTAGCAAAGCTGCCGACGCTGTCACTCTGGAGAATGCTGCCCACTGCATCCTCTAACCCTTGTTTCCTCCCGTCTGAAGAGCTGGGTGTCCTGGTGATAGAAAGCACCAATTGCTTGGCCTCCACAAGCAATACCTATGGGGGAGAAGGCTCCTATACGGAGTCATCTGTGTATATAACCTAGAAGAAAGCTTTTACTTTTTTGGTAGCCTGAGTTTCTCATGCACAGCCTGAAGATGTCATTACCAGTTCCCCTGAACTCATCTGTACTGAATTGTAGAAAATGGTTCGACATTTTTGCATTTCTGTCTGACATTAATCGGGGTTAATTGATGATAATGGTAAGGGTAATTAGTTTTAAAAGGCACTAAGTCCCATACCCCAAGCCTCTTATGACTGAAATAGAACAGCAGTCAAAATGTGGCATGAAAAATAACATGGCAATATCCAGTTATCTGCAAATGTAGGGGGGTGGGGATTACATATGCATTTGTATGCACTTGCACATGTTTCCGTGTATCAAACTGCTTTAGAAACGGTGAAGTCCTGTCCAGCGTGCAAGTCATTGCTTTTTTGTTATTGATGTTGGCTGAAATGCAGCAAGCTGAGGTTTGCCAACAAACACTCCAGCATCAGGCTGGGAGGTTGCACCACTTTGTCCAGGAAGAAACAATTCCTTGAACTATTATTTAAAATTACATGAAGCTGTGAGTTCCAAGTTTGCAAAGCCTAGCTAAACGTTATAGGGTTTTTTTTTCCCCCAAGTTGTGTGAAACATCCCGTTTGAGAATAGAAGATATAGTAAAGTCAAAAGCAGATGTTACAGTTCATCTGACTAGTGCAGTGGCTTGAAGTCTCAGGCAGGAGCTGTGACACTGAGATGACAACATGCAAAAATTAAATACTCTGTGTCTCACTTGGTCGTCCCACACACCCCTCCCATCTCCTGTCCTGTCAAAGGTTTCCTTGTTATAAGCCTGGCACCCCTTGGGTTGGTATCAGGCTGTTTGGGGCTTGTCTCCCTACCAGTGCGTTTAGGTGACCCACGACAGCTGTACCAACCAGCCATCACCCATGTTCCCGCTGATCAGCTGAGACTGGCCTAGACATTTTGTGCTGGGACCTAGGTTTCCACACATTATTAAAATTACTGTTTTATTGAAATATCAGGGGAAAAAAATCACCAAAAATCAGTGTTAGCCCAGTTTTACATGCAAGCACAGTAAAGCACAAAAGATGGATGAAACTATTGGTCAGTGAAATTCAGCGGAGTATGGAGAAAACCCACATATCCTGTTTGGGCCTTAAGAGCAGCTTTAATTGTAGAGGTGGAGTGGAGAAATCATCTCGTACTGAGGTTAACGCAATTCACATTTATAAAATCAACTTGTCTCAGAAAGCCTGACAAATACTTGAGATTGAGACACAAATATTTGAGAAGACGGATGATTGTCTTCTCAGGATGAAGGGAAGATGACCGTTCCCAGGACTACAGCACAACAGTAACTGTTGTGACTTCCGTGGCTAGGCTGATGGAAGACAAATGGGGATGTGATCGCAGTGTGACAGGGAAAGTTTACACTTGGATGGCATAAAAGCCTGATCCTAAATTTTCCTAAAGTCTTTAAAACAGATATTAAAATAGTAATGCAGGCAGCAAGCACTTGTAATCCCACTGAGTTCAATTACTTCTGAATGTGCTCAGCACTTTTGAACACCAAGCTATTTATTTGCTTGTCTATGTGTACGTACAGACACACATTTCCGTATCTTGTTTTAGACAAGCAAACTTGAAAACACAGGGTTTAATCTTTCCATTGCTTTACCCTAAAATGCTACCATAACTCCTTTAAAAGGAATAGTCTTCCTTCACTTCTGTTTTCATGGGAATAATCTGGGTTTCAGACACCAATAACAAGACAAACCAGAGAGGACATTTTACGATTTCATTATCACCTACTTGAGCCTGGAGCATGAAAGCTGGATGGCCACTTCGCTCACACTTGGGTTACAGAGCCAACATGAAAGGTGATTATAATTCCAGTTTAGGCTTGAGACCGAGAAATGAGATGGCTGTTAGCAAGGTGTCCTATCCCTCACCAGCTTTCTGTGCATTTTTTCCAAACAGCTTTTGGTCTACTGGTAAGTCCACATAACTAAGTTGTAACACTCACAACTAAATTATACCACTCCCCTACTTACAGGAAAACACAATCCAATCCAAGGATTTTTAAGTGTTTTATGAATGCTAGCACTATGAACATCATCACAACTACCCTGTGAGAGGAATTGGACATTACCACCGTACAACACATTTCAGTCACCAGGGAACTTTTTGGGAGGCCTGGGCATACTGCCAATTGTATAGGTTCATCTAATATGCTGTAGATTAATAGGTCATAAGACCAAAAGTAACTGGCTATGATCCTGTAGCCACACTGTGCAATGCAGTCCAGAGGAATCCCCTGAATTAATTCCTTTTCTGTCTAAAGAACACCTTTTTTGGGGAAAAAGAAAACCCCACACAATCTTGATATGGCAACTTCCAGTTATGGGCAATCTACAAGAACCTTTGGGAAGTTGTTCCAATTCCCAATGACCTCATGGTTAAAAACTAAAGAACAGCTCAGCTCTAGCATAATAGAATATAATTATTATTGCTATTTTCCAAAATGCACACAATAATATTAGGATCCTAATTTAATAGACAAAATTTCTATATTTGAAGAAGTCTCCTGATCTCCAAAACATCATTTTCTAATGAAAACATCCTAAACACAAAGCTCTGTTGAATACTGATGAGATACTATTCAGGTAAACTCTCTACATAGCTTAGTGTCACCTAAATGCTATAGGCAAGACCTTTAGCCTTATTGCTTGTGAAAAACCAGACATGAACAATCAGAATCCTTAGAAAATGTCATCTTTGATGTTGCCTCTGTTATCATCCCATAGCACAGCATTCATCTTTCAACTCACTTTAGACACTGCTTCATAACAAATATTTTCCAGAAGTTTCGTGGATAGAAGATAATATGAAATATTGACTCCATTAATATTTATGATTCCAGGAAACCCGTGGCAGAAGAGGTTTCCAAATGAAGCCCAATGTCTCCTTGAATCAGGAACATCAGCAGAAATGTTAATATGAACCCTTGCCAGTGAAGCACAGTCATGAACCTCCAGGCCTGGTTTGAAGAGACTGAGCTCTTTTAACATATCTAGGAACATACAGCGTCATGGCAAGTTTAAAACCAATAGTCCTTTCTCCTTGCTATAAGAATAAAGTCTTTCCTTTTGCTAATTATTTCTGGTTTTGAATCTGGGGAAGTATGTCCCTGCAGCCTCCAATCTCAGTGTCTTTCTGAGCCTTCAGGAGCTGGAGGATTTAATTTTTATCACAAGCTCCTAACAGTGCCTGGCAGCATGCATCCACAGGGACAAGCTCTGTAGCAGAACAGACCTACAGCACCCAAGTTCTTCTGTGGATCTCCATTCTTGAAGGCCAGCTTTATGTTAAAATAGAGAGTCACTTAAAAACTGAATAGAAGAGACTTATTTCCACTGGGAATAGTTCAGGTCTACAAGTGGCCTTAAAAGGAATTCTTGATGCGTTTTTACTAAATGCCTGCTCTTAGAAAGTTTTATTCCAGGAGCCTAATATTTCCTCATCTCCTTTGAATCATTTGTGAGGGTAAAGCAAGATGCTAAGGTGGGGTGGGTGGGGAAAGGCAAAGAGAACACCAATACTGATAAGAGATCAAGTTCCCCAATTTTGATGAGACAAGCAATCACTATGCAGAGAAGGATGTAAAGAAACTGAAAACATTTATAGTGCACTATTTCATCTGTGAGCTGATTAAACAACTTCCAGGGAAGTAGTTTTCTACTGAAAGATGTCAAGTCAATAAAATTTAGATGTGTGTCATGTAGTAGCATTATAAAATGCTGACAAAAAGTTATTACAGCATCTTGATACAGTTGGAATGGTTTGTTTTTAACCACAGCAAAAGTCAAATGCTCATTTACTCACAACAAGACATTTCCACTATGGATTGCATTGTTTAAATTTCTCATTGTGATCTGGGAAGAAATTAAATTTTGATAAATCCTGCCATTTCTTAAAGAATGGGCATTCTGTTCTTTGACTAGCTCTGTTTAGTATATCTCCATAAATGCATTGCAGACTTGTTTGGTTTGCAAATAATCTCTCCTTGCTCCTTTCCTTATTCAATTCTTCATAATCCTGCTGGGTTCTTTTTCAAGAATACTCATTAGTCATAAATGTTTTTTGCCAAATCTCATCCTGACGTATTCCTGCATAGCCTCAAGGTTTCTGATTGTGCTTTCCATGTCAGTTATCCTCTCTTTTGCCTTTGATATGTTCCATGAATGGTTCTTAACAAACAATTCTGTTGCTAAAGTACAAGAAAAAGAAATCAAAGCGTCTCTCAGCAGTGGTACCTCTGCAGGGCAAACAGGAATAAAGCACAGTAAAAATGTATTTGTGTCACTCAAATTAGCAGATGGGAGTCTGAAAGTGCTCTGCAAGAGATATGGTGAGAAAAGCCACCACTTTAATGTAGGTTCATTTCAGAAAAGCACTATACTTTAGGAGAAATAACTCTATCCCACTAGAAGTGTTTTTTGAGATCTAAATGACTATCTTTAGGCTCATGAAAGTTACTCTTACACTAATAGATTACAATTTTTTAAGGGCAGGTAGAAGTACAGAAAAAAATGGAAACGTGGATACACGATTTCTCTGAACAGTGTTTGCGTTGATACTAAATACTGCAAATACAAGTATTTCTGGAGTTCATAGTCACATTTTTTGAAAAACAGTCAATATGAGGAAAAATTTAGGGCCATTAGCTTTGAGACGTCTGTGTGTTACTGACAAAGAATGATGTTAAATGTGGCATCAGCGTCCTACTTGGTATAAAAATTCAAACTCTGTCACAACAACATTAAAGAGGGAGAAATAACCCAGTTCAACATTCTGGCAGAAGTGGAACAGAGGGTAATCTGAGTTTCTTATCTCTGAAAGATCTCTTCTGCTTTCTAACTCTCCTTGCCTCTTCACATTATTTAAAATCAGTAAGAAATGCTTCATTTCATTGCCAGCCTCATCACAGCAGTCCTGGGAAACATCTGGACAGGTGTCTGAAAACAAACACACTGAAGAACCTTAAAAGAGTAATTTTAATCAATACTGTTTCAGATATAAACTGTCTTAATATAGACCTAGGGTTTAAAAAAACTAGGAAAATGGTGGAACTGAATGATATTCACCTAGCACTCAAAACCACTCCAGTTAGTCTTCAGATTTCAATATTGTATGATTTAACACATCTGATACCATTGACATATCACTGTCGTGCTACGAAGACAATACACAGGCAGTATTTTAACTGACTCTGATATCAACCCTAGATTGTAAGTTGGCTGCACCACAACAAGTTCAAAGGAGAAAAAAAAAAAAAACCAACAACAAACAGTTTGATGCTGAGCTGATGGTTAAGAAGCAGAGTATGCCACAGGTGAGTAGTAGGGCCCATTTTGTTCATTGTCTTCATCAGCAGGTTTGATAGCAACAGAGCACAGCCTCGGCATATCTATGAGGAGGTTCAGTCCAGAAAGACCTTGAGAAACTTGGGGACTGAGCCAAAAGGAGCCTCAAGAAGCTCAGTAAAAAGTACAAAGTATTGCATTGTGGATGAGGTGACCCCATGTGTCAGCACAGCTGGAAGACGACAACTGGCTGAGGAGCAGCCCTGCTATAAAGGACCTGGGGGTTGCAGTGAACACTAGGTCAAACATGAGCCAACTCTGTGCTGTCATTGTCAATGCAGGAAACTGGTGCTGGGCTACATAAGGTGAAGCTTTGCTCTCATTGCTGTTGAGACTGCAGTTGGAATATCGTGCCCTGTTTTTGGCCTCCCAGTTCAAGAAAGATGCTGAGAAACTGGAGAGGGTCCAGTAGGTTGCTATCAAGATGGCTGGGTCCTAGAGCTGCTCCTCAGAAGCCGTGTGCAAAGAGAGCTGGACTTAGTCTGATGAAGAGAAAACTAAGGGATAATTTGCTAATACCTGTCACTGCATGAAAGAGTTCAAAGACAATGGAACCAACCTCTTCTCAGCAATTGCAGACAGTATAAAATAAGGGGAAATGGCCAAAACCTGCAGCTTGAGACGTTCAAACTGCACAACAGGAAAAATTTCTTCACTAGAAGAGTAGTGCAGCACTGGAATAAGTTCTTTTTGGAAACGATGGCAGTTTTTGGAGGGTTTTCTTACTTGGCTACATAAAACCACTGCTAAAATCTCCTCCAGTGTTGGAAACACATGCTTTTAAGTGGCTGAAGTAGCAACCTCCAGAGGTCCCTAACAACACATCTACAACTGTGTCATCAGTTGCTGATGGTCTGTCCGCAGTTCTTATCAAGGACACAGAGCTGGCTTAACCAAGTTCTCCTCCCTCTTTTCCAGTTGAAAGAACTGTCATAACAGACAACTCTTCTTTCATCTCTCAAGACTGATCTAATTTTTCCAACACTAACACCAACCTACTTTGGAAGCATGTGAGGCAACACTAATGGAGTGCCGCAAAGCAATCCCTGAAAAGCTCCCAGTCAGCAAAACAACTGCGCATCTACTTCGACCACCCTCATTAATATGCTTTAGATTTAGTGAATTCTTGCTGATTTTAACAGGACTGTTCATCATAGATCTAGGGTAATAAGGAGGCCTTAATATAGACAGCCTCTATTTCCACCTCCAGCAAGAGTACATGAAGGTTTTTACATATATAGCATTTAAATGTCATAATAAAGACTGCTTTAGAAACTCACGTTAGAATAGAATTTGAGAGCATCTTCAGTTCTGCGCAGCTTTAATTTTCACATCCCCCTAGGGGACTTTTATCGGTCATGAAAAAAGTTCTGGAGAAAAACTTTGTTTCTTTAAAAGTTTCAAACTTCAAGTGTGCTTTTCGGACACTTGCCTAGGTAACAAGTTTCCATACTAGGAAAGCAAAGGGGGATCAATACACGCTAAAGAGAAATTTTCACTTCAAAATGTAAAATAATTTGTATTTTTGAAGTTTTCCTTTATTTCTCATAGGGCTGACATCAAAAGAAAGGATTGAACTTAGCACAGATGTTTCGGTTGATCCATCCTGAAGTATTCTTGGTGGATGGAAATTTTAGACATTTACTTTTGTTACCAATACGGGACAAGGATGGCTTTCAATTTGGAAGTTCTCCTCACATGAGGAAATCATATCCTGCTTCGTTCCACTTCAAAATTTCAAGCTAATGCTATATATGCCATCATGAATAAGGCAACTATAAATTTATGCACAGCAATACATAATTCCTAATTTTTAGGAAATATAAGGGCTTTACCATAATTATTTTAATTTGTTTTTTTCTGTATTCATTTATATTCCATAGGTTCTCTTCATATATGTCTGATTAGGAGTGGAAATATACAGTGTAAGCAATGCTAATACTCCCTTTTCTTCCTATTTTGAGAGCCGACCTCACTCGTTTGAGGTTAGAGAAACTGACAGCCTTATGTCATATCAGCCATGTGTGTGGTGCAAAGCAGCCTGTCACCTGCCTTCTGCAAGTTTGTACCATACAGTTCTCCAAACTAGAAGGAAAAAAAAAATCCAGTCAGTCACTGTGCTTAAGCCGAGAAATGCCTCTCTTTCATTAGATAACTTAAATTTAAAATATGAATCAGTTAACCTTAGTTTCATGAGGAATTTAGGGGACTTCTTCCACAAAAATAAAGATAATTTTTATGAAAAATTTTCAGATGTGGAACCAGACATCAATTCAGCTGGTACAGGTCATCAAGTATTGAAAGTCTGAGCACTTACGGTGTTCTGTTTTTTCCTACTCTTCTTGACAAAATGATATGATTGAAAAACCCCATGCTTTTCCAGTAAAGGTATCCTGAAAAGGGGAAGCGGGACCTCGAAGTGTGCCGATACGGTAATTTGCCCTTTTTTTTTTTTTTTTTTTAAAAATTCCACTTGCTCACATGAAAGTAGAATTAGATTTTCCCATTAAAATGTCTAAATAATGGCTTGCCCTGTTTTCAGGGGATAAAAATGTCAAAGAATTACATCCACAAAGTGTTCCATTGCCCTCCAGAACATCTCTCAATCCGCTACAGCACATATCAAGTGGAGCCACACTGTCTGCTGATGTTCAGTGTCTACTCTGGGTGGGGAGCTTCAGAGCCTGGCAGGGAGCTTATGCTGTTGCCATGCAGAAGCAGAGGGGAACATTTGATCCAGTGTTATTTCAGTTCTGCAACTACTTTCTGCTAAGCCTGGTATGTGTATAATAAAGTTATTTTAATCTGTTGTTTATTCCTTTGTTTCTTGTTTTATTTTTAGCTATATAAAAGAAAAATGTTTGAAGGAATAAAGGCCAGCTGCTATAGTATTACTTACTTGTTAGGACAGTATTTCAAATGCCTGTTGTATTCCTTTATCTGCAATTACAATACCTTGTGGAGCCTCAGTTGCTGCAGCACCAACCTATAATTATGATCGTTCAATCAATATTATAGACTTAAAAAATAAGTAGTTTTTCTTCTGTTCCTTATCTTGTAATCAGAGTAATGTTCAATTTGTATATACAGACATGCTCTTGGTATCTGTGAGGTTTTTCTTCCTCTTTTCAATACTGCATGCCAGCTCATCACAGGATCATTCCAGTTTCATTCAAGGTAGGAAAATGCCTACCTCATTAGGAAGGAAAAAAAAAAAAAAAAAAAAAAAAAAAAAAACCAAACACCAAACCAATGAACTGAGTCACCAGAAAAAGCAGTATATCAAAGCCCAGCTGGGAACAGCACAAAACAGCTTTCAGCCCCTGTGATACTGGGGCAGATGCTTTGAGGAGTGCAGACTTCAGGCACCAGAGAGTAAAACGTATACCTGCTCTTAGCTGTATTCATCCCACTTCTGTGAGAAAATACATCTTGTTCCCGAGCAGATTTGTATCTCCTCCACATGGGCATAACGCAGCCCCTTCACACCTCACAAAGCCATGGTCCTCCTTTCCTGTCACCCACAGGTCCCTCGGCTCAGACTGCTCCCCTCTTAAGAGCCTTATACCAGGCAGTGAAAGGTTGTCTAGTTCCTGAGGTTGCTTGCCCCAGTTTCTTTAACTAGAGGTTGCATTTGCTATATCCAGCTGAACATGAGAGCAGGCTGTTGCTAATCAGAAGGGCCACCACTGTTATTGGGAAGGGAAGACAAAAGCTTTCACCTTCACTCGAGTAGGAAACAAAGTAATTCAGTGGGCGATGAAGATGCCCAGTCTCCTACATATCTGGTTCCCATGATGAGAATCTTAAGCACCTAAAGGTGCAAGATGTAGCATGAGTTTTTCCTGTGACTAGTGTCACTCCCCTATGGAGTCACACATATATATGTATAGAGCTGCAATACAGAAGAGTTTATATTTCAGTTTTTCCTTTACCAGAGACAACAGTAAAGCCCTCTGCCTGGCCACAGCTTCTGTCTGTAGCTTGTAGATACTAAATGTTTGAGACAACTATCCTCCAATAAGTTTGATTGAAATAGGCCGCTAAGCTTAACAGTTTTGGTGGATAGAGACCTAGGTAGTCTCTTTAGGCAGATGAGGAGTTGGCTGGCAAAAGGAAGAGTCTCCACTATTGCTAGAGTTTATCATCACCTCCCTTCAAGACAGAGTTGCCAAGCAGATAAAACAGTGATACAGCTTGACCAGCTTGCTTGTTCTGGCTCAAAGTAATTCACCACTATCCAAGCCTGCCTCTGGTGGTAACTGCACTGTGCTTTCTCCCTTCCCCGCCTCCATTTAAATACTGTGCATTGCTGTGGTATCTCAAGCACTGCATGTTTGAATGCCATTGACACAAGTAGTCTCAGGGTGCACTTAAGTACTCTACCTATGAACTTTGAGATAACATATCTTATACAACAGAGTGTAGACTAACTCCTTGGTCAAGACCATATTTATGTCTACTAAGCTGGAAGCCAAAAGGAAAGTTCAACCTCCCTGTTAACAGCTTGCCCTCCCTTCTTTGTAGCTTCCCTAGGGATTCCTTTCCTCTTGGTTGGTACCTCAAGGACTGTACAGCTTCTCATCTCCTCCTTCACTGTGCTTTCATCACTGATTATAACAAGACCTGGGCAAGAAAGAAAAATCTGGGTGAAGACAACTTGCTTGTGAAGTGCAGGGGTAGATTCTCAGCTGGGATAAGCAGGCATAGCTCTATGTGGTCTGTTAGAGATACATTCATTTGCATCATCTGCAGATCCTTCTGCAGCCTTCAGAGAGTGAAAAAGGTTCTTTCTCAAATGAAGAGAAGATAAAGGCCATGGCCAGTGGACTGAGCCTCCCTCCCTTCTGCCCAGCTAGGTGACAGATTCCTTTTGTCTCCACAGTAAATTCACACCTTAAACTATCCATTGTGAAATGTTATTTGAGATTCTGGTATAATACCTATTATTCTGTTATTGAATCATACTCAACACACCAGAGTTAGGAAAGTCAGGAAAGGGAGGTGATGTCAAGGAGGAAGCAGCACAGGACGAGGGTCAGTTGTGCACCAAAGACTAGATTCTGCTGAGAGTTATTTAGCCCAGCCTGGCTGCAGATCAAGTGAAATCTGGCTTTGTGAAAAGCATTGAAGCAACTTTTTTTTGTCAATTATATAAATGCTCCTCTGTCATACAGATGCTTGTTGGGTACGCAATGTTTACTAGAGTGGTATTTATTTCTTTATCGTCATTATCATTGGTGTGCTCATAAACCCAGAATGGTACCATAAAAGGAGGATTTTAATGCTGATGGAAACACAGTTGGATGTCAAGATTATGTAGCAAAGTTCCCATATAGGTGGATTACGCTTTCTCATTGAACAGAAGGTAGCTACTTTTGAAACTCTGAAACAAATAGGGACACCCTACTGTAGCTTGAAATTATGAAGTAAGGGACAATATCTCAGATTTATCCCATAACTAAAAGGTAATACAGGGCTCTTCACATAAATGAGAATTTTGCATAGTCAACTGAATCGATAAAATATTTAGGGGTGGGAATAAAAAGAAACCTGAATAAGAGAGCCAAATTTAATTTAGAAACAGGGATAAGTATGATAAAAGTGGATATAGGCAGATGGAACAGACTGAAACATCTCTCTAGGGAAATGTTAATATTGTTAAGATGAATATCCTGAACTACTGTATATTTTTAGCTTCTTAGCAGTATATGCATCATATGGTTTCCAGTAAGGTGGTGCTGTTGGTTTACTCTCAAAGTTAAGTTTCTTTTAACGGGTTTACAAGATCTAGCATTACCAAAAGTATGTTCCATCTCAGAAAATGAATAGGGATTGCTTTATTTGTATCAAAATGATTCCTCACAATGTTTGCAATCCAGAGAGTACAGCACCATGACAGGATAAAAACTGTAGGTAAAATAACTAGAAAACTAAGTAAAAGAAAAATAAATAGATTTTTCTTTTTCCGTTCTCTTCACTGTGTGAGGCATCTAGCCATTAAAAAATATTTAGCAAGTACAGAAGATAATCAATAGCAGTGGTGCAAGGCAGTATTAGAATTTGCTGATTTTTTTTGTTGTTGTTTTGAGTAAGTTTTAGTAACACTGGTAAGAACTTCTCCATTTTATATTCAGCTACTCTAGGCATTGTCTGTTACACAGCGTAAAAGCCTTTCAAAAAGACAGTGTAAGAGTCCTAACTGTTTAGGAGGTGATGGGAAGTGCAGCTCCTAACTGAAAGCTGGGGGACAACAGGTTTGCAGAAAAGCCTAAAGAATAGGTTGACTCCTGACAACAGTCTTGTCTTTATCTTTCAAAGGCACCAAATTCTGCCCCCACCCCATCCCACTTGGTGTTTCTCCATTGGGCCTTTTAGCAAGTTCTCCAAATCCTGCATCTGGCCCTGCTGGGCACAACTAACACAGGCAGAGCCTCTGGCATGACCTTCTCAGCACAGTTTGTCTGTATTCTGGGTAAGCAGGTTTTCCCTTCTTTTCCTGATGCTTTGTGGTGGAATAGGCAAAGGATTTATTCCTTTGACTCAAGAAGCCTAAAAAGCGTTTGGTGGAAACTTGACAGCTGATAACCCTGACATTCCCAATGCAGCTTTACTCAAACCAGGGTTTTTGGATCTTGCTCTGAAATTCCACAAGTCTTTGGCTTTTCCTAATGTGGTTCCAGCAACCAGGGCTTCTGTTCAGCAAAGCCACTCTGAAGGTAAATATGTGCCTAAAGGTAAATTTGGCCTTAAATGCTTTCCTGACTGGGGAAAGCAAATAGAAGGAGAAGCATGGAAATGCAAAGGCTTCTCTGATGAAGTGGAAGCACACAGAAAACATGTGATTTTGATCTCTAATACTAGAATCCATGAATTCATACAGCTGTATTTGTGAGGAATTAGTCCTGATTTATACCTGTGCATAATCTTAAAACAGATTCCAAACCAGGTATAGAAACTGTGGGTCCAGGTCACCCCTGTACTACTTTATTTTGACATCTGTATCAACCTACTGACACCGAGAGGCTAAGGTGGGCACAATGAACAAACACCCTAATTAAGCTCTTGGATGCTGACTTTGCTGTCCCTCCTCATTTGTGGTTTTCTTAGAGAAAAACAGACTAATGAAGTTTGAGATCATCCAGCTTCTCAAAGTCTGAAGGGCTTCAGAGGAGGAGATTCTGTTCTGGTCTGCCTATATTTTGATTCTCAGTTTTGCTTTGCTCATATGTGAGAATCAGTTTTTGAACAGGCAAATAAAGGTTTTTCCTCTACTTTCAATGCTGTCCCTATCCTCCCTTCCCAATCAAAGAATAGCCTGCTATCACTGATCTCCTTGTATTTTAGAACAGGGTTATAGATTATAGTCTGGTTTTATAAAACACTACTTTTTACCTCTTTGGTAATGCAATTCCTTCCACCTTTTCAGTAACATGAGAGTTGAGTGAACCAGACAGCAAATATCATCGTGATCACCCAAATGTGCCTGTCTGGAGGAATAGTTATCATAAGCACATACCAAAAGATCACACTTCATTAAGTACGTGTATAATGCACAAAAGAAGATTATATAAATGTGCACCTATAGTAGGGGACTTCTAAATACACAGAGAAAATGCACACATGCCTACAGACACAACCAAAATCATCTTCTGCTTGCAATAAAATTGTGACTAAAACTGGCAGCACTATGTCAATGAAAATCACAGGCTGCACAGAGCAAGAAGCACGTGAAGTCTGTATTACTCAAATCACCACAGGATAAAATGCAGTTTACTTGCCTATCCTGTCCTTTGCTAAACATCTTTCTCTCGCCCTCCATGGTGGAACAACAGACTTTGCCAGCTGTCCCGTCAGTCAGAGCTTTACAAGAGCATCATTCTCATGCCTCAGATTTCAGCAAGACAAGTTCAGAATTAATCTGCTGACCGCACATTTGTGCCCAAGGTAAAGACATGGCAGACATACTTCATATTCACAAAGCCACTGTACAAAGGCGTTCAGATCTTTCTGATGCTCTTAATTTCCTGCTGAAGAAAAGCAGTCATTTCATTGAAGGCTAAGGAAAACACAAGGTGTATCTTATCTCAGATATCAGTGGGATAAATATGATAAAGTGAATTACTTGGCCACCTGAATTCAATACATAAATCATAACTTGGTTGACTTGTGATAGGTAATCTATTATAAATATATTTATTTATTCATATTTGTGTCACTAAGAAATGTGCATGCCTTTGGGAGAAAAAAAAACATACTTGGGTTTAGTTACTCTTATTTATACTAATATATGTAGATTTAAACAGTTTATGTGGAATTTAAAGATAAATTGCATCAGGTTCTCCAGATGCTGGAAATAACTTACTTTGCCTGTCCTGCAGCATTACTGTTTGTTTATCATTTCAAAGTTCACAAGGTAATTGCCTCGTTATCTGTTCATCTAATTTCAGAAAAATTACAATCCCTAGCTGCTGAGGTCATGGCCCATCAAAAATTATACTGTCTCTAATTTTATATCTGATCTCTGGTAGATCTTAATTTGCTTATCTCCGTTCTCATATTGACTAAATTCCTGAATTCTATTAAAATCTCCACCAGCTGCCCAAGATTTAAGACTGAACTACTGAATTGAGACTTATTGAATTATTAAAACATTATTGCCAATGTGAGCCAGTAAAACAATAATTAAAATATACAAGATTAATATGCCTTTTAGTTTCCTGTATACCATTTGAATTCAATCTGAATATGGCTCTGTACACACATAGATAAAATATCCTATCACCTCAGCGTGACAAAAACACGTCTCTGTAGATTTTTTTTTTCTTTCTACAGTTATACTGACCTTAGCTGCAAGAGCTTTGAGAAATAAAGGTAATATTAAAATCATTGTGCAAATTTTCTTGGGTGGATCGTGTAATATTTTTCAGGTTGTATTTTCCTATATAATGCTTCAAACTGAACACTCTGAAATGTTATTCTGCTGTACATACTGAAGATCGCTTTCACTAAAGAGTTATACTTAATACTGTATTTAGCTTCCTACTCTAATCTCTGAGTGTGTCCATGTTCCCTATGCAAAGAGAATGGCAGATACTCTGGTGATGGTCACTCTTGGATTCAGGCTTTCCATTTTTGGCACTGCTGCTACATTCCTGTTGCTGGAAGAGGGAAGGAGTTTGCAGAAGCAGACAAAACCAGTATTTAATAAATCCCTGTTGACCAATCATTGCTTGGTCTGGCAGGTCATTGGGAAATTTGACCTCTTCATATCCCCCTTCATCCTCCTGCATCCTCTCTGAGTGAGACTGTTGATGCCTAGGAGATCCCACTTGAATAACTAGCTCCCCAAAAGTATTATCTTACTTTGCTACCGTATCACAGTGCTAAGTGCTATACTTTTCTACTTCTTCTCTTTCCACAAACCTCTTGCTTCTGACAGCAGTTGCATCTCCACCACCATTGGGATCCCAGCAGTTAAAAGGACTATCAGCAGAAGTGAGAGGCAGCGGTAGTTGCTGCACCTTCTTCACTACTCACAAATCTCTGAATTTGGAGATGAGTGTGTTGCAGCTAGAGTTGTAGTCCCAGTGCCTGTTGACCAGCACCTCTGCTTCACCACTTCGTCACAGCAAAACTAAACTAAAGCACACATCTGTAAAAGATAATTTCTTTTCTGAAGAGCAGGTTCCCAAGGTGACATGCAGCCTTATCATTTCCTACTAGAGCACAAAGGTAGTTTCTAAATGAAAGATGTAATAGAGAAAACAGATCTTCTAAATATGCCCAGAAAGACTGATTCTTCACTGGAGGAAAGATTTAACTTCTCATTACCATTTTTCTTACATGGCAGAAACACACTCAAAGTCAAAGAATTTTGTAGCATTCGTAACCAAAGGGGGGGTGGGGTGTGAGTAAAAAGACAAAAGATGCTTACCAGCACCTCCCACAGTGCTGCTAACTGGGTGTACATGGAAGTCGAGAGATGATTAATCACAGGGCTGAAAGATCAGGTTTTCATAAGCTGTTTTGGATATCCTTGGTACTTCTTCATCAGCTTGGTACCGTGCAGCAGAAAGTCAGGCATCAGAATCAACGCATGCTGAGGTCACTTGCCTCTCATGCCTTGCTGGAGGTAGAACTTTGATTGCTTTTGTTCTTGTAAGTCATTTGGCAGTTTGTTCAAAATCTGGCACTGCATCGTGCTCTGTCTGTGACTTCACTTGTGTGTCTCTCCCGTGATAGCCTCAGAAGTACCCTGTTATGATGCTTCACATTCAGGGTTTTCTGAAGCTTGGCCTGTTTCAGGAAAGTGAGATGATCTTGCTACATGCTGGTTTGGGGGGCCAGGAGGGAAGGGAGGGAAAATATACTGCTGTGGCAAAGTGTTATTTACATTGTATGTTGGTGCTCTGGGCAAGGAACCGAAATCCTGTCACTGTGACTGTAGAGTAGGAAGGAACACAAAAGGAAACAAGTCCATCTGCAAAGGGTAGAAACTAATATAGAAAAGCACATGGGAAGTTACTGAAATAGCACATGGTACGATCACATCAAGGAGGCACTGAGACTGTATGGTGAACTTGCTGTGGTTTTAGATAGGATATGCTGTATGTCAGCTTTTGTAGCGTTCTGCACATAAAAGCCTTAAGCATGGCCCTAATAAACTTTGTACAAAATATAACAACTATATTCACCCCTTTCCCTTGCTCCCACAGTTTGGACCAGACCTAACATGAAGATAAACCAAGATTTTAAGGGAATCATGAGGGAAGTCTCAGATAAAATTTGCATCCCACAAAGCAGAATATGTGTAGAGAGCTTATCTATAAATCTTTTTAAGCTTCAACCTTTTCCTCTTGGGTCCATTCTTCACCCACATAACATGGCTCATAATTAAAGCAAAGTAAAACAAAATTCTACCTGGCATTTGTGCTTCACCCTTATAAGAAGAAAAAGAGGTTCTCAGCCTCACAGAAGTCTCATTCATTTGTGCTTGAAGCTATACCATGCAGGGCAATGTGTTCAAATATAAAGCTGCTTTTATTTTAGACACATCTTTCATGAACACCATCTTCCAGGGCATCTAACAAGAGACTCATTCCTTAAGAGTATTTAATTAAAACTGGGTGAATGTATATTGACTGGGAATCAATTTCTTTTCTTGCTTCAAACTGTTTATGAGCAAGTACTCATTTCTATTAACATATTCCTTAATGGAAGGTATTGCCAATCAGTTTGGACATACTATTTTTGATGTCAGCATACTGTTCCATTTTGCCTGCTTGGTCTTCATCGTTCATAATTAGTCCTAAGTTACCAGACAATATTTGTGCTTCCTGATTAAATATATGAAACTTTTTAAACAAAAGACAACAAAACAATAAATAGCAAATACTGAAATAATGAATAACACACACCACGCTTCTGGTAAGAAGCGTTTGATGAAAAATCGCCTACACCAAGGAATCATGAATTATCCAGAAGTCGTGAACATTTTCAAGAGTATCTGGCAGCAGTTACAAACAACGAATAAGACAGCTAAAGAACAGCCACAGAATGAAGCAAGCCTATTTATTCAGAATTATATTGATGAACCTACATTTTCTTCATCCAGTATTTATTGCCTCATAAGGATCTTCCTCCCCACTGCTACAAAAAGTTTTGAAGTATCTTCTTTCCTCTCACTCTGGCCTCAGACAATTACAAAGACGGTGTTGAGCCTAGTCTAACACAATTATTCAGAATCTGCTTTTATGTTACATGAATAATGTGGTACAGGTCTTCCCAGCAACGTGCACTTTCTTTACTGAGGTGATGAGTCTGTCTGGCTGCTACCTCAGCAACCTGCTAGTTACAATTTAAGTAGTCTGTTATTTACATCAAGGGTCCTGGCTAGGAGGCCGATGAAAACACTTTTGATAGTATTGGAAACTTGAAGAAGCTGGCATGCAACTCCAGCAGCTGTTGTCTCCTCTTTACTTCACCTTGACCTTCTGTTTCACAACATCTGGTTGTCCTTTCACTCTCACAGTTTAATAGATTGTAAGAAGAGACAGAGGCTGAATGTTCTTATAGGGATTTTTGTTTGCTCTTTCTCCCAATTTTTCCTTCTTTTAACAACATAACAGTTTTTTCTGACCTGAAATTTTGTTTTGGAAATCAGTAATCATTAGAATACATAAAAACATAAGAAAACCCACACTGAGTTAGATAAAAGGTCTATGTACCCTAGCACCTGCCTCCAGTCATATGCTAATAGCTCATGCCCAAGGAAGAATTAAGGGAGGCACATAGAAACACTGGCCCAGCATCATCTCCTAACCTCAAGTGCTACCTGCTTTAAGGGCTTCCTGAAGCAGAGATGGTGCCTTTAATATTTAATAACCTTAATTAGTGTTTCTTCCAGTAATGTGCCTAATTCCTTTACAAACTTTGAGAACTTCAGGGTCCATCGCACCCTATGGCCAAGCATTCCACCACTCAGCTACATGCTGTGCCACGGGGCAATTCAGTTTGGTTTGAACCTGGTCCATGCTAGTTTTATTTGATGCCCTGTAGTCCTTGTGTACACAAACCTTTTATTCCTGTAAAAATAAATATTAGCTGACTTTTATATAAGAATATCAGATCACAAAGCATGTTATCAATGAGATCACTGTCATCTCTGTATTATCAAAGGCAAACAGACAGTACAAGAATAGGCTGGGTGGAGGTGATAGTAGGGCTACAGCAGAGATCCTGCCCGGTGCTCTAACATAAGGACTGTAACCATTGCTTTTCAGCATTAGTCATGCTTACAGCCAACGACAGTCTCCCTAACATTGCCTCTCCCCTCAAAGCATACAAATTCCAAACCTCATTAAAATAACAACATTCATTTATCTGCCCAGGAGGAGGCCAGGCTGTCTCAGGTCCTCTCTGGATGCCTTGCAGACTGGAAAGCACTGCAGAGGCACAGTGTGCTCCTTGCAGAGGAGACAGAGCAGAGACACCCGAGCCCATTTACACACGGGCATGGATGCATCTGTCAAACCCTCTGGACAGCAAAGCTGATGAAGACCAGATCCTGCACTGCCATTACGCATTAAAGCATCGGCTATGAAGTAGTCCAGATCCTGAAAAGACTTCCCTAGAACTGTTCAACTGAGTAAAGGTAACCCACGCACAGGGCTCATCTATCAGAGCCTGAATAAGTGTGAAATCTTCAGGGCTGGGTCAGCATACTCCTCCGTGTTCAAAGACTGCCAGACACGTCCTCTGACAATATAAAGTAGCAACTAAGGTCATTCAGCCTCGGATCTGACTGGAAAATTTCCAAGGGTAAGTTTTTAAAAATCTGCAAAGTGCCGTTGTTTGAAATGAAACATCTCACAGAAACACAGAACTGGCTGCAGCATATTTAGGATGCTGTCAATGGCCAGAGCAAAAGAGGTCAAGCAAAATACCCCACCACAGAAGAGGCAGTAACCTTACGATTAGGCCACAGGAAAGACCTAGGTATTTGCCGCAATTCTGAACTGGGGAGGAGATTTGAACCAGCATTTCCTTAGCAGCCAGCATATTGCCTGCTCTGTGAACAGCTCTGTTGCTGGCAATTGCTTTTCACAAGATGCTGAGAAGATTTGGCTCAAAGGACAGCAAGTGGGCCAAGACTGAGTAAGAAAATCAGGTAATAACTAGCACATGCATAAAGTCATTCAGGCTTAAATACTTTCCTTACTCTTGGGAAGAAAACAGCACTTTTTGTGTAGGTTTTAACCAGTTAATGGTAAGCCATCAAAAGAAGATATTCCTAAACAAACAGGAGTCATGCCAGTCTTAATGTTGTATATTAAATAAAACAGTTCCCACTATGTGCACATTGTGTAATATTGCTGAAAAAGCATCAAGGGATGGAGATCCTACCAAGCATCACTATATCCCCTTGATGAGGTGTCTCCTATTTAATTTCTCTAGGATCCTGCTGCTGGAAATGTTATTGCTCTGATTAGGCCTGTTTACATGTTAGCCATTTTCTCCAGATCTGAAGAGGAACATGTTTTAGAAATCTATGATTAAAGCTATTTGCTTTAACTTAGATGTTGATGCTACTTGTGATGCAGTGCCTGCCATAATTCTAAGGTATTCCCTGCAGAGATAAATCTGGAGGAAATGAGTATTTTATCCAGATCTTGCCATGGAAAATTACAAATGCATAAAAATCAATCTTTGTAGCTTAAACTATATGAACAGTGCGGCATCTTAATTCTATACAGTGGTGTGGAATTTGTTTTTTATGTAGATTGCACTTCATCTCGTTAACTACCATCATATAAACATCATTAGTATTCTGAAAGATTGTCTTAATAAAACAAGTATATAATATTGTGTTGCTTTATCTGTGCTCAGAAATCACTATCATTTTAATTTTATATGGGAGTGCAACTATTGCTGCCATATTCCTATGCCTGGACCAGATTCTGCTGCTGCCTTGCCCTTGAAAACAGTTCCACTAGCCTGGATGCAAATCTCAAAGAAAGGATTTTGCACTTGGACAAATATCACTTTGGTCAGAAGTAAAATTTTTACTACTCCCTCAGAAGCTAAAAGGCACCTTAGTGCCCAGGCAAGTGCTTCTGCTCTTTGGGGCAGGTGGAACCAGATAAATCAATTGCATAAATTCAGCATCTTCTCTCAGCCAATTCACATGAGCAAGGTCCATCCCACTAACTGGAAGCTGGAAAATCCTGCTCTATATCTGCACAGAACTAACTGGTTTGCAGCAAGTTTCATGCATTTTTCATTTTAAACAAATCTCTGAAGTCTCATAAATTTAGGTTTACCATGTTTCTAAAGCTACAGACCTCCCAATTTGTACTCTAATTATGTTTTGTTATTGTTATTATCAGCTTATTCTTGCTATGAATGTTTTTGTATCACTTGAAATTGATGCTAATACTCCCTGACATATAGCCTGACATATATTAAGAATGCAGAAAATGAAATGACAGAACTAATTAAAAATCCATCTGTTCAGTTAATTTAGAGGTGTGCCAAACAGTTCAAATGAGACTTGGTCAGCAGCAAATCACATCCACCTGTATCATTTGCTTAGCTGTTACTGTCCTGAGTAATGTTATTTCCTTAGAAACACTCCTACTATTCAGTTCAGAGACTGTATGCTGAGTGGTGAGAGCATGAAACACACAGCTATTACTCTTGAACAGAAATACTACATGTGAAAGTGTAGTATGAGCCTACTAAATGAAAAAAAGACATACAACAAAATGCTGTATATCATGTTCTTCACCGAAAGTGTTGTTAAGCATTGGAACAGGCTGCCCAGGGAAGTGATTGAGTCACCATCTCTGGAGATATTTAACAGACATGTCGATGTGGTGCTTAGGGACATGGTTTAGTGGTGGACTTGGCAGTGCTAGGTTAATGGTTGGACTTGATGATCTTAAAGGTCTTTTCCAATCTAAATTATTCTATGATTCTATGTTGACTCACTCCATTAATTGTAAAGACTCTGCCTCCAAGACACGGAACAATCACATCAGTATTACCTATAGAGATATTGCAGTTCTCTATCTAGCAAAAATTTCCCCCTTAATGTCAATGGTCTGTGCTTTTCTCTCCTGTAAGCCCATCAAAGTTAATAGAGTTGTACCAAGAATACATTTGGTCCCATCTGATTATGGCACACTGAACATGTTATCTTATAACCTGGCTGCTGTGTTATTGCTTTACATGCAAAAAACCATAATACAAAAAGCATTCAACTGGCAAGCTAGGTCTTTTTTCTTTTAAAAAGGAAGGAAAACAAGCATGTCTCAGTCCGGTGGGCAGCGGTCTGTCATGTGGCAGAACTATATTATCACAGATTATGTATATTTCTTCTATACCAAAGAAACTTTGCTGGAATAAGAAAAGCATCTATATGTAAAATAAGCTACTCAGCATTTTCTTCCTGCTCGTTCTGCAGTCAGCCTCCCTCCAGCATGTACCACTTGGATTTGTATTCCAGACTCCAGAGAAGGCAGTGCGCACGCACTCCCACGCACAAAGGGACTCCCTTAGCCCGTCACTTCGACTTTTGAAAGCTGCAACCAGTGGACAACTTTAAAGAGTTTAAAGCAGACAGCTGCAATGGAAGGCAAAGCAGACAGCAGCCACCTGCTTTTAGCATGAAACAAAACAGCCATTTAGGAACAACAAAACAGCAGCTTCAATGACATGAACCAAGTATTTCTCACCAGCAGAAACTTTTGCCATTTCCTGTGCTCAGCAGGATTTCAGGTCAGTATTTTTATCACTGTTCCCCAACTTCTAATTTTTGTTTCCACAAAGTGTTCTTCTGGTACGCTCGGGATTCTAACAAGCAACGAGCAGATGAATAAGCAAGTGCAAAGACACTGCAAGCTGCAGTAGAGCCAGGAAGGGGAAGCCCACCAGAACCAAGACCTCAGAGTACCAGCTTCCATGGACAGACATGGAGTCATTCATGGGGCAACTTGCATATTACCTCCCTAAACATGGATATTAGGAAGGACCTTCATGGATGCACACCCTTTGGCATGCTTTTCTACATTGCCACAATCAAGAGAATGAGCACCCCATCAGAGAAGCAGTGGGGAGGGGGGAGTGAGAGCGCAGAGCTGGCTGAGGGCCACAGTGTCAGTGTGGGCAGACACAACCCAGAAGGCTTGGAGGGAGGGGTGGAAGAACAAGCTAAAGTGGACAGAGAGATGGGAAGCAGGACCCTAGCAAGGTCCCTGAGTGAGTGAGAACACACCTGCTGGTAATCCTTCAGCTGCAGTGAGAGTATTTCTCTCACCTGTTTATTCCAAAATCACTAAGGGGAGCATATGTCTCTAGCTATATTAAGCCTGCAAAAGTGTGATGTCCTATTCTATAAAGGTTTGTATTAGGAAGAGGGGTGTTCATTTCAGAAGCATTCACTGAGCAAGGAAGCAACATGCCAGAAACCATATTTCACGAATTCACTGAGTACTGGTTACTGTATGTTTAACAAATATCTGGGATAGCAGGAAGCTGACTATGCGCAGAGGTATAAGAGATAGGCTAGTGAGAAATGCCATATTGATCCCAGAATGTGGGATCTGATCAGCACTTTAGTTATCTTCTATTGTCAACAGAAATAATCATTTATCATCCTGTTCAGTGACAGCAACTCATTGAGAGACAAAAAAAGTCTCACAACTGATTTGTGTCTCTCACTATAACTCCAGCAACCAGCTGGAGGGGCATCACTATTATTGACTAAAGGACAGGTTGCTAAAACTCTAGGTTCCAAAAAAATGGAATGATCTGTCAGTTATCTGAAAAATAGCATCTCAACTTGCCCTCTGTGTAATGTGGCTTTTTTGAATTGAAAGGGACAGATTTACTAGATGCTGCTGCCTTTGGGACCATTTTTTTAGACAGTCCTATGGGAATCTCATCTAAAGTTACAGCTATACCTTGGTGTTTCTGGTCCAAGCCATAGCTCCTACTATATAGTCAAGTATCCTTAGGATTTCCACAGTAAAGGAGATAAGGTTGTGACCCTGAATAATCTTTTCTGGGCTTTCTCTGCACAATTTTGGGGCAGAGCTGACCCCAGCCTGTTCTTACACATCCACACCAAGAGCCAGCTGTGAAAGCATATGGCTGGGCTGTGGGAGACTTCATTTTAGAGCAGGGTCTTCACCTGAAGCACTGAAATTCAGAGGGGAGTGCTTTAACCACGAGGAAACAGGGAGAGCACTGCGTTTGCACTCTCAGTCCCCGCAGTGGAAGTCTTCCCTGTTCATAGAACATGTTAATGAACTTGAGCAGAAAAACCCAGGCTGATTCTGTTTTGGCCAGTGGGGTAGATCCAGGCTCCCAGCATCTGACCCAGTAAGTATTTTGCTCAAAATGTGAGAGCTTCAATAGCAGACACCAAGTCCCTGGTCTTTTTGGGGCACTCTAGCCAGATGATTTGGGTATAAATAGATGGTTGTCTAAGATTCAGATCCCAAATGGAGATTAAAAAGAAGGGCAGCACGGGAGCTTGCTCTCCTGCCTTGTGGATGAACACTCCACGTGGGAGGCCCTTTTCCTCCTTGCTGGGCTTTGTGCAAGGCTCACACCAGCAGCTGTCCTCCCACTCAGACCTCACAGGTGACACCAGCATAGCACTGCCTGGTTTGGGGAACTCCACACGAATTTACCTGCTGAGCTGTTTGGTGCCAGCAGGACTGATTGATTATGTCCAGCAGCAAATGTGGAGAAATGTGGGCACTTCAGCGTTTAGGCTGACTCCAGGCTCTGGAGCTGGAACTAGTGGTAGCTACTAGCCCATCTGACTCTAAAGCTTTGTTAAGGCACAGGAAGGATGGGGAAAAATAATTTTATATTTTAGAAGGTAAACCAATTAGTAGAGGTGTAAGGGCAAGGTGAAAACTCCATTTATAGAAGAGAGGATGGGACAGCTCAGTCAAGATTTAGGTTATGATCACTGGGCTTTATTGAGAAGTATTCAGTTATGTTTCCATGGGACCATGTTCCAAAAAAATTTCTTCCCCGCTAAAAAAAATATAATCAGTAATCAATATACATGCCGCTTTCCCACAGCAATATAGCACTTTCGTAATTTCTCACCAATTCTAGGAAAAAAATTGCATGGTGACAAATCTGTAGTGTCTATGTCCCCTGGGGGAAATTAGCATGCCATTATGATTTGTGCTAATATTTGGTTTATTTCCCAGTCAAACATTTTCTGGTTGTTTTTTTTTGTTGTTGTTGTTTGTTTTGTGTTTTTTGTTTTGTTTGGGTTTTTGGTTTTTTTTGTTGTTTTTTTTTTTTTTTTTTTTTTAAATGCGGGATAAATTAACTCCAATAAAATCAATAGTATGGGTGTTGAATTGTTTTGTTGCTTTCAGATAACTTACWTGATAACTGTTTCGTAATCTAGAAATCCTGTGTCTGAAATACCTATTACCAAGTTGTGAAGCCGAAGGGCTGTACTCATAACAGCCCCAGTTTCCAGACTCCTTGAGCTCACAGCGTTGTGCAGGGAGTTGATGTCTGATGGAACTTGAATGTTTCCCTCATACAAAAGCAACATCCACATTCACTGCTAGGAAGAGACTCCATTCAGTGAGCCAGTACTCCAGGAAAATGTTATCAAAGATTTAGGTCTATCCTAGAACATTCTCTGAGAATATTTCCCGCAATCACAGTTAGGTCAAGGCTATCCACACCCATTGCCTCATCTGATCTCAAATGCCATTTACAAGGGTTTCCAGGTTTGCATGCCAAGACCATTGAATTCTGACATCCTCTGAAACCCATTTAGAGAAGCCCCAGGTCTGAGGAAGCTGCAACCATCACTATTTTAGCCCAGCAAATATTGGTAGATTTATAAAGTGGTTGTAAACCCATGAAACATTCTGAAAAAGACAATTTCATGCCAGCTGAGTGAAGAATTGAGCTTGGGGTTTATTTAGCATATTATTCCCTGAAAACTGTTTCAACGTTTTTCAAATATCCAGGAAAAGTTATTTCCCCTAAACTGCTGGAAAGTACCTCGCGTTTTTGAAGCACAGGTGTACGGTATGCATCTTTATCCTTTGTACATTGTTGACATTGCTTCACATTTCTACACCCCACAATGGATGAAATCCAAGTTCCTCATTTTGTCTCTCTATATTTATACTGCACAGTCTAAAAAATATCATGATGTTACTGTTATTAAATGTTAGATCCAATTTAACATTTACTCTCTGAAACATATTTATAGCAGCAAATAGTTTTTTCTCTTCATTTATGCAACATTTTGCCTAATGAGCTAAAACTTACTGATTCATTTTATTTTACTGAATGAAGATATTCATATGCAATGAGAGTCATCTTGTTAAAAGGGTAAGCCTGGTAACCAAGATTCACTGAGCCAAGAATTAAAGGCTATGTGCCTAGAAGTGTAATTTAGCATTCAGTCAATGGATATATGGTCAAAGCAAGTTACCTATTGCAAAGACAGCAAAGAGTGGTGAGGCAGGAAAAACAGCGCTGCATATTTTATCTTATACCTTCTTATGTTTCTTTCCTAGCACCTACATTCCTGACCATAGCACATAGTGTATGTTGAATTATAACCACAAAGCTATCATTTCCTTTTTTAAAATTCACTCTGCAATTCTAGTGTCCACTTGCTAAAAAGCATAATAAAAAATTTAGGACAGAGAAGCACAAAAAAAAAATACTGAAGGACCAGAGAAAAATGCCCTTCAGTAAAGAACTCCATCAGTTTATACTATCAGAAAGAAACATAAGACATGGCTTCACAACATAATCTTATCTCCTTTGCAGGGAAAGAAAAGAGTTAAGGAGATGGTTCTTAATCAGATAAGAAAGGGCCAATACCTGGAAGCTGATACTCAACAAATTTGTATTTGAACTAAGATGTTCCTTGAAAATTGATCAACTATTGGAACAAATTTCAAGGAGAGGTGACTTCACCCTCACTTGTTATCACTGTCAAGCAGAACATCGTTGCTTAGAGGGATGCCTGGAGGCCCCCCACAGTGCCCACCACCCTCCTGAGAGCGCACAGGCACCTTCACACTACATGCTGCTGCCCTAGAAGCACACCTCAGCATCCTGCTGCTGTGGGGCAGACTGACCTACAACAGTTTCAAAGCACAAGTAGAGCAAACTCCAGCTTGCTGCTCAACAAAGCAACATATCTTGCATCAAACACAAATTATTCAGCTCAGTACAGCAAAAGGAAACTAGACAAAATATAATACTCTGATATCCGGAGGTCAGGCAGCAGGGCTTCCCGTCAGCCTCAGTGCACAGCTAATACCTACCATACGCTAGCTCCTTCACAGAAGTGTGCYCCGCAGTACAGCAAAATATTTATGTCACACCCCCACTTCCATACTGGAGTATTGTCCAAGCGTTCTGACACTTCATAAACCGTAGCTAAGCAGCAGAAGGGTTATACAGATTTCACAGGCTGCAGAACAGTTGAGTAGATTGCCCAAAGTCACAGATGTCTAAACAAAGAATTTACAAGAAAGCATCCTAATCCCAACGTGGAGAAGTCAACCCTAAAACCGCAATGTCCTGATTATAATAGAAACACTAAACATGCAGAGGGGATGAGCAAGCCAATTCCTTGGGACTTGTCTGCTGAGGCTTTCCCTCCGGGTGAATTTCTGCCCAATTCTTTCTGCTCCATAGACTGTTTAATTGGAAGCTGGCATATTTCCAGGGAGAACCTGACTGCAAATGTAGATTTTATTTTTTTTTTTAAAAAGATGATGGAAAATTAAGAGCTTAAGAACACTGTCCAGATCCATAAGGGGTGGAAGTTTACTATAACTGCTGACTTGGAGAGCTAAAATGTAGACAAATTGAAGCCTAAAGTGGGGGCTCTTTCAATTCACTACAGTGTGAAAAAGGCAGTTCATCTACTGTGCTAAGGAGACATTCAACTCTCTCTGCTGCAGTTTGCTTCTTTGCAAAAGCCCAGAATAAACCTTGCTAACCATGGCCAGGTGCAAACTTTGCACTATCCTGTAACATTTGGGTTCCAGGATTTGACGTGATGGAAGGGGAAGACTAACAAAACTTAGGCAAGACACTTGAAACAAAAATGTTGGTCCGTGGTAGCTAAGCTAAGCTGCTAGGCAGTTTCACATGCTTTCAAGGTTAGACCTAAATCCAAATTAATATTGCTAATTTTTCTAAGAAACACATTATAAAGCTTAAAGAGTTTGTGGATTGGAGCCTCAGATAGTGTTTGCTTAAAGTATTCTGGGATCCTCAGTAAATTGACACCAGGGAAGCATACCATATCACACTCTACTCCCATTTTGGTAATATTTAAGCTTGCATTCATTTTACACTATTTAAAAATATATATCCCCTGATGCTCTTATTGTTAAATATTCAGCCCAATTGAGTATTCCTTAGATAATTGATCATTTTACAGTACTATGTTTAGATCAGAGAAATTAACATCAAATTGCAGCCCAAAGTGATTTATACATTTGAATTCATGACCATATTCAAGCCTATTACAGGGACAGATTTGATCATCCTCCTGTTTTATTGCTGTAAAAATATGCATTTCATTTTTGTCTTACTAGAAGTTTTCGCCAAGAAGCAACTCTTCAACCAGGGATTCCCAAACATTAGACCAATGGACTTCTGCTTACCCTCAGAATGTCCCATGGACCACAATGCAGCCTCATAATCCAAATTTTAATTTAAAAAAAAAAAATCAATTTTTTTCTGTTCTGTGTGGTTCCATAAGCCRTGTTGCCTCAGCCTGCTGGCTCTGTTAGGGAGACAGCACTATGAGTAAGATCAATAGCATTAGTATTCTTGACAGCTGTCAGGTTTTTGTTCCTAAAAAAGGGGGAGAGCAGGTTCTCCTACAGGGTGGTTTTCCCTGTTTTGATGATCCATCCTCATGCTGGTCCTTGCGCTGCTTTCCTTGTCCCTCTCCCATATTTTTTCCAACAAATAATAATACAGCAAAGAGCTACACAGCAATGATTCCTTACCAAAAAGGCTGCCCATGCAAAATTCTTGAGGCACTCTTCAGATACCTCCCCCACCCTTTTTTCCTTTTACCAATTATGATGTACTTAATCTTAAAGTGTGATTTTTTTTTTTTTTTTTTTTTTTTTGCTTTGAAGAAGAGATGAATGTGTTTTCCCACTTTACTAATTACAAGATGATATATGAGGGAGAAAGCCTTGCAAGAGGTAGCACAGCATGCAAGTGCAGATGAATAATAATTAGGCTCACATGTTTTAGAAATTAAGATTTTTATTAGAAGGCTGTTATTTTAAAGTTTTAGTGCTGTGTGTAAGTGCAGTTAATATAAGTGGGCTTTTTTTTTTTAAACCCAATCAACCAAGTCCTGCTTATAATGTAGGGGCCTCAACTAACTCTCAGTAAATTCGGAGACTTCCACTGACTTCAAAGGGAGTTGACTGAAGCCCTAGAAAAAGGATTTGTAAAAGTGGTTAGTGTCAGGGCTTTGTTTTAGAGCTAAATTGTAACTAACCACAAAAAATGGTTTTATTATAAAGATTTAATAYGCATCTGGGAATAAGAATTTCTCTTCCAGTTATTGTAAGACACCCAACACTGAGGGAGAAAGGAGAGTCCTATCACGTTGTTACAACCCACCCTTTCTTCATTGTTGGTAAGTTTGTGCTGTCTTTCAGCGATACAACAGAGTGAAGCCCTAGAAAGAAGACTAACCAGATTATGCAAACCCATCTTCTCCAGCAGGGCATAGGACAACATGTATCCTTAGCTTCATTCATCTAACCTTAAATAAACCCCAAAACCATTGCTGTCCCCAGGTGGAGTCCCTATAATAAATCCCCTCTATTCCTACCACCCGGTATTTCCATGAATTATGAAGCTATTCAGCATGGCAGAAGGTTGATTAAACCAACCAGGAGCACTGGAGACTCCTGGTTTGGCTGTGCCAATCCAAATTGCTCTTCTGCCTTTAAGCTGCCAATTCTCTGAATGAGTTAATTCATCTAATTGGTGTTAGATATTCCTCAGTTATGACCAGTACCCTCACCGTACCCATTTCAGGCACTGCATCTCTTACCTCCCCATTCTTCAGTCTTGTATAGATCCAGCTCAAGCCTCACTATTAATTTAATCCCCTTATCCTGCACCCAGATCTGTACCCACAGGGAAACATACAGGTCTCCATAAAGATCACAAGGTCCACCAACACTGAGTAGATTCTAGGACTAGGGACTCCAATATTATTCATTGCTTTAAGCCGAGCCTAACACCAAGCCTACCTTTTAGCATTAAAGAAATGGTTGCCTGGCAGTTTCTTAACTAAAAAACCTTGAGAAACATAGATGATTTTAAAAATGCTGTGAAAAAAAAAACATCTGAGCAACCAAGACAGTATTTGTGATTATGGAAAGTTCACAAGCTACGATTTATGGGTGTAATCCGTGAAAACTTAAATTGTCAGTATGGACATATTCAGTCTGCAATGCATGGAGGGAACTCTTTCAAGCTTTGTATACCAACCCAAACCAACCTTAAACTAAGGAGGTCAGGCACTGATACTGGTGTAATAGTGGCAGCACAGAGTTCACTCAGAGTGCTCTTTGCAGACCACAGTGAAGCCCGAGTTGTGACATGCAGTGTTACAAGCATCCACCCTAGTTTAAAACTAGGTACGGGCACACAGCACCTTTCACAGCAGTACAGGTACAGCAGGTGGCAACATATGAAAAAATGCAGCTCTAACAGTGCTTTATTTATACTGCAAGTATTTCCAAGTATTTAGGGCTTTAAGTGTAAAAAAAAGTCTGGAAGAAAAAAAGAAACAGCACAAATGATAGAAATGTGCTCAAGCTACTATGTTCAAGTCTTCTCAAATTCTGGTGATGCATCGGCTTGGGATTTGGGTTCAGCTTAAAGATCCAGAAGTGACAGCATGGGCAGCCGACCAGAGACCTGCAGCCATAGCGTRAGAGGAGCCATAAGCCTGGTAACACTGAGCAGCAGGCAGGGTAAAACGCCTGCACTTGAACCTGAAAATGCTGGTGATGTCCATAACTTTGAATATGCTTTTGTTGTAAAATCAGATTAGCATAGCAGTTCTCAAATGCATTTCTTCCTAATAAGATCTCCAGAAACAGCATGACACTGACGAGTATGCTGACATACAAGAGCTTTCTACCCACCGCTTCTTCAAAAGGAGATATTTAACTCTGCTGGGAATCAAGTGCTTCTCCGTATCTGTTTGCAGTAGGTTAACTATTGATTTTAACTGCTTAAAGTTTAACAGAGCTTTAGTAAATTTCATATCGATCTATTAAACTTAATCATTATTGGTTTTATGGGTTCTGTTAAAATATATAGTGGCCAGGTGTCCCAGTCAATACCTATATACTGTTTTCAATTAACTCACTTCAGAGGGAAAAAAAAAATCTATGGAACATATCACTGGATATTTATTTTGCTAGTCCATGTCTTGACTGCTTATGCAACTGACCAAATCAATTTTTAAAACAATGTAACACAGATGCAAATGTATCATTGAAATTCAGGAGGAGTCTTCTAGTATTAACTGCTTAAGGTTGCACTAAACATACAAAGCAATGCAAACACCAATAATCTGTCTTAGTTCGTTCCCAGTTTCATTTTCTCAAAAGATTATGGTGTACACATTTGTTTGCACTGCATTGTGGATCCTTCATAAAAAGAGTTCTGAGCTTACCAAGAGGAATTAAAAAACGGTGTTACACATTGCAGCAGCTCCGCCAATGACAGGAAAGAGAAGATTTGCTCAGTGTAYAAAATGTCTGCATGGCATGAGGGAAAGGAATCTTAATTTAAAAAGATTCAGTTCCAAAGTGTGKGGGGGTTTTGTTTGTTTGTTTTTTTAAGATACCACATTTCTTTKCTGGTTTTCATGGAAATTACTCTCCTTCGTTACAAAGATGGGAAAAAACAGCCTTTTCTCTCATTCAGGACCACACTAGTATTGTCAAAGATCTTTCTTATGGTTTATTTCAGCCAATGAAAGTGTGGCCTGCCAGTTTCACATCAAGCTTATCACAGCTTGTACAAATCATTCCTGTCCATCACAGCTGCAATAAACCTCAGTCATCCCCTGGAATCTAGAGAGAATGCTTTAATCATTTTACTGACTTCTGCTGGTGTTCTGGCACTGCAGAACTATTAAGGAAAGGAAAAGTTCTACAACTAGGTCAGATGTACTGTTGGCATAATAAGTCAGTTTGTTCAAAACCTGGTTTTATTCTACTTTGCAGTTTTAGAAAGTGCTAATGGTACATAATTCAAACTTCAGTATTTAAAAAGCAGCTCCTTCCTGTTTTTCTCATTTCCTTTCCTTTTGCCAGATCATACATGTTTCGAGTTCTGTGATGCAAATCCCTGTTGTAGGCCGCTTCATAATTGCGTAACACATTATCTATTCAGAAGAGTTACTTGGACAATTGTAGTGGACAAAATCTAACATAACCCTAACCTAGATTTTAAAACAGCTAGTTTCCAGAAGACTATTGTATTCACAGGTAGAGTGGGCGATACATTTAATTTAGTTTATGCCTTCTGTATTTGCCAACACAATTTATCTATTCAAGTTTTCGGAATGGCATTTTTAACCACATGAGTAAAACAAATCCAATTTTGTACCTACAATGCATTTTGCGAGTKAAAGTAGTGCCGATTTGGTTTATAAGCCTGGAGGCAAACATTACTTCAGTTAAAACACAGTTAGAAAATACACTTGTGTAAGTTACATGGAAAAGTTTGTGTTGCCAGCATAAGAAATTAACTATCATGGAATATCCATTTCTTCAATAAGCCAAGGAGAGAAAAAAATGCAGAAGTCAAGATCCACAGAGCAGACAGTAAATCCCCAAAACAGTGACTTAGCAAAGAAAAAATCCCCCCCCCCCTTTTTTTTTTTTTTAAGAGATGAGTTACTAGGTTTTTGATGGCAAATACATCAGACACATGTTCCAGTAAATCCATTTTGCCTAACTTCCATAGTAAGAAAATGGACAAAACGAGAGCTAGCTCCACTAGTTAAAGGTCTCCTTTAATTCTCTAAAGGTATGATTAGGCATTAGATTTCTTTTTGTTATATTTTGTGTACATTTTATAATATCAGTTCTGCAGCTGGCTTTCTTAGCTGTTGTACTACATTTTTATGTTCATTTAATCAGGAGCTTAAGTGAACGAAATGATAAAAGTTCCATTCCCCCATGTTTTCTGTAGGGAGAAGTTGACCATACTGTACAGATCAGAAAGCCAAAAAGTCACACTAACAGAAGAGCCATCATCATTCAAAGCTCAGAGTCTATCAGGTTTTTTTTATAGACTTTCATCTTAAACTAAAAACTCGGTTCTCGTATTAGCTTCTGAGGAGTTCAGAATGGGTGCAGGTTTCTCTGTAGCTCGGAAACCACCCTCAATGTCATAAAAATGTGGAAATTGCTTATCTGAAATGGATTATGGCTTTCCATGACAGATCCAGGACTTCATTAACTACTGTTAATTTAGAACACCAGTTATTAATGCAGCACAACCTACTGGTTTCATGATAATCATTCTTCCAGTTTGATTTTCACAATTTTACAATTAAAACATTTATTTTGCTAAGTGTATGAAGAGAAATTTTAAATTAATATTCCTAAATAAACAAACTAACAAGAGGGGAAATAAAAGGACCAAGTAAATTCTTCTGGTTACCAGAGGAAAACAAAGCATGATAGAGTTGACTAATACGGAAAAAAGGACCAACTTCTTTATTTGGTAGGGTTCCACTCTGAAACAAGCTGATTATATCCRAATTTAGATATTATCCGAATTTAGCTCCCTATTGGAGCTGAATGTGAAGGATGTGAACTGGTTGTTGTGGTAAGAGACTTGAATGTTATGACCATGGCAGACTACTTATGCCTTTCTCAAAGACAAAGCTTCCAAAGCTCACGATACTTGTGTGTGTGGGGGGGGGGGTTTGGGGTTTGGCTTTTAAAAAAAAAAAAAAAMAAAAAAACAAAAAAACMAAAAAAAAMCCAAAACAACACAACAACAACAAAACCAAAAACAAACCCCAAAAAACCCCACCACACCAAACAACCAAAACAACACAACAACAACAAAACCAAAAACAAACCCCAAAAAACCCCACCACACCAAACAAGTCTCTCATGATATGATACCTACCAAGGTCGTAGAAGTTACTGGAGGAAATGCAGGACAGGCCAAAGAAGTTTCTGAGGAAAGGGTCCAGAGAAATTTTTATGAAGGGTTTCTTTGACAAACATCCAGTTCTACACACAAACCTTTTTAAGTAAAGACAATCACAGGGCCACAATGAATATATGAAGTAGAGGATGTTTAACTGATGCATGAATAAGGCATGTAAAAATTTTAAGCCAGGCTGAGACTCTAACTCCCCTTACGAAAGGAAACCAGACTGCAGGCACAAGAAAAAGGACTCATTGACAAGCTTTTGCAAATAAACAGTTGAACTAAGAGGCTTTCTCTTTTCACGCACTCCTATGGCTGGATAACTTGTGAATACACATCAACAGATGTGCATTTCTTGATTCTTGCTTTTAAAAAAACCCAAACATGTGACAATAAGCTTATGCCTCCCTTTCCACCTCCTTCCACCTGTTCTGATCCCATTATAAAAAATAATCGCATAATTTTTTAATGGTGCCACCAATTCCAGGAATCAAAACTGTTTGCTCAGAACTGAGACAAGATCAGGCATATTTTCTCTTGCAGCCTAAGTTTTAAAGGGCTTTAAAGACAGCTAGATGGACGATCAGGCATATAAATTAGATGATCTTTGGCCTATTTCAGAAAACAGTGACTCAATCTATCATAGAGCAACTCTCCAGATTATTTATTGGGATGCTTGTCTCCTAACAAAAACGTCAGCGAGCTTCTAATTGCATTAGGTTCAGTTAAAAGGAAGTTCCAGGTTGGCTCCAGTGAGAAGGCAGCTGAAGTCTGCTCTGCATTTAGCAACCACGAACCACAAAAGAAAAATATATGCCTATGTCTGTCTCCCAAGAAAGGAGATAAAATGCTTTAGCCACTATTAATGCTGATTACCTCCCTCTTTAAGGAGGCACTGCTTACATCAATTGCAGCTGACATGCTTATTACCTAAGGTGGCTTCCCTCCCTGTCCCTGCTGCAGGGCCGTGCCACCTCTCCCGAAGGCAGCACACTACCCTCCTTGTGCACTAATGCAGACCTGCACATTTCCCCCACTTGGCTCTTATTTCAACCTCCCTGGAAGCTAGGCCAGCCTCCCCAGCACAGCAGGTTACAGCAGCCTGGTAAGTCTGGTGCATGAGTTGGGGGTGCAGGACAGGCACCCTGCTGCAGTGCGCCTGCCAGGGCTGCATCACCTCCTGGGAGAAGCTGAACTGAAGGGAGCCTTGTGATAAGGTACAACCCACTCCTGCAGCCTGGCACCACCCCCGGTACCCACCCATGGTCTCCATCACACACTACTTAAAAGACAGATGCCATGAGACTGTGGAAGTATTGAGTTATACATCAGACATGATCATTAAGTAAACAGCGATGAGTAAAAGAAATACTTCCTCTCCAGAACACAGAAACCTCTCTCCAGCAATATTGACAACCACTTAAATCCCACACCCTCTCCCCAAATAAACCAGGTGAAGATTTAGAGTTTTTTCCAGTATGAAAATCTACAAGAGAAAACAGACAGGCATAAATATTGCCTGCAAATCCCTGACATGCTGAGAGTAGCTCTGGGGACTGTGAGCAGCTCATATTGTGCCGCCCAAATAAACTGAGTCATCCTCTCTCTAGACACTGTTACCTAATTCAGCCTGCATGATTTGACCTTGGAGTTCATAAAAGTACATTGGAAAAAAAAAAAAAAAGATCTCAGAGAGCCCATAAACCTAACAGAAAATTTCTGCAAGTTTTGAAGAGAAATTGCCTTTTTCTCTCTGGAGAAGAAACAGATCAGTTTGTGGGAGTCTTGTGTTTGCACACAGTTGCCATCACACTAACTTTTCACTTTACTTATGAATGTGCATTTGCAGGTGTACAGCCTATATCTTACCAGTGAACAGCACAATGTCCTGAATACGTTGACCCTGCCTGCAGCACTAAACTCTGACACAGTAGTAGGTACAGGATGGTGTAACACTGAAAGGATGGGCAGAGTACATGGTGTACAACACAGAGAAGATTCAAACCATTCATTTGCAATCTAAAAATGCTTCTTCGGCATGAAATATTTACCCCTTAATTCAGTTTATAAAATAGTTGATTCTCTGCATAACCTCTAGAGGTTTGTATTAAAATATCTCTATTTACAGCTGAAATGCACAGCCATCTGATTAGGCAAATCCACATTCATTCCTACTCACCACAAACCTCAACATCACCTGTCTTACCCCTACTCCTCCTACTTTCAGTCAAAAGGTCAACAGGGCTCAACTGAAAGGGGGCCTATAACATCTTCAGGACATTAACATTTTGGGACTCTTTTCTGCCCTTACAGAATTTACGTTCTGTCCTGCTGTAGCTGGTTGTAACTACATAGCCCTGAAACACCATGCGTTGTCTGACGCAAAATTTCAAGCCTAAGTAAAACAAAAAGCTAGACAGAGAGCTTGTTTTCCATAATGGCATGAAAGGATGACAGGACAGTGTTATATACCATTCAGTATATGTATTTGCTTTAACTCAACACACTTTGTGTTTTCAGAAAGACGTGCAGAAATAAACTTCGGGGCTAGGAAGACCTTGTACTAACTAGCTAACAGTTCATAGTCAGTTTAAATGAGAACGCATCCCACCTGGTTTGGATTAGCTTTTTGGTAAACAAACTTTCAATGCACAGAGGTAACATTATAAGGGATATCTGGAATCCTATGAATAACTAATGCAAAAGCTATTAAGCAGTTCCTCTGTTGGTGTGCTTCATAACAGGTTCCCAACTTTGAGGTTGCTACATATATTTAAATATTCGCATCCAGTGTCACATTTGTACCTGTATATTTTGCTTCTATGAGAGCACATTTCTCTCTATTCCTCTTTCAGAAGTTGTACCTGAACCTCAAAAGTGTGATCATAATATACAGCATGGGTCACTTAGCTTAAGCAGAATCAGAAAACTTGAAGTCATGTATAAAGACAGTATTATCCTTTTCCCGTAGGTCCATTGAAGTCAGGCCATAAGGAACAAGGGACAAGAATAACTGGGAGGAGAATTATTACCTTTGGAAGGAGGACAGAATCCCAGCAGTAAACCAAACATTGTCCAGATGGGTAGCTGCTGTACTAAGGAAAACCGGAGTAGCACTTTCATCCAAGTAACATAACTATCAAAACCTAATGCCAGACTCATAGAGCTGGGAACATAGAAGAGAACACCACCAGCATTTATAATGTTCTCTCAGGCATCTGCATTTTATTGAAGCTCAGAGGATGGTCAGGTGTGATCTATCAAGTAGGCTGTCTGTAGTTAAACCCCATTAAGTAACTTCAGGAATTGCTATTGGTCACATCCATCAACTGCGGAGTGTTCTTTTTGAGTGTTTATGGAGTTTCCTATTTATCTGAATTTCACTGGTCTCTGCGTACCCATAGAGAGAATATTCTAATTTCTTCAAGCCTCACAAATCCAAACACTTGATCCTATACTAAATAGAGCTTGTGGCTTACATTAAGACAAAAGCACAAGCCAGGTTACCTGTGAGGATTATTGATGAGAACCTTTTGGAGGAAGATTGGGTTTTGGGTCGTCCTCCTAAAGGGCAGGCATGATTTAGTCCTCCTTAACTGACATTAAATAGATGGGGGTCTCTCCTCTGACCTTGAGCTTCTACAATGACAGCAATTATGCAGTCTTTCCTGGCGGTTTGTTCATTGTCAATTTTGCTTTGTACTGGAAAGGTTTCCCTAATATCAAAGTTACATTTTTCCTTCTCCGCTTGAAGGCTTTGACTTCTTACCTTATCTTCCTCTGTAGATTAATCATCCATGACTGTAACATGCTTAATGTAGAAATTATATCTCCCCTTGATCATCTTATTTCTTGACTGGACATGCCCAACTCTGATTTTTTTCTTTGTACATTCTTATTTTCCAGACCATTTCCTAATGGTTTGCTATCTCTAAAATTTCTTCAATTTGTCTGTCTTTCAAAAAATGTGGCACCCATAATCAAGTAAGGAACTCTGTGAAGGCAATGAGTTCTCACTTGTAAAAGTAACAGCGTGGCATAATATCACTCTTGCTTTTCATACTATGCTGACACAGTGTTCGCGTGTTGTTTTGATCCATTATCATCCTCACTGCTCAAACATCTTTCCACTGTTCATCTTATGGCTGATTGAAACTCAAAAGGTACCAGATGTAGGTAGAGCTGTCAGAGCAACTGGTTGTCAGGATTTGATTCTAGAGAGAGCACACTGTCTCTGTCTTATAAATGAACTGAAAGGGTGATGGAAAAAATAAGGTAGTTCATCAAGAACCATGAAGGTGTGGGAGACCTGCCAGCTACGAGATTATTTAGGAAGGAAGTAGAAAAGAAAACTGAAGAAGGAAGGGAAAAAACAAATGAAAAGGGCAAAGTTTAAATAAATCTAAACCAGGTAAAAATTCAAATTTAATTTAGGAGATAAGATACAAATTGTACGGGCTTATTAGGCTCATTAACTACCTCTTCCCTAGAACTTCCATCCAAATATGCCAACATCCCTGCTCACTCACGTTGTATTTACATATATAAGTACGTATAATTGTTCCTCTGGAGTTCAGAGTACAGGTGCTTGTAAAATAAACCTCAGATGTGGCATGGGAGACATTCATGTTTATTTTCTCTCAATTTCTATATTTTAGGTTCTCATATTATTGGTATTAAATCCCAGTCTTGTAAACTCAACCAGCTTCTGAGGGTTCTAACCAAGGAAATTAAGGTTGTGCAGAATAAATTGAGATGTCTGTTATATCCACAGAGCCTCCATTGTCTTCAAGTTATGTCCTCAGTAACACTGAGCAAAATTTACAGCTGCAACTAAGTTAATAAGTCTTGTTGAGGTGCAATGGAGCCCAGCCCTACCAGAATATTAGGAGAATACAGCAATATTTTTTTTTTTGTTAGTGAAGTTAGCAGATAGAGACTTCAATGCAAAGATATGCACTCAGATCAAGGGAAGAAGAGGGAGCATTTTAAGCTCCCATTTTTCACAACAAAAATACACTTGAAGGTTTCATTTTACCTAATCTTATGATTTTTAGCCCATATCTCAAATTACTTAACAAATGGCTAAATTTAAGTCATTCTCCCAAAGCATGCTAAACTCCACCTTGATTTGCATTCTTTCTGAATTCAGTCCTCATTCTGTTCTCCAACTTTGTATTTCAGCAAGATGCTGCTGAAATTCAGACGCCGTGGGGTTTTCTCTAAATATTTTCTCTTCCACTTCAGTATTGTTTGAACAGACAGGTATGCATGCCTACTGCTGTTTCAAGACATTCAGTATCTTATTTTTGATCAGGTCGTGGGATAACTCAAAATCATGTGCACAAATCCTTAATGTTCTAATAATTCATTGCAGAAAGTTCTTGCATCTTCTCTCAAAAGTTATACTGGCACACTTAAGCAACTACAGTCGTGTTCTGCTCTAATGCAGGATCAAGCGTGACAGGTTTGCAGTCAGAGTATACTGCTTTTCTTCTGTCAAAGCCCTCTGTACAGCACACCTGGAAGCAAAGTCTTTTCTCTGATGAGCGACAGAAGCTTCTAACTCCCAGGAGTCCCACATGTTCCCAAGTGTCATTTCTTCCCTCAGAGGCAAACCACCACCGATCTGGGGACTGCCAATAGCTGATTTCCACAAGACACAGCCTTGGTTAGGATCAATAACAGTCACTATTAATTTGTGTAGAGTAAATTCTTCTTCCTCAGATGATGCTAAACAAAAGAGGAGAGAGAGTTCATTTCCTATTGTCTTTGCACTCTCTAGGCTGCACAGTGGATGTGAGAGCATCYGGGCACTCCACTTGCTGCTCGGGTGTGATGATGTGGAGAATCACCCCAGAGATCTTTCGGCCATCCACCGCATATGTTCAGATGATAGCATTCCCTGTGAATAAAGTCACAGGAACAGACTGTCGGCACGTGAAAATCCACCACCTTGTACAGCATGGAGTTATCTGGGTCAGCAAGAAGAGAATTAGTAAAACCAGCTCTTTTTTGAATTAAAGTTTATTGGAAATATTCTCTCCATAAAAATCGTGACATTCTCAACACACGAGGGAGAGATTTAGGCCTATGTTTTTATTTCAGTTTCTTGTTATGAATCATTTGTCATGACCGGCTAATGTGCTGAAGGGAACTATTGTCTCATATAGTGCTATCGTGGCTAAAGGCTTCACTCCAACTGTCTAACATATCCCTGTTGAGCTTCTCTGCCAGCTTTTGGATGTAACATCAATGGTTTACTGGTATTTACTAGACTTGCTCAGAGAAGAGACAAATTTTAAGGGACCACATTCAGCATCCCATTTCACCTTGTCAGTAATCATTCAAATGTCACAGCTTGTGCCGTTATATTTGAGACAACTGTTTTTGTTTGCTTTCGTTTTGTTTGAAGGACTGCCTTTCCCCAGGTACCTCTGTCTGGGCAGTACTTCACCAAGGCATTAATGCCCAGTTTGGGCTGCACTGTCGCTCTGCGGACAGCGCAATGGAGAGGTGCTGAAGGCAGCTTTCAGAAATGACTGAGACCACGGAAGAGCTGGAAGTCACAGGGTCTTGTGAGAAAGTTTCCATCCCTAGCCCAAGCAGATTCAAGCCTGTAATTGCTACCAGTGCAGGTTGGATCAGTTGAAAAATTGTCAGTGGCTTTTTGGAAGAGGCATGGGTTTCCGTGACTTTTTTAGAAATCTTGGAAACAGGCTCATGGCATGTTATTGCATGTACCTATGGTTTTCATGGTCTTGAGAGGAGGATTTGGGAGTTATAAAAGAGGAAAGTTATTTTTGCCCCCCATTGGAACTTTTTTGGGGAAACAACTCAGCCTCTGATCTGGAAGGTTAGGAGTTGATTGTGCCCGTGCTGTTCTCAGTGAAAATCTTTTCACCGCCTCCAATGGGCTAAAGATTGGGCCATAAATCAAAATAGTGTTGAAACATGGGAGAGTAATTGATGCGGACACTATTGATAAACTGGTCATTGGGGCTTTGATGAAAACTTACTACAAATCTTTAACTCTATAACTAACCTTTGCATCCTCCTGTTTCAGTTGTATCGTCTAGACTACAGGAACGGTCATCATAATTTAGATGAAAATACGGTGTGAGGTCCGTAAGCAGTTGGTAGTGAGGGTGAGTCATTTACTACACATTCCCCTCCCCACATGGATACAAAAATAAACGTTCTGCATTGGAGTACTTGGCATGTACAGTTATGCTATTTACTCAAGTCTGCTCTATTTTGCAGTCACAACTGTTAGTCATTGTTCTCTTGATGGTTCCTTCAGTACATTCACCTTTCACTAAAAACTGTTTGTTTCAGGCTTGCAGTTGTGGACACTCTTTGCCTCCTTCAAATATTCTGGTCAGGATTTTTAAGACATCTTTAGGGATCAGGCCCCCAGTACGAGAAGTGAGGACAACTGCATACCTCACTTTCTTAAGCACCCTTGAAAATGCCATTCTTCACTCATGCAAGGTCAGGACTAAAAGGTTAAAATAGATACACTTTCAGGCCATAATCTTGCAAGTATTTATGTACACGAGTTGAATTAGGCATGTGCAGAAGCATTTGCGATATGTGGATTTAAATGGAGATTTGATTAGAAAAGAACCTTTATATATGCAAGGAAATGCCATTTTGAAGGAACATTTTAATACACTAGTGTGTCTGGGTTTCCTAGATATTTAGCAATGGAAAAAGCCAAACTTTTTAGCTCCGGTATAGCTTTGGATTAGCAAGCAGGTCCTGCACACACATTGTATTTTATATACCGTGAACAGTTTCCTCTTTATTAATCCAGCATGCAAGGCTTTCATTTCTTACTGAGGCCCATCTTTTCATTTCTTGCAGATTTTAAAATCTGTTGTGTTGGCACTTTACTTCTTGGAGACCACTGGTGTCATTTTCTCCAAATTGTTAGCGTAAASAGTCTGTAACTTGAGTAAGCCAAATGTGGGTGTATTAATCTTCCTAGTGCTAGCTAAGCAAGCCTGGCAAGGCACAGTTTAATTCTGATATCAGAAAAGTAGTAAATAATCATCCTTTTTTTTTTTCCCCCCCCTTTTTAGTGCTGAAATACCTGGATCCTTGTAAGTATATTTGGTTCTTGTAAGTTAAAAGATGAATAGAAGATGAAGGAAATTCTTTTTACAATCATATACAGGAGCAAGGATGAGCAAGTTAGGAGAGGAAAAGAACAGCATGGAATATTTTAAATAGTGGTCAAAAAGGAGACTGGCATATCCAGACAGCTGGCATCATCAGCGTGAGTTAAAGGCTGGCTCCATTATATCAAATAAAGCAACACATGACTTAATGAGTGTTCTGCAAGATTAATAAGCTGAAAACTGACTACTGTTAGACATCATTCAAGATATCTGCCACTCTCCTTAGGGAGAAGTCTGGCTCACAAGCCACTACGTCAACTTCAGCATATGGTTGCATCCCGAGATGTCCTCCTGTACTGTGACCATGGGGTAGTCCAGGTCAGCTTCCTGTGGGATGCTCAAGCCTGACTTTCAGGACTGAGGGTGTAATTCCAGTCTCAAAGCTTGCTCTGTGTTAGCAGAAGGTGTGGTGGCAGATTTCCCACTCCTCGAGTTGAATGTCAGGAACTGTTACTTCCACAGCAATGTTCCTCCTTCCCCTGCAGCCCACAGATAGAGCTCACTGGGTTTCTGGATCAGGATAGATGGCACAGAGATGCAGGAGAGCAGGAGGCAGGGTGATGCCAAGGGAAGGATCCAAACTGTCAGCAGTGTGCTTCAAACGAGGGAATATGGAGAGCCTCGGACAGTCAGTAATGCCATATTTGCAAGGACGTTGCTGGGGCTTCAGGAACGTACATGGACAACTCACTACCCCCAAAACATTCGAAACATCCAGGGAGATTATCAGCACTCTGGAGCTGATTTTATGCTTTCTTCTAGGAGGGTAAACATCTCTCCTTGCATTTGCAACCGGGGAGCAGAGAGAAGATTCCATCACATGCCCGTTCCAACAAAGCTCACATGTAATCTGAATCCCCATGGAATTATTAAGGCAAGCCCTGTGTTTATGGGCTTTATGTTCATACTCCACACTGTGCTTAAATGCTTTGCTGGGAGAGGGTCAGAACTCCCTGCCATCTGAGCATGGGTTCCCAGGGAAAGGACAGCCTAACATAACACCAGCTTTAGCCTCATAAAAACGTCATGGATCAATCCACCTCCAGGCTTCAGTATGACATCARATAAATCACTTACTTACACCCCAAGCTTTTGAGATCCAAGCACTCTTAATTACTTTTGATGTGAACAGGGTGAAATGGGTTGCTCAGTACCCTACCATCCCCAAAGTTTYGGTATTTACATCTATTGAAGGGGTTTGCAGACACACAGAGCCCTGGATTTCTGTAATATGTTCTCCTTGACAGGAGATGATAAAATTCCTCAGGAAAATAGGGTTGAGTAATCCGTCCCAGAAGCTTTACACATAATAATAATTTACTACTGTGCTTTCAGGCTTCTCAGACACACACAGTCTTCCAYCCTGTGGAAGAGTACTGATGCACTCTGTCAGAGCTCTGGTGTTGCCGTACGAGGTCAATAGCACATTTCAGAAAGGCTCTGAAATCTTTGCTCTGCTTTGGGTTTTTTTGTTTGGTTTTTTGTTTGTTTGTTTGGTTTTTTTTTTTTTTTCTGTGAGAGGGAGGATCCTCCTTGATCTGCAGTGGCCGTTCTCTTCCTAGCAGAACAAAATCCAGCTCCTTCCTTCCAGACCTAGACAGCCAGCTTAAACCTACTGCTCTCTGCTGCACACTAACAGCAGAGAATGCCATAGCTGCTGCTTTTCTCTGGGCAATAGAACAGCAGAGAGAAGAGTGGGAGGGATGCTGCTGAAACSTAGCAAAAGCATCCCTGGCTTTGTGCAGATAGGTAAACACATGCTTTCAAATTTTTAAAGTAAAATTTGCTGTAGCTGCAAAGATGTTTGCTGTTAAAAGAAAGCATTGCCTTCTCCTGCTTGAAATCAATAATTAACATTGCATTTTCTCTGACATTCCTGAAATGAATGCAAATAATCATATATACACAAACAACAATGATCTGTCAATCACAGCCCATCACTACTTGTTCTAGAAGCGGACAAGGCCAAAATATGGGACAAGAGCCAGTAAGAAAAATAATACTGCAGGAAGCTTTAATGCTTACTGTAACCACAGCCTGAAGCATCAGCTTTCCAGATATCAATAWTTTACAGGAATGGATAATGACAATAGCTTGGTTCAACTTCTCATATGCCCCACAGGAAATAAATTGACTCAGGTAACTGGAGTTACACCGCAGTGAGTTCTGAAATACCAAATTCTGTAAATTTGGGACTACTGCTGTTTCTGATGCTGCTAATGGATGTGAGGGTTGGGCTCAAGTCTGTCGATGTAAGGGAGAGACCTGCCATTTATTTCAACAGGCTTTTCACTGAGGCCCGTCATGGCATTTCTCAAGAGGCTTAAAGTACTAAACCAAATCACCAGCTTAGTCTTCAAAGAAGAAATGTTTCACTTTGTCCATTCGCAAAAATTTAGACACCTCTGGGATGTCAGGTAGCAAACATTAAGCCCAGGCAAGACATTATTGACCCACTGAAATAAATGGGCATTTCATCATTGGTTCTGAGACTAATGTCCTATGGTGGCAACAGACAAACATGGAAACAAAAGGAGGAGGATCAACAGGTGATTTAAGGAAAGTCTATACCCACTGTTCTTAAGTGAAAAGTAAAACCTACTTTAAAACTGAGAAATTTTAACATTGAGACAGAAGTACAGCAGCAGAAAGCTAGTGTAATTGCCTTTTTCTACAATGGCAATGTATTTTTAAGTATCTTCAATTCTTTTYCTTTTAAATAAAATACGGTGAAATAATAGAACAAGAACAAAATGCTATCAAATTATAACGAAACCAGCTACTTTAATCCGCAGGTGACAGAACCAATACCACCTTCATGCTTTATTGAAATGTGTTATAGATGGGCTCAATTTCCTTATTCCCTCTGCTTCAGGACAGTTCACTATTTAAGACTGAGAAGCAACAACACAGTACAAGTTGGATTGGTACTGKGCAAAGGAAAGTTGTTAGAACGAGCAAGAAGCTGAATGATAAAGAATCTATACAATGTCTTTGTTTCCCATGTCTGACATGTGGCACTTTTTACTAATCTACTAATATCTATGTTCTCATCACTTTGAACCAAACTTACTTCTAACTCCCAGGTCTCTTTTCTATTGATTTGTGTGGCACCTTGTTCAGGCTCCAAGTAAGTGCCAACCCTACACATTCAAATGCTGAGAGATTCAAATCRGTTGTGAGATTGTTTTTGAAATCATGAGAATCTAAATCAAATCAGACACTGTTTTTTTTAATATATTTACCTTTAGTTTTTGTGTCTTCTGAATGTTAGTCTGCAGAATCTGTCTGCAGCTGTGACATCTAGAAAGTCTTTTGGAATTGAAGTGGACATTTGCATGCACTCGTGTGACTATTGATGCTTTATGAAACACAAGCAACATTATGAAAGACATAACACATCTTAAGTTAATAACGCAAGGCCTGTTGCGAGAGAAATCCTATCTACGCAAAACCACTTTGCCTGTTTGGGGGTTTTGAGCTAGATCTTGATATTTTTCTGTCCGAAACTAGTCTTTTTCTGTCCGAAACTAATATATCTTCTGGTTCATATGTAGGAGTTTATCAACAAATGGATATTTACCAGTAAAAGATCAGAAAAAAACCTTAAGAAGGCAGGATAGACTTTTTGACATTGCAAAATTTCACTGATTTTTATTTCTGGACTGAAAACATTGCCACTGTGGCGCTGCTGCAGGTACATAGCTGATGGAAGTGGAGGAGGGGACAAGCCAGCCCTGGAAAGCCTGAGTAAGACCTTTCCCAACCACAGCCCCTGCGGTATGAAGGGGACTGATCTCTTCATGCGTCCATGAGATGCTGTGGACCTAAGCTGGAGTGGACGAGGAAGAAGCAGCAGCGGGCCCATCCACACACACTTCTTTGGAGCGGACTACCTATACACACCAGCCTTCCGGAAGATGRCTGTTATCCCACCAGATTCCTGGCACACAAGGGTCGCACCAGGAGGGAATGTGTCTCCCAGACCCTTTTTGGACTTTTTGCTTCCTCTGCACTGTGGCTAAAGTGCTGATGCTCAAAGGTGCCTGGGTGCCCTTCCATGGATTTGACTGTCCATCAAGCTGAAARTAGCTCAAGAATGGCCTCACGTACCAGCAACGCACCCGACCCATTGGTCTGATTCGAATCACAGGCTGTACGTGCCCCCGTTACACGCGGGGGACACGTACCCCACAGGTGATGCCATTTGCATGGGCAGTCTGAAATGGAGACCACTGTGCTCCTGACCACATTGGAGACCATTCCTTTTGAGTGCTGTAGATGTAGTCATCAGTTGGTTTGGCTCCATGTAGGCTAAATTACTACAATCTACCATTTCTGCTAGATTTTTGTAAGTAAGTAAGTGCTCAGTGCCTGCAGTCTGGTTGGGTATGTAAAAGAATCCAGCTGCAAATTAACCTCTGGAGTGTTTTCTAAAAGCAGTTATGATACTGGGTGGCCAACACATTTGATAATGTGGGAAAAAGAGACAGGCTACAGAGCCTGACAGAGCCAAGGTGTGCATCCTCAGGGCTGGTCAACACCCTCCTAACCACGCTTGTTCCCATCTCCACTTGTAGTCTGCCACCACAATTGAAAGCAATGAGATCTAAGCACCTGTGAAGGAGCAACTCTCTCTTAGGTRTTCATATAAGCTCTGAAATACTTTGAAAATCTGTCTCTAATGAASAGTACAAGTCCTTTGAAAATCTAATGTAAAAGAAATAAAGATCTCTGCCTCCCAACCTTTCCATGGAAGAAGTCAGTAAAAAATGGAGTGGGGAACAGAGGTTTCACCTGGCCATTTGTTATCAATCACAAAGGCATCTTTTAATAAATCATCAGCTTAATTCAAACACACTGAACATATATTTCACTTAATTTCCTTTCAAAGTTGTTACAGGTAATATAACAACATGGTCATTGTTTTAACTCCACAGGGATGTTGTCCAGGCAGTATATTACAATATATGAAGTTAAAAAAGCCATGTTGCCAAATTTATATTATTATGTAATTTAGTTCCCAGTGCCATAAATCTCAGGTGGCAAGTTTAACATTTTGAGCAATTCATCTGGAAAAGTGACAGTATATTTATTTCTACCTTATTTCTCCTCTGAGTTCACATAATAGAAGTAACTGGAAAGCTATAGCGGTCCTGTAATGTAATAAATACAGCACTGCATAAGATATTTGGAAGCCTGTGACAAGGCAAACTCACAAATGTAGTCCTCAATAAATCTCAGGTTTGGTATAGTACCTGTTGACCAATGCCATTCCCTCTGCTTAAATACTGTGCAAATGAGTTCTGGGGAAGATTTACTGGGGAAGGGAGAGAATTGAGAAAGGGTTTTTAGTCTGAACTATTAATCTTAGTGGTGCAATGTCCTCTCTCTTTTTCAGATGACTTGGGGTAAGTCCAAAGCTACTTCACCAGTTACACTGGGGCTCTGCCTGCCCCGGCATGTGATGTGCATCATAGATGTATATATTGTAGGCACATTATTCAGTGACAGCTCTTGTTTGTGATAAATGCAGGTGGTACATATATATATTCAGTACTTTTTGCTGATTGGTATAAACTGGCCGTCAGTAATTTGTTATTAGGAAGCTCCAGATTCACAGAATTGACATTATGACACCCATAATATTTTCATAATCAGTGAAGGCTAATAAGTGTTATTATGGAGTAAGCACTCCTGTCTTTTCATGAAGTGCTTGATAGAATTGGACCTTCTCTAGAGGTAGGATATGATTAATATAACCTCACCCCCAGATCTAAGAATACTTTGATTATTTGCCCAGATAATTAAAGCTGTTTACTTGTGCCATGAAAGGCCAATTTAAACAGATTGTGAACCTTAGCCTAGGGAGCATTCAAGATTCTGCAGCTTGTTACTGGCAAAGGATGAATTTTAATACTAACATAATTATTTCATCATTATGAACATACTGAGGTTGGTACAGATGCCTCCTAAAAACGGGATTATGATCTAAGTGTGCTGCAGATATACAGAAAGCTGTCAGCTATTTCATAAGCTTGCCTCAAGGCTAGAAATAAATTATTCTTTAAGGAAATGTGGAACACTAACACATGTGGAACACTAACACAACTAATGTGGCCTTTAAACAGCTAAGGGATTTATGTTAATAAAAATAAACATGCACATGTATACAGCTTAGCAGAATGACCAAATTACTATCATTTGGGGCATCCGAACATACGTTAAGCTGTATGATTTCTTTCCCTGCAGGTTCTGATATCACAGTTTTCTTTCTTAATACTAAGTTCATCAGTATTCTCTTAGGCCTCATGGGAGAATGAATTATTAGAGGCAGGAATGATAGCCAAAAGGCATGGGGTGTAAAATCTTTGCACAGGGCTGGCAGGAAAAGAAGAGGATGTGTTATAGGGACATGTCTATGTCAGGAGGTTATGCCTTTAGCAGGTACGATGGAAATTTAGCTTGCATTATTTCTGTTCCTTTAACTCTCTCTGTGGACATTCATATTCAGAAATAAGAGAGAATTTTTTGGTTCCGGGATTAACCAGAAGAGCTGTTGGGGACTGAGGAGGAGTGATATCGGCAGCCACTGCTTCTGAGAAGGATGCTATGAGTTGCACGGATGACTTGCAATAACAGAGTGAGTGGGTTCTCTTAATCCTCTTCAGTGCAATTGCCAAGGTTAGACAAAGTGACTGGTAAGCAGCCTCTCCTGTCTTCATTTGGGTCACAGATTCAAGGTTTTCTGCATGTGTGCAGAACTAGTGATTGTCTTAAAATAGATAAATAAATACATAAATAAATAAATGTTGATGCGGGACTATGGAGAGGTCCGAAATGTCTGCCTGCACACTCAAACCCTGCATACTTCTCATGCCCTTTCAGGAGTCGTAGTTTTCACTGGTAGTGAAGGTCAACAGATTTTATATGGAAAGGTTTTTCCTTCCAGTTTACATTTTGTTATAGAACTAGCTTATACAGACAAACATCAAGCCAATTTTGTTTTAAAGGCAAGAAAAGGGGTGGAGAGAATCCAAACTAGCAGTCCATTCGCAGTTCCAATAGGACCTCTCATTTTCCCCTTCTAATTGTTGGCATAACCTTCAAAATGGGCTGTCACTACTGCCCAGTGGCAGGGAAAGGTCTTCCGTGAAACAATATACTCCCATAGAGGGCAATTACATAGATAAAGAAAAAGGAAGACAGAAACAGTACTCGATTAATGAGATATAAAATAGTGGAAAGGTGGCAAAAATATATTTGAAGGGGAATGTGTGAATTCATGTGGGGCTTATTTGATCTGGTTTACACATTCACTGATATTTTAACAGGATATTCTGCTGGTCCATTATTATAATACCAAATTCCACCCAAGTATCACATAGTTCTATTATTTTTCACAGTAAAAAATCTTTGCAGGAAATAATTTTAAAATGTTCTTCAATTCAGGAGACTGAATTCAGTCTTTGAGAATGTTACGAATGAACTTGCTAAGGTAGTATTTTGCCCCTGTTACTATGCCTGCCTCTATTTTGTTCAGCTGCGTATAGGTTAGATGAAGCATAGTGGGCTACATGTTCTGTATTCTTGACAGCAGCAAACAAAACAGCAGGGAAAGAAACAAAACAAAAACCTGAGCTGTTAAGAAAATCAAGAAATCTCTGCTAAATGAGTCGGCAAGGTCTAGATCCTTGCTCTTCACACAGTCATGTGCAGAATTGACTCTGTCACAAGAAATCCTTTTAAAAAATTACATTTTTAGGTAGAAGCATGAAAATCAAAAATAGGGTTTTAACACCATTTGATCTCTTCTCCAACATACTCTAATACTTCACAAGGAAGCACTGACATGCTGGGATGTAAGCCCCTTTGATTTTAAAGTAAATAGGAAATGAGAAAAACAACAAAAAGCATCCCTAACCTCTAATTGCAAAATCGACTTTTCCTTTTGTTCAGTTTAGTTAACATAAAACTAAAAACCAGGGTGAACTTCTGATACATGAAATGTATTAATTAGAGTAAGCTAAGGAGGTATCTGTCCTCAGAAGACCATATGGCTTAGAAGTAAGTAATTCCAGATCACTGGTTTGCTGGCAATAATGGAGTGAGGCGGAAGAATGAATTAATTTTAAATCACATCCATAAGGGAATGGATTGTTCAGAATGTTCTTTGTGCCACACAATGACTGTAATTTTAAACGGCTAATACCTTACAATGAGACCCATAAATGGGTTATTTCTTGCCTTTCATGGGGCCAAATTCTGCTCTTTTGATGTTCTCGTGTAGCTGTTATTAAGATCAGTGGAAGTCGAGCCAACTTTTACAAGTGTGGGATTTGTTTGAAGTCTATTTGGACATAGTCAGATAAAGCCAGGCTGCCCAGCTCAGCTGTTCCTCTCCACGTGCCACAAAGTGCAGGCAGCATTGGGTTGTGCAGATAGGGGGCTCTTGCCTAACTACTCTCTCTTCCCACCCATAAGCAGTCTTTTGGGTCAGGGGTTTGCCTTCACTTTCTTTTTTGCAATCCTGGTTAGCTCAATGGGTCTCTCTTTCTCTACCACAGGTTGCCTGTGCTGGGGCCAACGTGCCTGATGAGCAACTTCCCTGGAAAATGTAAAATGTGAGGATGTGTCTTTGAAGCATAGGATGCATCTGACAAAGCTGAAAATACAGTTATTAATTTAAATAGTTCAAAGTATTGCACATCATTACCTGGAGAAGAAAGCTGTTGTTGTTGTTCCATGTTATGCATTGTACAGCCAAGCCGGAGGCCTTGATCTGTGGGATCCATAGGAGATTAAAATCCCCACTGTGTCAGGAGTTATGTTATTCACTGGCAGCATCTACCGCGTTGGCTGATATTGGCTGACTTATATATGGGAGCATGGATACGGGCACTTAATTAAATACAACTGAATTACAATGACCATAACTTTGAAAGACTGAAGCTTAAGTGATAGCACTGCACAGCTTCGGTATTTGCTTCCTAGTTTCAAGCCTCCCTGACCAGAGAGGCACCACATCGCAGCCCCAAGGGCAGCTGGGCAGAGGGTGTGAGCCGTGACGCATGCAGAGTCAACCTGCCCCGACGTGATGACTGCCCACAACCTTGGCAAGGCATAGCCCACCCCTGGGGCTATGGCTCAAGTGTGCAAAGGTAGTTACATGTCCTAAACCTTGCTGATGTCACCAATGGACAAGCCTCTCAAGGTCTAGATGCTGTTTAATCTACAAAAGGGTCTGCCAAACTACCTAAGGAGCACCTACAGCCGTAACTGAAGCTCCACACATCCTGCTTAAGTTGCCAACTCATCCTGAAGACACCTGAAGCCCAGAGGCGCTCAACTTCTTATTGGCAAAGGTCCCACAAATCCACCGATGATGCCCTGAGCAGCTGTAGTCTGCAAACCAGGTGCTGCCTTGCCGATCCCGCCTGATCGGCTGGGCTCCGTGCAAAATGAGAGGGGATGTGAGGCAGCCCTCYGCTTTTGGAAAACAGCTCTACAGCTAGAAAATTTGGATGTAGGAGATCTGAGTTAAATTCAGTCCTCTTTCTAAAGGGATCTGAGTCCACCTCTAGGCAACTGCTAGCCATTATACAGTAGCCAACCATGGAGCGTTAGTCATCTTCCCTGGCGGGACTGCTCCCTTTTGTGTGACATATCTAAAATATCTAGACCACAACGAATGCTGTTTTAACTCTGAAAGCTACACTGTTTCACTTAGTATTAAACTAAATAAAGCATTTACTGGTGTGGGTAACGGCACTCAGGTTTCCCTGATCCACATTACTAAACAACAGAGCCAGGCCCGAGCCCCTTTGTAGGGTGAATATTTAATTTTTCCATGCTGGGCACAGGAGCTCCAATGAGAAGAACTCAGAAGAAATCACCTCTGTCGGAGGACAGAGTAATTTCTTTTGAACCACTGCAGGCAAAGCTGTCAGGGGGAGGTACTCTGGGTAAACCCTGCTAATGAATCAGCTGCGCCTCTGTGCAGGTGTGGCCTTGAGATCTCTACTCTCTTCTACAAAAGGTAAATGCGAGATCGGGATTATTAACTGTATTAATGTAGAGAAGCGGGCAGAGAAAGACAGTATGATCTAGAGGGGGTCCATAGGAAACTGGAAGGAATTATACTAATGCTTTCCCACATCATTAATTTTTGTGTTCAGGTGTATTCTCCTCTGAAAGCATTCATCAGCAATCATATACCATGCAAATGTGCTTCTTTTTCCTCACATAGAATCAGAAAACATGCACCTGCACATTTCTTTTTCCTGTATTGTTTTCCATGAAGTGCATTCATAAAAGAGTAGAATTGACTGGAAGAGCTCTGTGATGTTGTTAGTTCAGAGATAAGCATCCTACTCAATTTCTTTCTGTAGCTAGAGGTGTCAAAATGATGGAAAGAGGCAGAAGAACAGTGGCAGAAATAGAAGTTTGATGGGGTAAAGGAACAGAACAGAAAAATTGGAAAAGGCTAAAAAAACTCTTTGCATATATATAGGCAGTTTAGAAAACATTGTCCTAGTTGGAATATATCCATTGAAGTCTAATCAGCCCCTGAAATTCTATTAACAACAGCACAGAGCAACAGCTAGGTCATAAGAAAGGAGATCAGCTCAATTTTTTGGGGTCCTCACTGAGGCTGAAACTTCAGCTCATGTCCCATAAGCTGGAGAACCTAAACTACGATGGGGGACTGCTCAAAAATGAGCAATACTTGTCTGCTTACAAGCAGTAAGCTCCACCAAGGATTTTGAACAAGCGGAAAGGGATCCCCGACACATCTACAGCATAGCCCAGTTGCAGGGGGAACGGGTGCCAGGGTGGATGAATGAGAGCCTGGTGTGTTGGGAGCACGTGTCCAAGCCCAGGGCAAGCTCGGCTCACAGAACGGCACTTGCCTCCTGCTTAGGACCGACTGACCTCGATCCCGCTGCTGTTGTGGGGTACCCTCCCTTCTCTGTTTTCTGCCTTCGCAGCTCCCGTGCAAAGCCAGTGAGAGACAAAGCATTGAGGTCTGAAGCAGCTACTGTTTGTGTCAGTTGGTGTAAATTGCCAGAGGAGGTGGCAACTTGTGAATCCTCTGTTTCTCCCTCACCTATCTCTGCTTCACTCACTTCTTAGTTTTCCTTATAAACATAATAAAGATTCATCTTAGTGATCAGCTCCAGCCCAGTTCCACCAACAGAGAACCCTTCAGTTGCCGGTTGCCTTTGTAAAGAAATTACCTCAGCCATACCAAAATGTGTGGGCAAAACAAGAATGACTTGGTCTAACCAGTTCTATTTGTTCACAGTGAGATGACTACAGAGCCCTCTTCTTGGCAGGGCATCCACACTTTTTTTCCAGAATCATTGAGGCACATGAAGGCTCTCCACAAAGAAGTGAGAGATGAAAAATGAGTCATAAGGGACTGTCGTGGGCAGAGGTAACGGCCCTAATTCTCATTTGCCCTGAGGTTGCTTTATATTCTGCTGCATGTGTGAACGGACCTCAGAGTGTACCTGAAAAAAATAAATCTGTTCATACCTCCCCTGCACTGCTAGGATGCTGTCAGTGGCTCATAGCGTGAATTGAAACAGACGGTCTGTCTTTCGGCTGGGACTTGCACTGTGTTTTGCTTTTACTGGGTACAGGCAGCGTCCTAATGGTAGAAAATTTTAACAGGACTGGACTGAGCAGCTCACGGAGAAACACAGATGCCCCCTGGAAGGGGAACAAAATGTCTCAAGTCTGGCTGTTGGAGAAGCACCCTATATTCTCTGCAGTGCTTACTTGACAGAAAAACTGCCAACCACAGCGGTCAAATGTGCAGTACTTCGACTTGCAGAATCTGTTGCTGCCACACTCTGCAAACACACTCTCCCCAGGCAGCAATTGCAATAGGCATTGTATCAACGTAGCAGCCAGCCCTAACAAACTGCTTTTTGTTCCCAGATACACTTATGCAGCTGTCTTTGTTTTGCTCCACTGTAGTTTTACGTAAGAAAGCACAGAGAAGTCCAAATCCTCTGAAACTAGCCAGCAGTATAGTGGTGTGGTGGTAAATAAAAGTGATGGCTGTTGGACAACCYTGATTCTGTCCCAGACCCTGACTTATTTTGGGACCGTATGCAAGTCATTTAATCACTTTGTGCATTTTCTGCCTGCACACTCTTGTCTTTGCTTTGGCTGCTGAGACTGTCCTCTTCCAAAATGAGTCCGCATCTCCGGATTCTTGTTGAAACCACACCATAAATAAACAAACAACAGTAATAAATGGCATTTCTTGAAAAGTGTCAGCAAGACAGGAGCAGATTGGATAAAACAAGGGCGCTCCTGTCCACTTTTACCAGGGGAGCAGTACGTACGAGCGAAGATGGATGTCGTCCTCCCACTCAGTGAATCAGGATGGCTGCATCATGTGAGAAAGGACTAGCAACCTGTGCAGCTCTCTGACTGTGCTGCAACACTAGCCAGCCCTGGAGATGATGGGGAGACTATTTAATAGCACTGTGCTTCAATATGCTGAGAGAGGTAAACACTTCTAGGGTAAAGTGCTGCTGCCACGTCGTCCCCTCCTAGCTGATGAGAGTTGAGGAACGGGCCCTTATTGTTGCTCTAGGTAACATGGCTGCTCTGAGTTATTACTAATCTTTACATGGTACTAGGAGTGCTGACACAAATCCAGAAGAAATTTTTAAAAGGCAGCCACAAAGATACAGCAGAAGAAAAAGATAAGGGCTGGGAGCTAGTCAGAAGCAATCAAGCCTCCAGCTTCATTGCTTACTGTAGAAAATATGGGCTGTAATTGGAAAAGTTTTAAGCTGTATCTCACAGCAATTTGTGCAACTGAGAAGCCTGATAAACAGAAATTAGCCTTGCTTCTTACAATTTCAGAGTCATTATTGATAGTTTTAATGCATCACACACATAGAATAAGAAGAAAAATGATGGCAACAGCACTTGGTATAATTTATTTTTTTTATCAACCCACAGAAGCTTTTATTTTGGGGGAAATACAATGCTGAAATGTTTTCTCATATTTCAGGTTTACATTTTCTCAGAGAGTAGATTATAATTTCCCGTTGTTAGACATCTGAAAGGTTCTTACTTCATGTTTCAGTTAAATATTTAATTCACAGAACTCTTGCAATTTTGTCTTTATGCATGTATACACTTAACTGGGGAATAAAGGTCATAAGTGTTAGTCATTCAGGGAGAATGATTAACCATTATGCAAGAGATCCACATATCTGTTCTTAATATTCCTGTAAATTTATTAATTTTATGGTAAATTTAAGAAGCATCTATATTGCATTACTTTTTTTTTAGATAAATGCTCTATAAACAGCCGAGACTATAAAGCTAGCTGAAGTCTGCACTGTTTGGTCTCAAAAATTCAATACGCTGCAGTAAGCGGGAAAGATTAAGTGACTTRAGTTCAGTAGTTTAAAAATATTTTCCAAGTCTTCTCTGTGAGAGGCTCAAGATTGTTCACACGACTTTCTCCCACAGAATTATGATCATAGAAAGAAAGCAATTACTCTTTCATACTCAGTCCAGAAAAGAAAACTTGCATTGAAGGAAAACCACTGAAGTTGTACAGTTCAGCGCTCCAGCAATAAGAGAGACCACATTTGCCACCCATTAGCATCACTTTATCAGTATCACCGTTTTACAGATGGGAAATCCTAACACAGATTAAGGTAAAAAATACCCACTAATTCTGGTTGCTCTGTTTGAAATACCTTGGACCTACTTTTTTAAAGGATTTACTGTATATAGCAGCTAGCGTATCAAAAGACAGTTTCCATGGATTTCAACAGCATTTGAAAGTTATCACTATTTCTGCAAATGAGACCCTGAGGTATCGAATCAGATATCCAGAAAATGAAGAAAACACAGTAAAAAGACCACCTGTGAAATACCTGCTTTATATGATTTTCTTTCCGCAGTGCCTTTTTCTGCATTTTCTTTCTGCAATGCCTTTTTTCATTAACTGCACCTCTTCCAAATCCTGCATGTCTCCCAAATTCTGTGGCTGGTATCCTACAGAAAAGGAAGCCTCATTCATAAAAAATTGCACACCACCAGGAAACTGAAAATTGAACCTAAAACTAGTTGATGCTTTCCTACGTGAAAATTTTTGTCTTGTAAATCGGTGGTGTATTGAAAGCAAGTAATTTTGTGGAATGTACTGGCTTGAGTGCTTTGAATTTTTTTTTTTTTTTTTTTTTGCTTAACTACAAAACGTTAGAGTATCATAGTTTCCGAATAATAGTTACACCTGTAATTCAAAATCACTTATTTTAGATGTATTTTATTTTATGGTGTAACAATGTTTAAAGGGATAAATGTCAAAACTATATCCAACTTTTTGAGCATTATGACTGAGAAACCTATCATCTGACTTGCCTTTTTTTTTTCATAGTTTAGTCTGAAAAGTGATTTTTTTTTCAATTCTTTGGTTTCCTTTGCCTTTTCAGAACATTCCCTCCAGCCCCAGTCATAGAATTTCAGAATTTCCTACAAACTGGAAAACCTAGGTCTTGCAAATGTCAGAGGGCACTTTAACACACATATATGAAGTCTGTTTTTAAAGTTGGGTGGTCTGGGCTCTTTTTTCCTGCTGCTTTGCTCATCAATTTCCATTTTCCTCACTGCATCCTAAGACCTCACTGTATTTATTTTCCAGCCTCCTTCACCTTCTTCATCCAGCTCTGTTGGTCCTTATTCCCAGTCTTTGCTGCCATCCTGGTCAAGACATCTTTTTTTTTCTATTGCTTGCCAGCCTCCTCCCCTCTTTCTCTTTCCTAAGGAGCTCCTTGACAAACTCCCCTTTTCTCCACAGGCTTGGTTTCTTCTTCCCTTGCTTTCAGAAGAAGCAGATTTTTCTTCTGAGGTCCAGCACAACGGCATGGAGAGCTCTGAAACAATCTTGTTACTCACAGTCCTGTTGGCCAAACGAAGCCGATGATACACTGCTGCTGACAGCTGTACTTGCCGGCAGACGTTGTACAGCATCATGCTGGATTGTGCTCACCATAGATAGGAAGTTTGGGGAATTTTTCCTGTTAGCAATGACCATATTTAAACAGTCATTTTTAAACAGCTTACTCCTTCTACAAATACAAGATGTACCTTCCTGTCATAACAGTCTCTCCCCACCAAACTTCTTGACCTTGCTTCAGGTAATGAGGAAAAGAAAATAAAAATTACTGATGCTTAAAGAAAAAGACTGTCAAGTACCATTTTGTTTTTCAACTTACGTGAAATAACCTACGTTTCTCAGGCATTATTCTTCAAAACAGCTGGAATGGATTGAAAATAAATACCTAAATAAACCCTACAAAAGCAGCCAGAGGCAGGCACCTTATCAGCATGAAAATTTTAAACATTAGTAGTTAAAAGCTTGACAAAGTTATAAGAAACTGAGGGGAGTTTCAAGGGCAACATCCACCAATTTTAATAATAGGCAGTGTTATCCGCTTCACTGATAATAAAATACAAAGTGAAATAACCCATGAGTAAAGCAATATGTTAACAACAGTGTTAGTAGGTATCAGTCTCCCTCTGGTCAAATCCTTCTGGCCCAACATTAAACCTACAGGCTAGTAGAAAACAGTTGACAACATGCTTTGGGATTGAATTAGAGGCTTCTAGCTTCTAAAGTTACCTTACCCTTTTTTTGCTCAAATCATACAAGCATATGCTGAAGTTTCACTGGTAATATGAACTCTGCTTGAACCTGAGCTGACCTGTACAGAGCCAGCTAAAATGCCTAGGTATTTATGTTACAATTTATAAAGAAAATCCAGATAAAACGCCCATGGAGATGAAGGAACTGGCTATACTGACACTGGCAGTGAGCAGGACATACTACAAAATAATTCCTGAAGGATGCTTTAAAAGGTGCCAACATTGTATCTCTCCTCACTAATTAGATTAAAAAAAAAAAAAAAAAGGGAAAAGTTGCAGCTTAGGTATATTTTGCATGAGGTTTGCTGAGAGTATTCCCTCTCAGCAGAATAACAGTGACTGATAATGACTGAAATCTTATTTTTTTTTGTAGCAGCATTTGGCTTTATTTGCATCAATCATGAGAGTTCATTCAGTCTTTGTTATTAGATTGGGATGTAACGAATACAGAATGGCTGGCAGAAAACTTGGTCTGCTCTGAAGGAACAAACTGTGTGGGTTGAGTCTCATCAAAGCCATTGTGCTGATCATGATTATGCAGATAATTGTTAATATCTGTTCAGGAAAAAAAACCTTTCTTTTGATTCCTTTTTGTTTTTTATTTTTAAGGAGGAGTGAATGCCTCCTGACTCTGCCTCATCCTCTGTTCACTTGTTGAAAAAAAGTCCTATTTTAAATTTGGCTGAAAGAGGGATATAATGGGGTTCACTGGATAAGATGAGGCTCTCCATCTCCACTCCTCACACTGAGCTAATTACAGATCTTGGACAGCTCTTAACACACTATTTGACTGTGGACTAGTGCAGTCATTAGTGCCTGTGCTCTTGAATCCACTGAGGTGTGTGGTTTGGGATGTCAGTGAGTTTTGACAAAGTGGTCCATCCTCTCCAAAGCCAATTGGTGAACTGCACACGAATCCATGCACGAAGCAGCTGCAGCCCAGGCTCCGGCCTCGGCTCCAGCCTCAGCTAATATTAGTTGCATGGTCTGACATTGACTGTTTATAAATTACCACCAATAATTATTAGCTAGCATGCTCAATGGAGGGGGAAAAGCATCATGAAACAAGACAAAAGGTGTCAAATGACAAAATGCAACAGCATATCAACATACTAATGCATCTAGAATTTGCCACAGATACAACAGACTCTTGGAAGTCATTCAGGCAAGAATTTGTTTTCTTCTAAAAGGAGGTGAAACTATGGAAAGGCATAGCGAGATGAAGGTCTATATCTATCTTCATATATTGGGACCAAACAAATTATATTTGCAGGATCCAGGGCACACGTTTCACTCGCCAGCCTAAAACTTAGTGAGAGAGTCATGACACAGATATAGAAAATACTCCACTCCTAGAAAGAATGACTTATTTGCAAGATAATTGGCTTCATATATGAAGTCAAAAAGGGAGAAATTTTTGAAGCACATATAGCAGACTTCAGTTCAGCAACTCTGACATGCTGTTTGGAGGGTTCGTACAATCTCTAATGTAAGATCAGATTGTAATGGGCCTCAGAGACATGGAACAGAGATAAAAAATACTTTTGAAAACAGGCTTAAGGATAACAGAATAAGCAACTGAAATTTGCCAGCCTGCAGAATGTACTCAGATCAGATTACAAGTTTTGATTTCTCTTTTTTCTGCTCCTCGGTGCCACAGTGGACTAGGTTTAAAAGCAAAATAAAACAAAACCCAGGAATATGCAGAAGCAAAATAAAAGTGAACCTGCAAGAGGAAACAGTGTTTTCCAGATTGGAACAAAGTATGTGAAGAGGACAGAGATAAGCACAGAACTGAGCACTAACCTGCATTTGGCAGAGTTGCTCTCTCTGCAAAGAAATAAAGCCATTAGTGCACAGCCTCACGAATAGTACCTAAGGAGAAAAAAAGGTATACACATGTTAGGAAACAGATTAGTTAGTTGCAGAAATTGCTCAAAACAAAGTCACATCCACTGAGTGGAATACTACCTGGAAGCTTCAACACTCAGGAGATCTCACAAGTGAGTGTGATATCTGAAGTTTGAGTGAAAGGTTTGAAGAGAAAACGTAGGCATAAGGAAAGATATAACAATGATACATTGCAGAAATTATTCTCAGAGTGGGTGGATGTGAATGGGGCATAAAGGTAAGACACAGTCTTGAAAACAGAAAGTTTGGAATTGTTTCAAAAATTCTAGGGCTGAACACATGTAAGATACTGAATACCAATTACAGTTTATTTTATAGAAGAACAGGCAGCCAAGAAAGTGGCAGACATGGAGATTCAATAAAAAAAAAGGAAAAGAGTAGCCATGGTTTCAGCAAGTAGCCAAATAAGGGAAGAAATCTCTCTCAGCATTTAGAAAGGTTGGTAACAAAGAAAAATGTATAGAAATGTATGAAAAAGAAAAGATATAAAAAGTATCACTTTGATACTACTCATCTACCAAAAAAAAATTAGTTGGTATCAGATTGGTTTAGAACTGTTAGTGCTGGAACTGTTGTGAACCGCTTCTCAGTTTGTATTCCCATTACACAGAAATAGCACTGACTCCCCATATATTTCCCCATCTATACAACCAAGCATCACATTAGGGTTTTTTAGTCACAGAATTTTCAGGAACCTTTTATTGGATAATCATCCACTACGACCATTACCTTTTTTGCAAAGTTTCTGCTTTTAAATTCTCATATGTTTTGGCTGGCCTTTCACCTTCCTCTAGATTAAGTGTGGGGACTGCATTTGGGAGACAAGCTTTTTCGGAAACCACCTGGCTTACTGAACAGTAAAACTTTTCTCTTGGGCTGGCACCACCTAATCATTACTTTTTACTTCAAATATTTGTGTCATCACTGACATTTATATTAATGGCTAGATCGCAGATGAGAAGGATCGTTTTGCCTCTAGACACAAAATGCCTGCCGGCCCCTACAAATCATGAAAATGTTACATTATTTTATGAAAGAAAAGGGGGACACAAAGAAGCCAGAAAAAATAACACTTCTAATCTTCAGCCAGCCACTCAGATTCATTAATGGAGAAATGCAAGTGCAGGGAATTTATGCTCAATCTCAAGAGGGAGCATACTCTGTACAAACAAAGCTTTTGGAAAAATCCTACTATTCACTGAGAATGTATCACTGGTCTTTTATAAATGCTTATAACTTGGTTAATATGAGCAGATTTTCACAGAGATGGCATAAGAAAAAGATATAAGCAACAGATGTCAGGGATCTCCTTGTGGGGAACACTGGGCTATTTTCAGTAAAGCAGGATACAATACAACTAATAAGCATTATTGAGGAAATAGACATTGACCACAGATTTGAGGTGGATCTGCCCAGGCTTTCATCTCCAATGAACTCTCCCTTCCTCTGAGACAAAGGGCTTTAAAGTCAGAGAAGCCAGGTTTTACTGTAGTATTAACTAAGATCCTTAACTTTTCCAAAGAGAGAAAATCCAAAGTGAGTATGCCAGCTGGAGTATAAATATCAACAATTAAATTAAAAGGTTCATAAATAACTCCTCCTTCCCACTGTGTCCTTGCAGGTGAGTCATTTCCTCAAACCTACTTTCAATGACAATTCAGAGACTCTCTGAATTGCAGCAAAATCTGCCTAGCAACTCCTGGTCCCCAGGACGTTTTTCAGGAGGACTTGTCTGTCTGCTGCCTGAATGACCCACAGGCTCCCAGCTCCATACTTGCAGCCTCCTTTCTGCCACACGCAGTGGGCCCAAACATTTTGGCCCCAGAGGCAGGCTCAGTTCCCCACCACACTGGATCAATCTCCCCTGCCTCCTGGGAATTTCACTCAATTCAGGCTTTTTAAAGAAACATAACACTATTGCAAATATATATATATACACACACACACACACATATATATAAAAATTGATAATAGTATTGTGCATCACTGATGTAACTGGGGTCATGAAACAAAGCTGATAGGAGCTCGATGCAAACAAACTAGAGGAGGTAGCTCTTCACACAGAATGCAGCAGAGTCCTCAGACTCCTTCCCAAAAGATATTTTGGATGCCAAAAATTTTACATGGGTACAAGGGGAGGCTGAACAAGTATTTGGAATAAAACTCCACTGAAGGTTACCAAGCTCGGGAAATCTTCAGAGCTGTAAATAGTCGGATGCTGGGAGAGTATGAGGGTAAATATCATGCACCTGCCCTGTTCTTTTCCCTAAGAGTCAACTTACGGCCACTGCTAGGACAGAATACTGGACTAGCACTTTGGTCTGAACCAGCACAGCTCTTCATAGGTTTTTGCATAACAAACAAAACCTCACAAAGTATTCATATTCCAAACCAAAGATATGGATGCTTCCAAGCTCAGCACACAGTGCCTCTTGTGCTTCTCAGCACACGTATATCTCGGTAGGACTTTATTGATACAGTACAGACCACTGACACATCACCTCAGCAGATTCTCATTAAGAAATCCAGCCAGATGTATCTGTATATACGTGTGCATGTATGTATGTATGCATGTATATATGTATGTATGTAACTATCTATCTACCTACCTATCTATCATTTTTTAGCCCATCCCTTTSTGTTCTGAGCATCTTTCAGCCAGAAATCTATTCCTTCCTCCATTTATCACAACCAGCATCAATCTCAGAGTGCAGGATGCATTAAACACCAATTACAGCTTTTTATTCTGCAGGTGAGCTTACTTGTTTAATTTTGTTTTGTTTCCAGTCATGGCACATTTAGGGCTTTTAGTCCTCAGAATCCCTAGCTTGGATTATTTTTCCTCCAGTTAGGGATTGCTTCATATAAAAGCAGACTGCAAACGTATCATTTTTAAATGAGCCACCTGGATATTATCATTGCTGTTATCATTTCCCAGTTTTGTATCATTGTATTTCTTTCTTTACTAGATGTTTACAAAGTCTCTGTGGATCACCTTTCTTACCATTTGCTGAGAGCTTGAGCACCAAACTCCGGTTTAATTATTTCAGGGCTGGTCACTTCTTTTTTCTCTAGCAATTAGAAGATAGTCAACCCATAAGGGATGGCTTCTCAATCTGAGAAACTGATCTTTCTCTCAGTGAATCAACAACTACACATTAGGGTTGGGCCCCAAAGAGGCAAGGAAACCTCGTGCATAATGAAATGAACRTTATTTTGAAAATACTCTTTATATGTTTCATAAATATCATAATGATGGACCAGATGGGGAAGTTTCACTGTAATGTACAACAAAACATAGACTTCAACTATGTATTATTTATTATTATTATTGTCATTTTTATTTAAATCTACCTATCACCCACTAGCCTGTGAAGTGTGTAGCTCAGAGTGACATGCCAAGATCCTGACACCCTTGCAGAGACACCAGTCTGCATGACAAGAAGAAGGAGCTGGTGGTGGCTGGACCATCAGCACCAACTGCCAATATCAGGAACTACATGAAACCRGAAAGCAAGCCAAAGGAGTGGCCAGCACTCAAATACCAGGAGATCAAATCAACACTGCAGGATCCAGGACAAGGAGCAAACATGAAATCGGGCAGATTTGTAGTCTGAAGGCACAACGAGCAACAACTAGGCAATGCCTAGCTGGATCAGGTTTACCCACACTTAGTTATTAGGAAAGAAGACAGTGAAGGCTTCCTACTGCCAGCCCCAAAGGGATAGTGATCTAGATAAGAACATAAACTATTGATCTAAGACTCCTCTTGAGGTACCAACTGCAGAAACTTCCAAATTCCAAACAGACCAGGTAGTCCACAAGAGTACTGCTGTAACTACTGCTTGTTGCAGATTTTTGAATAGAGCTGAGTCCACACAGGCCTTGTAAGGTAGTATAATTAAGTTGTGTAAATAGTACAAATACTGAATTTTACCAAATTCTGTCTTCTGTTGCACTGAAGTAACTCATTATGATCAGCAGTTTGAAGCATATAAGCAAGGGAGTTATTTAGTGTCTCCTAACTACCTAACTGTGACAGAAGCCAAAGTCAGCCAAGGTTTTGCAATGGAACTGCCTAGACCTTTTCATTATAATGAGATCCCCAAAGAAGACCGAAAGACTTTGAAACTCAGAAAGCAATGTTTTATGAGAGCTTGAACCAAAATGAAAAAATTGAATAGAAAAAACTCAAAATGACCAATTCAAGCAGAACAGAAATAAAAAGCATTTCTAAACATGTCTTCCTCAGTTACAGGCTTGGTTTCGGTCAACTCAGTGACTTTCTAAGTTTGTCACAAACTTGACTAATCGCCCCTGATCCCTAGGAAGTCCTTTCCACCAGCCTCCAAAGTCTGTCTGTCTGCTCCTCCTGAGCTGCAGAGTCCCAGCTCTATGCTGTAATTCTTCAACGTGCCACACTCAGCTGTCTTGCAAAGTTTTTCCGCCCATGTATGCCCAGCTGCTGGATAGACAGCAACCATCTGCTTTACCCTCCAAGGGGCTGCACCTGACCTAGCCTTCATAAAGGGACATCCTACAACTGCGAACAAAGGAGTAAAAAAAAAAATTCCTGYCCACTATGCAAATCTTCGACAATTTAATGATAGCCTGTTTATGGATTTTAGTATAAAGGGAAATGCTAACACTAATAGATGCAGCACCACCCTAAAATTAGTTTTTCTGCAATAAAACACTTAGACAAAACAACACTGTTACTATCCATATCCATATATATTTGACAGTAAGGATGAATACATTAGCCATAGCCTTTGTAAAGATCTGTTAAAGGAAGAGGGGGCATAGAGCAGCAGCAATTAGATTTTACACTTCTTCGTGAAGTTGATGCAACACAAAGAAAGACGTGTTCTTTAAATGCTAAAACACAGTAAAGCATAAATGTCTCAGCTGCCACCATTGTGGAACTGGAACAGAAAGGGATACCTGAATGAAATGTCTTAGCATAGCACAAGACACTGATACACTGGGAGAGGAAAGCAGTGTAAAGTTTTAAATATGGGTATACGGTGGCTACGTGGAAGGGCCAGAAAAGTGAGGTTGACGGCGGAACATATGCTAACCATGGCGGTTCCTCTGGTTCAGCACAAGGTATGAAGGATGAGAGCTCTACAAAAGCATAGAAAAGCATGGGCATGGGAGATAAAGAAGAAGAGGAAAAGGACCTGGGTCTCATATGGCATCAGGCCCAAGCAGCTTGCACACGCCTTATGCAAAGGAGTTATTGGGCTTAAGTTCAAGGCCAGTGCTGAAAATATGAAAATACATAGCATAAACCAGTCTGTCAGATTCTGCATGGGATTTTACGGATCTGATGTTAATAGGAAGGCTGGGTGCCTTCTCATTCCATGATGACTTCTGTGATCAGGGTGGCTCTGGCCTGAAGAAAGTAGGGAGATGAGCTATGACCTGGTACACTTCTACCTCTTGCATACCCTTTAGCTTTAGCTTGGGGGAAACTAAAAGGAAAATGCAACATTACGCAACAGCCAACATTACATGAGCTACCAGCATGACTGTCAGGAGTGGGAAACTAGTGGGCTCAAATGGCAAGGATCCAAAGGAACAGCTAAAGGCCATTTATATGCCTGCCTTATATGAATTAAACCATTAAAATGATGTTTCAACTTAAATAGTATCAAGCTAATTTATTTCAATTTCACTAAGTAAATTAAACAATCTAACACAAAATCATGCCACAATATAAAAGAAATCGGTAGATCCATAGGCTCAAATTTGAAATCACCAAATCAGTATAACATGTATTCAGATTCACGACAACTGTTTTCTTTTTATAAAGGAAAACTCTAACCTGACACAGGCAGCACTCCCTAAAAGTGGGTACTTTTGCAATATAATGTAAGTGACAGTATCCCTACATGAGGTTGGAGTAGACTAGTAAGATGCAAACATTTGAAGATAGGGTTCTCCATAGCCAGTAAAGATTTGGCAATAATATTGAATTAAACATGCCTTGCACTTGGCTCACTGAGAACATTTCATTTCAGCAGAATTGCAATGTTCACTAATGACTGAAACCTTATTATTTTTGTTAAAATTGTCTAGTATTTGGCTTTATTTGCTTCAGTCGTGGGAGTTCATTCAGTCTTTCTTTTTTATTAGTTTGGGATATAAGGGCTAGCAGAAGCTCTGTCAGCTCTGGAGGAACAAACTGTGTGGGCTGAATCTCATCAAATTCACTGATGTTATGCTGATCATGTTTAATATCTGTTCAGGGATGTAAAAACTTTTTACTAGGAGTGAAATTGTACTGACTCTGCCCAGTACCCATGAAAGGAAGCTAATCTAAGGGCAACTGAGGGAATACTATTCACTTGTTAAAAATTCCTATTTTAAACAGATTCTGAAGTGGGCTCTAAGCAAAGACACTTTTTCCAGATTAATAACCCTCTCTTTTCTCAGAATCCTGAGCAGATTTACATAGAGCCCTAAAGTCAGTTCATAAAATGTGTTTAAACTGGCGGAAGAGAATTTTATGGTAGAAAAAAGTTCACTCTTTCTGAATCCATACAAAAATGTACTCAATACTTCTATTATATAAGGGAGCCCAAACCTATGGCTGTGTTTATTATTTACTACCTCCTTTCTGTTAAAATATATTTTTAAATACAGCCCTCCCTTATTCTCAAATTATTCCATTTCATACCAAAGTGGTGAAAGAGATGCCTCTTTTTAAACCTCTCCTTTAAAGAAAATAAATCAAAAGGCTAGAAGAGCGTCGTAGAGCAATTTATTCGCAGCTCTGACTTTCCAAAAGGTGTAAAATCAAAATGAGTCTGAGACTTGCATATGGAGGTCCCTGAAGAAGTAAGACAATCTTTAAACTTGCTTTCTCCTTTTCAGGTGCTCGCAGAGCTCCTCTGCTCTTCCTCTGCCTGATCTTCGCCCTCTGAGATCTCAAGCTGCCAGTCTCCCTCCTTTCATTTCTTTGCCTCTCTTGGTATATGTGTTATCTCCTCTGTCACCACACGTTTCTTACATCTGCTGAGGATCTTTCTCCTTTTCAGGCATCCCTTCAGCTGCAGCAGAGCCCTCCCTTTTACACCTGCAATAGCCCAGCTACCCTGAAGCACCTGGGAGTGGGGGACTGAGGGCTGCTGATGGGCAGTCAACCACGCTAACCAGCTATGAGACCTCCCAAGTCCTGCCAAGCCTCTCCTGTTCCCCGAGTGTAGATGAGAAAATGCCTTCTGGCTGCTGCAGGACAAAGGCTGGACAGTCGGTGAGGCACGAGGGAGCAAAGGATCTGATTTCCAAGACCACAACTGCTCCTCGTGAGGCACAGGATGCCCTTGTTGAGCACTGCCTTCTGTGGGATGTTGACTGTGTTCAGTAACTTTTTGGATCAGATATACACTGCAGCTAAAAGTTCTGGGCCTGTTCAGATAACTTATTTAGCAGAACTAGAATCCCAAGTGATTAGTTTTCTGAGGAAAATCTTCTACTGAAATATTCTGTGTCACATTCCTCCTATCCTTTAATCTATAGGCAGTGCCTTGAAAACTTATTTGGAGGTAATTTGAATTTAAAAGAGGAAATAAATCCACCCAAATCATCCCAAAAGCAGCTGACTTCACTAATCAAGAGAGATTTTTACATAGCCAGGGATCTTTCATCAAAGACATCATGAAACCTTCAGTGGAGTCACTCAGGACTTTTCAGGATATTATAAAGCATCTTTCATGCAAGTTCTGTCCAAAATTCATTATTAAACTAAATAAGACTGTCAGAAAATGAGGATGAGGTTGGGCAAGTCTTGTGTGAATGTAAGGGGCTGTGGCCTGGCACAGAGCCTCAAACAATGCCAGCACCCATACTCCACCCTGATGTCCCCCATGGGCAACCCTGGAGGACAGAGCTTGCTGCCCTCAGCCACGTTCAGCCGTACTCACCCGCTACATGGCACAAACTCTCTTGCGAGCACTGTGAGGTGGCATGTTTGTTCTCACCCCCTGATTTTCATACCCATAATACTCAGTTTATGAACTAAAGGACTGCCTCAGTTGACATTTTCTCTTCGTTTTTGATTTTGGAATTTCTCTCTATGTCAGTGCTGACTGCCTCAATTCCTAGAGTAAAATCTCAGAGAATCTCACTGAGTGGGAGGATTTTAGTTTGATCTCCCACTGAAATGAGGCTTGTTTCATCGCTCATTCTGCATGTGTAGGTACAAGCTGGTCTCCTGCTTTCTAATCCATTGCTGAATTTCAATCAAATTTGACAAAGATTCTGTGAGTTTGGTGAAGGCAGCAAGCTAAAGGGCCATTAGTTCCCCACTGTGAAAAAGATGAATAAGATCACAAATTTTTAGGCAATCAGAGACTCAAGCAGTTGAGGGGGAGAAAGAGAGTAAGAGAGATATGTTGAAAACCAGGTTTTTGCTTCCTCTGCCCAAAGAACTACTTGCTCTGTTGTTTCTTTTTGTTCCTGAAGCCAGGACCCCCATCATTCCTGCCACATCAACCATGACAATTTCATACGTTTTATAGGGAACACAATGCATTCTGGTTTCCAAAACTTTGTTTTGATTTTTTTTTGCTTGTTTGTTTGTTTTTTAACAGCTGGAGAAAAATCTGTGGAGGAAGCAAGGGCTGAGAGAAAGAAAGCCTGTTACTCCTTATGAACTGAAACGATGGGATTTTGCTGAAGTTGCCCTGGTGATATCTTACATGTCAGCGGTCACTATTGGGTGAATTATTGACAGTTATTGCTCTGCATTATTTTGTTCCCATCCATTGGCTCTGTAAATAGTGTGCCAGGTGACGAACTGCACGGTTCGATGCTCAGCTCTTACTGACCAAACGGCTTCCAGGAAACACTGAGTTGCTCAGAGGCCTAGCTGTGAGGCAAGTACGAATCACATTTGACAAAAAAGAAAAACCTTGATTAACAGAACAAATGTGGATCTTTCTGCTTATTGTTTAGGGTAATCCTTTGTGTCCTTGAATTAGGAAGGGCAATGTCATGCCAGCTGTACTGGCATGCTTGAAAATTCTGCCTTTAGCACAGAATAATGATGAAACTTGGCTTTATAGGAGAAAATCGGATTGAGTTCCAAAGATGAAAATATACCCCCCCAAAATAGAAATAATGTTAGTAATTAGCTAAAAAAGAGTGAGATTCAATGACTTAATAGTACCATTCAAAGAGTTTTAAGCTGTTTATAATTAAGAAAAAGTTTGGAAGAACAGAATATGAACTCTCCTGTTATGAATGGAGGTAGTTTGTTAGGGGTGTTTTGGCAGCAAAGTAATTCCCTAAATAGAGTACTGGATTCACTCCCAGCTAAAAGGAGCAAAACTTGCAGATGTTGCTAATGCAGACAAAACCCAGAACATATATATGTGACCAGATGCAGCAATTCTAAGAATTGCATCTGGCACAGAACATGTGGCTGCTTTAGCAGCACACCAAGAAGKGTAACTCAGTACTTATGTGCCATATCTTTCAGAAGGCCCTGATTCAGCAAACAATTTAAATACATGCTTAACTTAAATATGTAAGTGGGATTACTCATATGTGGAGGGACATGTTTAAGCAACTTGCTGAATCAAATCATAAAACCCCTAACAATCTGATCTGACTATGAGTCAACTGACTAACAAGATTCACCATTTTTTCCTGGAGACAAAAGCTCTTTTATTTTCCTGTACTTTATTGGCTGCACTCTATTTCCTTCAGATTTATTTCTTCTCTTGGGTTTTGGTTTGCCTGCTTCCTATTGTTACTGTTCATCAAATATTTCATATACAAGTGCTTTCCAAAATAAGGCAATCAATCCAGAGCAACGTATTTGCAGTAATATATAATTAACTGAGTATTTTTCTGTCATACAATGGCTGTAGGATTTACAAAATAATTTTCTGCATGCATTTATGCTGACAAGCTAGAAAAGTAAATAAAATTTCATGCAAAAACCTAAAGAGAGCAATAGATGATAGTTATTTGGCCTCACAATATGCATAACTACATTTTGGATTTTCAATTATATTCACAACACGATAAGGAGTCGTTAGGAAATTATCCACTTCACTACTTTCTTCTTTCTTCAGTTCTGGACTGTCCCATCTGTCCTGCATTCATGAATTTTCTGCCTGAGGACTACCAGCGATGGGGCAAGGCAAAGGCTTGAGGGCATTGACTGATCATGGGAAATCAGCAGATGACAATGTTTCCTTAAATAAAAAAAATAAGTACAACGCGCCATTTCCTGCTTCTAACAAAGGAGGTAAAAGACTCGTTGGTCAAATATTAGAATAATCCTTTCCCTTTTTTTGTTCTTACTTTACTTCCCTCTTTCTCCGTGATTCTCTTCAACACTAAGACCGCTCAACCCTATCAGTGTAAAGGAAGCGATACAAAAGCATTGCTTGTTCCCATTGCCACACAGGAGAACTGACTGGGAGACACATTCAGAAGGGTCATCATCTTCCTACCCCGCTGCTGGCCCTGCCTTCCTCACTCCCTGGCCTCTCTGCTCACCACCCAGGTCTCCCGGTCTCTCTCTCTCTGGCACTCCTCACTCTTTTCCATGAGTCAATTTAACATGCTAATGCAGCAGAGAGCTAGCCAGGGTTGTCAGTGCTTTTGCTTCCTGCTGTCAGGGAGGTCCATGGCAGTTCAGCAGACAGACAGGTCTGGTGATCGCCAGAGCCAGCCCAGGACAAGTGGTGGGAATGCATGGCCATGAGCAGGGTGGCCAATGGGAGGGGGAAGTGGGAAGCCCCTCACTGAACAGCACGCAGCTCTTCAACTGATCCACAAAACCGTATGCGTAASATGATGCAGGTTTCCCAAAGAATTTGAACGAGAGCCACTGGCAGTATCCACTTTTGCCAGAGAAAATTTCCATATGTGGTCAAGGGATCAAATAGTGCCACGTCTCCTAAGGAAGAGCACCAGAGCCCCGACTTCCACATGTTCTGCAAACAATGCAGCGGACAGCTGGGGACTAGAGGGAAAAAAAACCACCACAGCAGGTTGGCAATAGTTTACATGCAAAAAGGGGTTTAATTCTTGAAACTGTTGGTAGTGAGTTATTTACCTAGCTCTAATGCTTTACCTGCAGGACTTTATAAGAACATTACGAGGATTAGCTGATGTTTGTGAAGTGCTTTATGGATGAAAGTACTAAGTGTCCAGGACAGAGGCTACTGACACCAATTGCTTTCTGGCATTCTGCATTATATATGCAAGGGAAGCAATGAATTTAAACAGGTTTACTAAAACCCACTTGATTAGAAAAGACGTCTCCTGCGAAAATGCTCAAAGGCAAAGCTCTTCACAGGGAAAGAGGACAGTCCATTCCCCCATTCTGGTGCAGTAGGACACAGTAGCCCTTGCCATCTAAATAACATGCTTTAAATCTGCTAGGTGTGTGAGAAAACTCTTTCACCAGACAGAGCAATGCTGTGAAATCCTTCCCCTGAGAACTAAAAAGCAGCAGATTGCCGTTAAGAATTTCATGATGCATCCTGGAAGACAGCCCTTTCAAAGCTGAGCAGAGGGGTCGCTAGGCCATATGCCCTTGGAGCAGGTCACCCAATTAATCTCCGTTTAGGAGAGCAGAATAATTGGCCTCTGAAGTAAAAGGCGCTCATTGAGATAAAATCTAGATGTTGTAAACTTTGAGATTTACCTATTCCTAGTTATTAACCTTCATCAGATTTAATTAAGCCCTGTGGGTAAAACACAAGCAGTGAGAGATTTTATACCCATGTCATATTTTCTAAAGGGAGGCTAAGTACAATGTCCTCTACCCCTTTTGCTTTGCTGAGTGGGAATTCTGCCATCCAGTGTTTTCCTGTACATGGTGGAGAATGTCTGAGAGTATCTGGAGTAACCTACATTTCTGCCGTTCACACAGAACATTAAGCATCAACGCTTACTTCAGGAACTCCAGTTACTGCTGCCATATAAGTCTGTTTACATTAATTCTTCTGTGTAATTCCTCCATCAGCACTAAATAACTGACCAAGTGTGATAAGCTCCCTACTTTAGAGAGAGGAGACATAGCCCTGAGTATTTCATTCAGTGTCTCAGCAAGCAGAGCACATCTGTATATTGGAAGTTTATCTGGATAGCTGCTGTCAAGGCATCGATGGATACTAAAGTTGGAGCCATGCATGACCTGAACCTCAGTAATACAGCGTTTTGCATTCAATTCAATTATTGCATTGGAAAGATGTCTAAAAAAAGACCTGATCCTTTAAGATTCACAACTGATTCAGGCATAGCTGAGGTGAAGCTGATGTGAGAGGATCATATTCCAGACTTCTTATTGGGAAGCTCTGTTCCAAGAAAAATCTATAAGGGCTGCAGCTTGTTTGTCTATACAAAAAAAAAAAAAAAGGGAAAACATTTTTAAAGTAAGTTTATCAATCTGAGGGGTATTGTACCATGCAACAGACTGTAAAATGACAGGGTATGTGATTTTTTTATTGCTGCAGTTCCTGCCTAGATTTCTCCAGTCCCTGGAGGTTTTACTGTGCTTCAGTGATTCATTTACAAGTCTCATGTTTGCAAGTGGCATGAATGCAGTATTAAAACCTACAATGGTGATTTGCAAACTGTAGTCTTTTTTGTCCGTAGGGAGCCAAGCAGCTCCATGATACTGCTGGCAAGAATGCCTTAAAGCATGGAACAGGAACTGCCGCTGCTGAGACTGCTGCATTAGAAAGAGCCATCTTCAAACCCAGCAGGCAGAAGCATCACCAGAAATAAAAGAAGGTGGGAGAAAGACAACTACTGCTGCTGTAGAAATAGCCACTGCATAGGACTTGCCATCCTCACCAAGAGAGTGGAAAAAAGATCAACCCCTACTGTGGTCCAAGGCTACTTGTAATGAGATCTGCTACCCATTTTATGAGACTCCTGGGATGTTTGGGAGGGATGATTTTTAGAGGACTGTAGGAGGTTGTGAGGGAGGGTAACAAGGTCTCTCTCTGCAGGTCATCTTGCCACCTCCTGAGATGCCTATCTGCCCCATTGCATGCAGATACCCTATCTTCACCTCCTGCAAGGTGCAGCGTGGTCCCTAACAGCTGCTATTTACCATGATGTGTCTCCCCAGCATTGCAAATGGGGGCAGTGGTTACAGGCCAAGGGAAGAAAGGGGTTGTTGGACTTTTTGCCTGATAAAGCCCCTTCACAGACCCCAACAGGAGCATAGATCAGTGCAAAATGGAGGCAGCTCTTTCAGCAGGAGTGCTAACCTCTTATTGCATAAGCAAGAGAGTCATTCTGTCACTTAAGGCCAGAAGGCAGAGCTGCATGCAGGATGAATGGGTGAAAGCTTCAAAACCTCTCTTTGAGATGGGAAGAAAAACACACATTTTTGCTGAAAATGTCAGCCTCCCAGAGCCTCCTTCCCCTGAGGTTTGATGTAACCTCGCTTAGTGCATGCCAAACAAGACAGGGAACTTTGTTCACTGAGTGGGAAGTTAGAGATGTTTCCAGGAGCACTGTCATCGCTATCATCTTCACCCACAGGTTCAGAGATGACTCAGTGCATCTGAGGATGCCAGTTTTGGAAACCAAGCTGAGCGTGCTGCTCGTGCCAGAGACAGGGCTGAGGTCAGGCTTGCTAAACAGGAGTAGCCTTAGCCCCATCAATCATACACTAGTTCTAGGTATTGGGGTTATCTGACTTCTTTAATCGAAGAGAAAGGGGGGCTGTGTATGATGGTTCTGCCGATAAAGTCATTACAGGTTAGTCTAACCAGATCTGGCCATGAATCTGGGTCAGAAATTGTCTGGGTATATCATTCAAATTATGTGAATGCATTGTGGGTCTGTATTTGAATGATCATGTATTTTATTTTCAAAGACTGAGATGTAAAATCTCTGCAGCATCTTCAGGCTTCAGTAAGGAACATAAAAAGGCTACATCGTTTTCTTTGAATGCTGTACTCTTTCCATTGCCAGGCTGGTACTCTCTCAAAGAGGGGAAAATTGTTCTCCTTTAAGCTTATTTGACCTTGTATGTTTTATACTGGTAAAGATATCTGGTATTTCTAATAACTGTTAATGACCATACTTCAAAATATCTAGAACTCAAGTCCATTTTTAAACAAAACCACATTTTTCCTGATTGTATCTCAAATGCTAGTGCTGTGATAAAGACAGGAAAAAGCAGCATGAACTGCTCCACTGGAGCAGCAGAAGAGATAAAGCCTAGGCAAGATTTGCTAATACCAGATTGGGTGGCATGGTACGTTCCAAGTGTTTAAAAATAACAGTATGGCATTAGTGTATCAATGGTGCAAAATCAAAGGACCGCTGTCCTGGTTGGTAGGTCAGGAGTCTGGCATACACTGCTATTTTAAGTGGTAGTAAAGCCTGTACAGTGACAGTATAACCAAGAAAATGCTACTAGAAAAATTGTTGCTCTGTTACACCAGTGACTGAAGGAAAATTTTAGTTGCAAGGCTAGCTATGCATTGCAGGTTGAATCTGTCCTACTTGCCATATATTTATTCTGGGGAAAAAAAATGCACATGTAAATAATGTTCACAAGCAACATGGACATGACTAAGGGTGCACAGGTACTTGAGTAAAATCCATTAGTCTGAGCAAGGTAGCATGCCTGTGTCTAGTTATTATCACTTGGCTCTGGGGGCAAAGTGAGCTGATCATGGAATTTGCTGCCATAGTAATTATTCTATATTTGTCACTGCATTTGTGACTTCCATGTTAATACCAGTGAAATTAAAAAGCATATAAAAGTAGGAGCCTGCTCTGTCAAGCATAGAGATATCTGAATGAGAAGTCCATGCAGTTTTATATTTTATTTTCCTACCTATATATCTAATCACTCAGATTTTTCAAAGCAAGGCGAAGAAATCCATCACCCATCTTCAAAAGTCTTAACCTAAACTGTAAAAGTCTTATTTCCTTGGTTCCCAGTAAAATGGACAAATTTCTCTCATTAAGAGACTGCATGATCAGAATTTTGTGAACAGTGTGAATTTCCTGTTAAAGTTTTGCCATTAGTTAAATATAGAAATGGCAGAGTAACTCTCAGAGTGGATCATTTTAAGTCTTCTAAGAGGATTAAAATATCTGATTCAGAGACACAGCCATTAGATGGATGACTTTTCAGAGTGAAGCAAAGCTCAGCCCTGCTCTGATGTTTATCCTGAAACTTCTATATTTATTAGAATTTACTTTGAAGGTATGTTGCCAGTGTGTTGACTCTGTATTTCAGCAATACTGAATGTGATTGCTCGTACTTAAAGTGACTTTTACTTTATTCAGTAAGACATATGAAGATATAAATAAGGAATGGGATTTTTTTAGTTATGCTCCCCATTGGCTTAAGTTTACTGGCACTTTTGAAAGCCTTGCTGATGCTCTGCTTCAGGATTAGACTGGGAAAATAGCTGGACTTTTTCACATTCTAGACCTAAAATCCTAATGCCAAAAGGAAGAATGTATTGCTGCTGCTGTTCGTATTGCATTGCTACCTGGAGCTCAGACCTGACCCTTGTGCCCAGCACAGTGCAAAGCCTCAGCATGACATGTCTTTCACCTAACAGCTTGTCTTGTCTAGATAAAAGATGATCTAAGTAACGTCTGTCATTTACATATTTTCCCCAGTGGGGTTGGCCATCATTTTGCCCAAATACTTTGTTGATGATACATCAATTACCAAAAAAAAGAGGTCAAGAACCTTGAATTACTCCTAACTGGTAGCAAGCTAAATTAGCTGTTGAACTGCCAGTGTTACTTCCACTTCAGCAATAAACTGCAACACCTTGTCCTCCTACTCTGTATTGTATGTCCTTTTGTAGAAAGAAAAGTCATAGAAAAATAGCTTCATGTGGTTAAAAGCATCATTCCAGAACTTGTGCTGAGACACAACCAAGGTATGTCAGCATGCTTGTGCTAAGTCTGTCTGCTGCTTTTTTCAATTTTTGCATAAATTAAAGCAAGCGAGTAAAACCTAAATATGTAGACAGAATTGGACATCCTTAGTCACCTGTGACTCAGCACTAAACTAGACTCTGATCCAAAATCAAGCAGAGCTCCAACAGTCTTAACAAGATCTTTGCTAAACTCCCATCGAACCAATGCAGAAGGTTTTAGGCTCTGGCCTGGAGTACAACCTAAATTAAAATATGGCAAAATTTATGATTAAAAGAAATAAACGAGCAGTCGCTCCTCTTGAATTCACCTTCTTGGAAGTGACAGCTGGAAGAAAGTCTTCGGGCTCTGCTCAAACCATAACACGCTCCTCATGGCTTTCCGTGGAGATGTGGCAACACAGTTTATCAGAGAATGAGTTGAACACACTAACTGTACTGTGTTAAAACAGGAGACTACTATTTACAGTGGACAGCTGGAACGGGAAAGTACTTCATGGTGCTACAACTACACTGGTACCATTTGTCTCATTCTGGATCTGTATTTCTTTTTTGTTATTGTAGACCCGTTCATCTTAGAGAATCACGATCTTCTCAAGAGTGCAGGGGTCTTCAGCAGAAGATGCCTAATCCAACACTGGCTTGTCTTGTAATTTTCTCAAAAGCATTCAGCCTAACAAGAAATAAATAGAGTTGAATTGTTGAGGTGAATTTACCAAGCTATGCTACCACTGCATTTATATTCATTCATTCATTCATTCACTCAGCTCTTCAAGTTACTAAGTTACTTGCACGAGCCTCAGTAATTTAGTTTATAAGCATAGCATCACACAAAGCTTATCAGCTACATAGAAAAAAAGGGTGTGATCTCTTAGAAAGTCTTGTATTTTAAAATCTCTGTGGTCTGCTTTGTGCTTAGGACTGAAAAACTGTTTTCAAACCTCAAAGAGCAGGAAATACTTTTGTGTGTTCCTTTCTTAGAGGGCATAGATAGAAATGAGATTATATTTTCTTTGCTTAAGTATGTTTTTTAGCTGGCCAAGGGGCAAGCTACATGTTGTAAAGGCTTTCACACTCTGGAGGCATATCTTGAGGCAGATGCTTAGGATCCAGCCCTTGCAGATGAAGTTGGGTTTTGTAAGACACGTGCATGTCTGTGAGCATGCCTGTCTCTCTCCTATTTCTTTTCAGGACTTTTCAAGAGGAGATTTACTGAATATTGAAGGAGGAAGGGGAGAGTCCCTCCATCTCTGTCACTAACTTCCTGAATTACTACTGCTTCCTCCGCTTAAACCTGGCAATGTGTGTTGGATGGACAATGAAACAGATCCTTGACTGCTAAAAAACAGCCACTGATGCCATCTTACTGATAGCCACATTGAGAGTCTGTCCCACTCCAGTGGGTGTCTGGTGATGTATGTTACAGAGTGAATGTATGTGAATCTATCTGCAATTTATATATGTCATGGCTTAACCCCAGCCAGCAACTAAGCCCCACACAGCCACTCCCTCACTCCCCCCTCGGTGGGATGGGGGAGAGAATCGGAAGGGTAAAAGTGAGAAAACTCATGGGTTGAGACAAAGACAGTTTAATAAGGAAAGCAAAAGCCGCACGCGCAAGCAAAACAAAACAAGGAATTCATTCACTACTTCCCATCGGCAGGCAAGTGTTCAGCCATCTCCAGGAAAGCAGGGCTCCATCACGCGTAACGGTTACTTGGGAAGACAGATGCCATCACTCCAAATGGCCCCCCCTTCCTTCTTCTTCCCCCAGCTTTATATGCTGAGCATGACATCATATGGTATGGAATACCCCGTTGGCCAGTTGGGTCAGACGTCCTGGCTATGCTCCCTCCCGGCTTCTTGTGCACCTGGCAGAGCATGGAAAGCTGAAAAGTCCTTGACTGGGTGTAAGCACTACTTAGCAACAACTAAAACATCAGTGTGTTATCAACATTATTCTCATACTAAATCCAAAACACAGCACTATACCAACTACTAGGAAGAAAATTAACTCTGTCCCAGCTGAAACCAGGACAATATATAAAACATGTCGGTAAAGCTTACTTTCTATAGGTATATTAATCCTATTGTCTCCAGCTTTTTATGAGTCATGGCATGCACTAACTGGTTCGCTCATATAAGTAAGAAGCATTGAGAGCAACAGAGTTATTGAAAGCTTTTGTCTGAACAACATCACTGTACTAAATAGCCAGATGCATGTGATGCTCTGTTTTGTTTAACACATCCTTGTTTATTCCCATAGAAAAGCCAAGCCATCTCTTCTAAATTTGTAATCTAATCTCCAACATAACACATGCCCCAAGATTTCCAAGGTTATTAAAGTTGCATATTTTTCCCTGATATAATATTAAGAAGTTAGGTTCAAGTTAATTAACATTAAAAATATAGATCAATATTAAAAGCAAGAAAAAGAGAGCATTAAAAAGAAATTGAAGTAAAAATACTCATTCAATATCACCACCCTCAAACACTCTCCTTTGCACTGAAATTTATATTTTGAATCCAAGTATGGGATTCATGTGTACTGTTTTCTTGGAAAAACAGAATAACTTTGACAAAAATAAGCAGAACTCCACAACAGTTAATTGTATTTCCATACCACGTGATTACAAAGACAGTAGTAGTGATAAGGGTATTCCCTTGACATGACTACCTATTCCATTCCATACTCTTCAATAACCATTCTTTAAACAGTGGGACACTCACAGGGTTTAATTTTCCCAAACTCATCCTATCTGTGCACAGAATAGAAGTAGGGATTAGTTTTTCAAAAGGCTTTGTTAAAGCCTTCACTGTTGAAAAATTATGCAGTAGGAATGATAACACAAAATATGATCTTTGCTGTTGTCTTTATAATGCTTTCTCTTCTGAAGTACTGGATTTCACCAATGGAAGTGTCTAAATACTGAGTAGAAATTGGCACCTGTTGAGCTGAACATCAGATTTTTTTGAACTGAGAAATAAATATTGCCAGAATTGAAGCTTTTGCCAATAATGACCTTGTGAGAATATAAATCTTCATGTTGACAAGTCATCATATGCACAGCAGTTTTTTAATGCCTTTTGTTATTGTTTTTGAAACATTGAATAACTAGAAGTTTGTGCAACAGAACAACAGATTGTGACAGGAAGAGGGCACACCACCCCTTCCAGAAAGCAGTGATCAGATGTCCCAGGCCAATCTTGGGGATGGTCCTGGCATGATGGTATTTTGCCCTGAATTTTAATGCACAACAAGAAACGGAAAATAGCAGTCATGGCTGTAGCAAATCACTAAGCACCAGAGCCACAGACAGCGAGCAGAAGACAATTCCCCAGATGTCCTTCCCATCCAATTTTCTGTGCCTTTGGCACTGTCTGTAACTACTTATGCTGAATCTCAAGACCTAAATGCACAGGGGGTACCTTTTTTTTAATCACCTAGCTGTAGAAGGGAGACATGGTTTAAAACAGCACAACCCAGTGCCAGGAATAAGAAATTTTAGGAACTGATCTTGCCTCTTGGTGATATCAATGACAAAACTAATGTCCTGATCTTAAACCACTGAATACTATAGCTATAAAAATACAAAATAAGGAAAGGGAAGAACCCAAGCAATTCTGTATTACAAAGCATTGCCAAGCTATATGGATTTTGTATGCAGGCATAAATACTCAGGGCAGGGCAGGGCAGAGAAAGCTACTTGCAAAAAGCTTACTCAATTTCGCGTTCAGCTTTCAGGCTGAAAGCAACTAAACAGATTCTAGCTGGTTAGCACAGGTCACACTAATGAAGATACGGGCTAGCAAGCAAAGTGCAAGCCTAAGTTTCCCGAGGGGGTTATATTTAGTTTGCCAACCCACAGAGCAACCCCTCCCAGTATATCGTTACTCCTATTACCTGCATCCTCCGGACCAGAGCTCATATATGCATGTCTACTTGCCATGCAATTGCATCTATATTTCCTACGCTTATTCTTGAGATGAAGCATGAAAGATAAATTCCAAAAGAAACAGATCAGATGTCTGTGTGGTTTCTTAACCCTTTCTCCCCCCTCCTCCCTATATTTAAGGCCTTATTTAATAAATTCATTCACATATTTGCAGGATTGTGCCTCAAGTTATGTTTGTGCCACTCTTAGCATATCACTTGTACTCACCGATATCCCACCTTCAGTAACAATCTTTAATAACAAGCACTACCCCGGGCACCCTATGGTATTCTGTTATCCTTTAGTACCACACTTACGACCATACTTTATTCCTCTCTGTGCTAAGCCTCATGACAGATGTCTGTTGTGTGTCTCCGTCTCCCTTTAGTGTGCATAAAAGCAGCAGTGGTTTTGATTTGCCCTTTGATCCTTTGAGTTTTACTTTACTTTAATCAAAGGCTGACAAAGCATTCTGGCAAGACTGCATGAGAGTAGGTGTCCAGGAGAAACACAAGTGTACGGTGTGCCCTCTGCATTAAACAGTATCAAAATAGTGTCTGTCTCCAAAATGAAGATAAATTCAAAGAAAAAGGATAACAGATAGAGCCTTTTTCATGTAAAATGAGGACATCCATAATGTTTCTCTAAGCACAGAAAGGTAATATGGGTACCTATAGCAACTAGATATTCCCATTCTGCTCCAGGTAATCATTTGGAAAAATTAAAACTGTCTCACATAAGTATGTGGAGATTACTAAAATGGTAGGCAACAGTGCAAGGACAGAAGTAGAACTAAAATAAAATTATTTTAAATACACCCTCTATGCAAGATGTCAAGTCCTAGTCAGATTATAAAAGGGATTAAATAACTTCAAAGGAAAATTAATACATAAAGTTGATTCTTAATATCAGAACCTGGTCTGCCTGAGCATAAATTTTATAGTTTCTTTAGATGTCAAAAATGTTAATTTCTTTTTGCCTGCTACCAGCACAAATTGCCTTGCTGGATGAAGGACAAATGTCCATCAAGTAATTTGTCAGTTTTTGCCTCGCTAAAACCTCTGTGTTTTTTTACAAAACAGAAAATATAAGGAAGGTAGATGCTGACATATGATAAACTGTCATCATTTTACTGGAGATATTCCGTAATTCTCTTTTGGCTATTTACAGTCATGCTGGAATTTAGGAAGATTTACCAACCTGCTGATATTGCCTGCCCTGTGGAAAAAAAATAAACCTCCTTACACGTCTCAAATGTGTTTTAAAGCAGTGAATAAAAATGCAGTAAGAACTGAATGTTCAGAATTTTTACAGCATCTTTTTATCCCTCCAATTATTTGGTTTTTATATTTTAATCTCAGTCATTTTATGTTGCAGTAGGTTTGTGTTTTCTGAACACAATCCTGAACTAAATTGCAGCTAGCCTTATTCTCTCCCAGACTTCATCCATTTTGGATCATCTGTAGAACTTAACTGCCCCATGAAAACTGTGTGGTTTTTAATCAAGTTTATTTTAGGAGCCCCAAACTAAGGACATGGTGTAGCGCTAAAGAAATCTAAATATTAAATAGTGCAAATAAAAGCTAGATCATTTTAGTGGTGTTTTTGCTTTGAAAACAAAATAGGACCAGAACGCCCAACTCTCTTAGTCTTGAAGGAAAGATCTTATCCTGAACTAATATAATTACAATTAAGTTAAAAACAAACTGATACTTTCCACAGTTCTTTAATTAGACCAGAATAATAACTGAGAGTTATTTTTCTTATACCAGATTTTTCCCAACCTCTAGGACTTTTTCAGAGCATCCTGACTTCAGAGCAACTGAAACAACTATTCAGTATGCCATTACAGGGTTTCTAGTGTTAATTTCTAATGTGAGTCTCCTGTTAGCTTTTGTTGTTTTTTAGTATCACCCAGATATATCTTTTTAACCATGAACATTGTAGTGACAGTTGTGTTCACCGGTTGGGACAGGATAACGAGGACTCCTGGCCAGATCTCTAGGATTAAGGGGGATAATAAATTGTATTAAATGTAGACCTGTAGTACAGCATGAAGCAACACGAGGTTTCACAGATACTTTGTGTCAACAGAGGAATGGCAGGACTCGGGAATCACTGTTTCCTTTCTGAGCTCTGAGGAGAACTGGTCTACGCTGGCCCCAGTCTATCATGTCTGTCTTGTCCCTGTTTCTTTCCCACCTCTGGTTGCTTGTTCACAGCTCTTTTTTTTCTTCAGATTGCTTATCCACATCCTCATTGCATACAACCAGTCTCCTCAACCTCGTCTCAGTCTTTCTGCAGACTTCCAGGCTCTGGCCCTCCGCCTTCTCCTCTTCCTCATTCCTCATCCAAGCCTTTTCTCTTATGTGTTGTTGCCTCTATCCATGCACCTTCTTCTATTACTTAGCCTTACCAGTACCTCACAGCAATATCCCTTTTGAGCCCCGTGAGCAGTCCTTGCCTCCCCAGACTTTATCTTGATGCCCAGTTCCAAACTAGGTGTCCCTCAGGTTTTCATGTCTAACGTCTTCCCACAGGAACAAAAGGATGAGATCTTATGGCCCAGATGCCTTTCTTTTTTACTGTAGGAAACTACTTCCTAAACCAGATCAAACTCCAGACAAAAATTAAATATTGTTGCTTTCCTGTTGGAAAGCTGTTCCAGACCTTCTTTAGCTTCCAGACCAAACTTAACCAGATTCAGTTTATACCCTTTTCCTTTGTGCCAATTTTGTCCACACCCTATGTTAAGTGATTTAACTTATACACTTAACATGATTATATTATATTTAACTTATAACTTAACTTGATTATAGACAGCAAGCATTTCCTCTTTTTTATTTTTACTAACCTAAATAAACTATGCTTTTCTAATCTCCTTCCTCTAAGCAAAGTTTTCCATTACCCATTCATTTTAATGCTCCTGCTCTGTACCTGTTCAACTCTGGATTCATCTTCATTAAACATAACCATCCAGAATAGAACAAAATATTGCAGACAGGGTCTTACACATTAGCACTAATACTTTCCTTTTAGTACTGGAGATGCTACATCTTAAGCTTTCACATATACTTTTGAGGCTATGTATGTCAGACTGATGTCTCATATATTCCCATAATAGACTAATACTTCTGGTTTCTTTATCCTCATCAATTTTTAAGAGTTCACAAATTCCAAATTTATTGATGAAATTTGTGTTATTCATCCCTAATCCCACTTCCAGCTACTGTACTGAACCCTATTTGTGCCTCTCTAGTTGTCAGTGATATTCTGAAATGTATCCTGAATGATATTCTAACTCTTCTTGAATATTGTCAGTGCCTCACAACTGCTTGTTATGAGCACATTTAGCACACTGCCATTTTTGGTGTCAAGGTCATTAATAAAAATATTTAATGAGTTCTGTCTCAAGACTGATGTTTGAGGAGTAATCGCTCTACAGCCAGATAGATGCTCTTTCAGCACAATCTGGAGCTCCCTCTCTAGTTTTTTTCCTTACTAATCTTATAATTCTTCTATAAAAACTGCATCTTCTACAGTTTAACTAATAGTTTCCTATGTGACACCAGGCTGAAGACAAGACAAAGAAAATGCAGTATCTCTAATCTGTAAAATCAATTCCCTAACAAAGAAAGCTATGAAGTCAGTATACTGTGAGGCATCTTCAGCAGAATCAAATTACATTTTATCCCCTTTTCACTTACTTTATGCTTTTAGTTATTCTTCCCACAAACATTTCTGCTAAGACATACCATGTCTAGGAGGCCAAACACATGAACCTCATTATAACACCCATCCCCCACCACAGACTTGTCTCAAAGACTTTTATTGTGTTTGTTATTATTTTGTCACACGGTCCAAACCCACAAGATAATAGCTCTGTTCAAACTCCTTGCTATGAGTCTTACAAACTCATGTGTCAATCCTTTCTGTATTCTGCAACATGTGGTGTATCTGGCCACAGTAGCTCCAGTGCACTGTGCTCTTTGTATGCTGCTTCCAGTTCAGATGAGTTTATTTTCAGTTCTGAACTCTCACCTCCTTTACACATCCTGCCTTTGACCCTGTATTAAACATCCCATCCTCCTTGTAGAGGCCGGTATCTATTAGCTAGCTTTGCAGGTGTTCAAAATCAAGAACCACTGATTCAGCTGCAATAACAAACATTCAGCACACCCGCAAACCAGATCCCACAGTGTGAAGCTAGAGCTGAAAAGGGAGTGACCCCCAGCTGGCAATCATTCACCTCACTTCACACAGGAGGAGAGAGAATCCCATTCCCAAGGCCAGAGAATTCAATTATTTAATTTCTCCTCAACCCGCAACTTGCAGTCCAAGCCAATGTGTGAGCCCAGATGGTCCTGTTCTCCTGCTAGCCTTGCCTGTTGTTATTCCCTGCTGCAGAATGGCTCCAGGGCTTCAAACAAGTTAGCTACACCCAGTCCACCACTAATTTTCTGTGCAAAGGAAGGGCTTGCAGGGACATTTTCAATGCAAGTGGCAGTGGGGCTAGCAGCAACACAGCTGGGAAGGACATGGCTCACAGGTCTGGCTCTTAGGCTGCCTCGCTAGCTGACACTTAACAGAAAACAGATGAAACTGAGGACAAGATCATGGTTCTGAAAAGTGAGTTTAAGGCAACATGATACATCTTCTAGCCGAAGCTGGGATTAAGGACACACCATTTTAATTTTGGGGCCAGAACTCGGACTGGAGCCACAACCTGCTGAGCACCTGCACTGCTTACCTGCTGATTTGTAATCTAGCATGTGTCAGCTGGCTCTCCAAGCAAGGGAGCTTACGTGCAGGGCTGGGGTGTGCCTCAAGTCTGAAAGCTGCACTGACAAGCAGTTGGCACTAGCCACGCTCAAAATGACTCATCACCCAGTCTTCAAAGGGTGTCCAGCAGGCTCGGCCCCTCCTTCCATACCATCCCACTCTTAGCATCTCACCACAAAAATGAGATCCCTGTATTGGAATAAACTGAGCTAGACAAGAATGCTAGGGGACTCCATCACAGGAGAAAAAGCATCTCAAAGAGTTAGGCTGCTTGGGGCAGTATGGAGTAGACAGGACTGGGTAGGACCCCACATAAGCTAGAGCAGACAGCTTGCATGCCAGTTGCTCAAGCAACTGAAGAAACTCAAGCCCAGCTTCCTGCACAGCCATCAAAGGGGTCACACACCCCTGGACTCCTTTAAAACCATTGCTGCCACAAAAGGTGTCAAAATAGTGGAGGAATCTTGGCCGCTGTGAACAAGTACAGCAGGCTCTGACTATAAATGGTTTGTTCAAAGTCAAGTAGGAAACCTGTTGGCAAAAAAAGGAAGAAAGCTCAGTTTTTCCAAATTTCAGAGATAATTTCAGCCATATTTGTTCAGTTTAGAAGAAAAATTAAAGCTTTACAGTTGAAGATGGATGAACTATTCATAGCAAATAATGTAGCCATCAAACATAGACTTTTAGTCACTTGATGTATTATCAATGAATAGCCTGATTTTTATGAATATGCTCGTTAGTTGTAATTGTTTAACAAATGATTTATCTGAAAAAGTTTCATCCCCTGAGTTGTCTCTGATCTACTTGCCTTTTGATTATTCACTAGATGTTGTACATGATTACTTTGCTCCCTCATAGAATAAGTGAAATATTATCAGTATCTGTGAACACTTGCAGCATGAATATTCATTTGTGAATGCACATGTTATATGACTTGTCATTAAAGGCATCCATTATCCCACTATGAAGAGTAGTTTGACTCTTTTTTAAAATAAATGTAATTTATTGTGGCATCTATTCATTAGAAAGGTTACTTTAAAAATACAACTAAGTAATTACCTTTAAATGTTAATTCATCCCTTGCTGCAAATATTTTTCCTTTTAAATATACATTTTAAATGCTGCTATAAACATAGAAATGGGCTGCTTAACTCTTGCACAGCCGAACACACCTTTTAGCATGGGTTATCTTCAGAGAATCAGCATGTCTACACTGAAACCCAGCAGTATGGTAACAATTTGTGTTCACATATACTATGCCTTCCTGAAAGAATTTACACTGTAGGAGATTGAGAAAAGTGGTGCCCAAAAGTTAAAGAGAAAAAAAAAAAAAAAAGAGACAGGGAGAAATTGTAGACATTCACAGGAAAAACTAAATTCCCCAGGAACTAGAAAAATGCCATAAAGAAAACAAGGTGAAGTGCTGTGGAACAGTTAAAAAACTTCACAGAAAGGAAAAGCTTGTAACAATAAATGACTAAAGAGAGGAGGACACTGAAGCYGGAAACTCTACTTGTAATTCAGGCATATTAAAGGAAACTTCAGATCCGTGTACAAGGCTGGCATTAATTTGTTTGTTTACACTGGAAAATATTATACATTGTTTCGGAATAATTTTTTTCTTTATCCAGAAATAACTATCTGAGCATGACTTCTGTGCTGTTTCAGTTGCTTCTCACATGTAAAATCAATATCTGCTAAATATGGCATACCAAGTGAGATAGTGACAAATAATGGACCACAGTATGATTTGTTAAGAGTGTTTCTAACGTTCTGCTAAAGGATATGGTTTTAAACACTCCAGTGTCTGGGGTACCCACAGTGAATTGCATGTATAAAAGCTGTGCTAAAATTTTCAAAAAACAAAACTCCAAAACCCATAGAAAGAAATTCAGATCCCTGTTTGGTGTCACAGGGTTTCAGGGAATGGTTATAATTGCATAAAATACTTTCATACAGTTCAGTAGGAAGTTGAGAGTCTCTTATCTAGTCACTATTGCTAATGAGAGTATCAAAATTTTTTATTAACCATGAGAAAATGAAGCAGATTATGTGATAAAAGGTAATGTAAGTTAAAGCTTTTTCATCCATAAGACAGTGAACATAAAAAGAATAACAAAACATGGGTGCAAAAGGCAAGTGTCTCTTTAGAAGATGTTACCTGTCCGCTTACTGCAGCAATTACTAAGTAGAGGCAGATCAGCAGGAGAAATAGGAGGCCTTCTCAGATATGTCTCCAAAGGAAGGAAGAAAAAAACCTGCACTCTTAAGTCTCGAAATAGCAAATCAGAATGGGCCAAAAAGGACCCCGTGGATCAGACACCATCAGGGAATGAACTGCATAAAACTGTTCAGAAACTAAAACCTGGGACCTATTGTGAAGGAATACAAGACTGAAGAGACTGACTCAGACTTGTATCGCAAGTACTGTATATCTTCCATCAGGAAGTTGGAGATATTTGACAAGCAGGCATTTAGAGCTTGGGCTTAGCATCCATGGAGAATCCTACCAGAAGTCTCACTCTCTCGGTCTTTGCTTTTTAGCTTTAGCTCTAAGATTATGGAGATATCTTATCCATGGGCTTCAACAGAAAATGTTCATTATCTGCCACTGGAGAACTACACCTGGTACCTGGAAACAGAAAAACAGAAGAAAAGGTGACAGAAGAACAGTTGGAGCAACTAAGGAATCCGGTGTATTCAGAGTACCTACAACTGCAGGATTAAACTGGGAACGGTCCAAACAAGTATTTGATACCTTCGTGAAGCTGGGTAGAACCACAGCAAAGAATGATAACATATGTTTTAATATGGAAACAGAGGGAAAAATAGAGCATACACATAATGTGGAAGCAAACACAGACCAAAACAGTAACCTGCTTTTGGACGGAGTTGCTATATTTGTGAAAAACAAAATCATTTTCCAAAAGGCTGTAAACCAGAACAAAATGGACGGATAAGAACAGAAGTGTATGTATTCTCCAGAAAGAAAAGGATTCAGCAACAATCAAGATAATTATAATAATAGCATAACTAAAGATTTTCTAGTGGAAAAAATAGGTCCAGCAACTTGAATAGTACCTTGAATATAAATGGAGCATGCGTTAATTTTAAATTGGACAGTAGACATCAGATCCAGTTGCACATCAAAATTACAATTAAAAATTGAAAAGAAAACCTAGTCATGTGGAACACAGGTGGTAAATCTAACATTTTACATTGGAAAGCCTACTTCTAGTGTGAATATTTGTGAGTTGGTTATTAAGATAAGCAAAACCCTGAAGGATTATGTAAATTGGCTCTGGTCATCCTTCCCATGCTCCACTCTATGTAACTGAGCTCGATTTTAGGACTAATATCTTGAAAATTATGCTGCATATGAAGGTTAGGATACCAAAGGCAAACCAAGGTATTCAAGTGTCTCACTGTAAATCATTCCTGTCTGGTTCTTCTGTCCTAACATAGATGTTTGAAATTTCCAAAATATAACTGAAGCTATGCTGCCTATGCCCATCTTTTTATCTATATATTATTCATACAACACAGATTGAAGACAAATTGCCTCAATAAATTGTGTTATTTCATGCAACAGTGGGTATAACATTGTTGTTCTCATTGTGTTGGCATCATTGGAAAGATATTTGATTGTTGTAATGTCATAGAGATTTTTTTTCAGTTTAGCACCATGCAGTTTATTGCTTTTAGCTGATGTTTTGATTTTTGTTCCCCTGCCACCAGATATCCCATTTAAAAATCATAATCATATGACTTCCTTTATGGTGAATGWATACTACTTCGTAAAAATCTCTAAAAGAATTTAATTGAATTCATTCAAATTTTCAGCAGTTCATTCTATCCCAGAATAAGAATATATACAAATTTCCCCCTCTCTAAACTAGTGGTGAAAACATGTTTATTATAATGTGAGACTTATGAATAGACAATTTTCTTAGATTCTCACTTGAAATACTGTTGCATCAGTTACTGGAATCTTACTGGCTTAAAAAAATTTGAATGCATGAAGTAGTTACTGAAGGTACAGGAGCCAGCAGGAAAACCCAAATCCCAATATTTGCCTCTCAGGTTTAAGAAAATCTCATCCGAAGCCTGACTGGTTTATTAATTGATTGATTTTGTCCAAATCGGCGATGCAGTAGAAGAATTGCATGAGGAAAATTGGGAATTTTCTGTATTTTGGCTAAATATCTTCATAAATATTGTATCTCTAGACAGAATGATGGTTATCTATTCACTGATACTGTTATTCTCTGTGGATAAAGGTGAATGAACAGGATTCAAAAAGGAATAATATTTCAAGATTTGAAAGTACTGAGTCAACTTGTACTACTTTCTCCAAGTGTCAGGATACAACCCAAAATGGATGGTGACACCCTCTCTCTAAAATAATTTCTTGTCTTTCTTGTGAGTTTCCAAATATATGACAAAAGAGAGTGAGAAAAAAGAGACAAATATAGATGCTGATAATTATAGAAGAAGCCTTCTGGCACGTCCAGAAATAGAATGCAAACTTCTGACTCATAGGTCTGCATCCTGGCCATCACACCACACTGCATTTCCTAGAGACTTATTTTTATTGAGTAAATGCATATTTCATAAATATTAAGATTGAAATGTATTATAAAATTGCACCAAAATCTCATTTTAAGTACTGTTAAGAGTTTACTGTATTTATATACATTTTAAAATAACGCCCCACAAGAAAGCCCCCAGACTGCAAGATGTTACATCATTCCATTACTAATGCTTAATATTTTATAAATCATCAATGTTAATCTATATCTGAGCTGGGCTATGAAAATCTTTCAAGCGTAAGTAATTGGAATTTTGCAAGGATCTTTATTTTACTAGGAAACACAGAAATGCCAAATGATAAAGGTGTTTTCATGAACAGAGACAGTACCATGCTATTGTGAATGAAATTAGTTTTAGCTTAATATTTTGTCAACATAGAGGAAAGCTGTGTGTCCCCCTGATCTTCATTATCCATTCTCTCTGACTTCATTGCATTTAGGAAGACATTTTGTAAACAGTTTGAAGGAGATTCTAATTAAATAAGCCTAAATATAAAACATTCTTTTTTCTAAGAAATATAAGGGTCTGGTGTCCTAAATGTGTGCCCCACGTAGGTAATACTCAGTTCACTGAGTTCTAGAAGCTCATTTGGCAGTTTTTGCATACAAGTATCATCCTGCTCCTTGGATACATAAATTATAAGGAGAGAATACAAGTTCAGGAAGCACAAGAAATACAGATCTAGAGCCCCGCATGTATGCAGGTTTGTAGAAACAATATGAATATATGCACACACTCTTTCTATGGCATGAGTTTTCTGGGTGAAAAAACCAGCACTGTCTTATATTTTAACAGATTTTTATATATGGGAAAGCAGAGGGTTTGGGGTTTGTGGAACATCGCTTTCCCTTCTGTGAGCACAGGCAACCAAGCAGTCTGGATGATCTACTCAGCACAGAGGAAACTGATCTTCAGGAGAATAGCCTAGCTACAGCCAGGGATATTAAATGGGCAACAAAACGAAACAGAAAATATCAGCTCCTATTTAGTTCATAATCAAAATACTAGAAGAAATGAAGACTCTCTATATGCCAATGTATGGGTAATAGGCGAGAGATATTCAGACTGCTTGCTTATGAGCACACATTTCACTTATTCACTGAAAGCGGGTGGAAGGGGGCATATTAATCAAATGTTTAAAAACTTGATATATTAGAAGGAATGAAAGAGCAAAAGCAATGGAGGAAGGGTGTTCTTGCTCATTCACCACTCCCAAGTCATTGACAGCCTGGGAGCAAAAAGTCTTAAATGGTCATGCACCATTTAAAAAATCACAATAGGGATAGAGTGGGCATGTTCTTCCTTCCATCAAATCTGAGCGCAGAGTGAGTTCCAAAAGTACTCTTTAATAACGTGCAGGGGGGGGAAATTAATTATCATGGGTCCTTTCTCTCTGACTGACAGATGTTTCAGCAAAAACTACACTTCTACCCCTGGAACTTATAAAACTATAGATGCATACTTCCTAACTTGTAAGTGTATTTGACCTGGGGGCATTGTGTACCACAGAAAGTGCTTGATTACCAGGCTAGTGGTGCCTAATTCAATGGAATTGATGGAGACTGATTTACATTTCTTATGTGGAAACAGAATCAAATCCATAACTGTGTAAACAGTATGTTCTAGACTTGGTGCTTTAATAGGTCCAACTTAGAAATGCTGAAAATAATTATGAATCACACCAGTCAAGAATAAAAATATAAACAGAAGCATGTGAGAGATGACTGGAACTATTTCACATTATATGCAGAATCCACAGTCCAAAAAAGTGGAAAAATATCCACACTGCCTAAAAAGCAATCTAGTAAGGGAAAAAAGCAGGTACAAAATTATATTCACTTTATATATGTATGTATATGTATTTTAAAAATGGAACAGAGGGAATATATCCATAACTACTCAAAGTGTTCTGACTGTGGTTCATTATTTTAAAATGTGTATAAACATGGGGTAAACTCTCAACATAGTGCTCATAATAAGATTTTGATGAGAAAACTGTTCATTCCTCTGTTTAATATTTATGAAATAAGCATTTACTTAGCGAAAGTAAGCCTTTAAGTGAAGCAGAGTGGTTCAATGACCAGAATGAAATGAATATAAATAATATAAGTTAGAAACTAAGAGCTATAGAAAATGCATAATAGGAGAAAAAAGGAACATGATGAAAACCCTCTTGTCAGCAGAGTTAAAAACAATGCAAATTAGACTGTTAAGTAACCTAGGAACAAAAGAAATCCTGAAAACAGTGTCAGTGCATCGCTTTTTAGATGATAGAAATTCTGTTTTCCTCTGTCTAGGCTCAACTCAGAATTACGCTGCGACAACGACGCAGTCTCAGTGCAGGGGGAGGTGGCAGACTTATCCCACTTAATGCAGGAAAGGCAAAGTGGTCTGTCAGAAATGTGCTTTTCCAGCAGTGGGATGATGCAGCTAAGCCCTGTGGTGACGAGGGCGCTGCGATAGTTCCCACACTACCAATGCTGCAGTCACTGCTGCTTAACCGCTTCCTTAAGTGAGGTGTTTCTAAAGGAGCGCGTCCAAGTAACTTGTGTTTTAGACAGGAGCTGATTTTTGTTGTCTTGAGCTTCCTACTGGGAACTAGGTCTCAACTTTTTGTTTGTTTGTTTCCTCTGAAGACTTCCTGGCAGGCTGTGTGGAGACGACCTCTGTAAGATCTTGCATTCCCACCTCACCTACAGCATGCCAGCCAGACTGCTGGAGAAGAGTTGCTTTGTTAACCTTCCAGCAAAATGGTGGACAGCCAGAAACCTGGAAGTTCAAAGAGTACTGACCTACAGCCTGCTAAGTCCCTGGCTCCTTAGCAATCCAAACTATCATGTGAATCTGGGGAAACAAGCCAGGAAGGCTACTAAAGAGCTAGGAACACCAAGGGCCACAGGGTCTTCAGGGTCAGAGAGTTGCATGAATTGCCCCAGAGTCATGATTCTTGGCCTTTCCTTTTGCAAGAGGATTTCTTGATCTGTCAGGACTTGATTCCATACTCAAAAGTGAATGCATTGCAAATCCTGTGCAAAAAAACTGTCTACACAGGTGCTGACATCAGTTAGAGGAAGAGGTAGGCTAGAAGACTTATTTTAATATAGATGACTTAAGCTCTAGCTTCTCTATTGAGGAGAAGGGAAAAAAAATCCCAGCACAGGGCACAAAGGAGTTTTAGGTAGTGTAAGGTAGAAGAAAACAGCACATCACCAGAAGCGTGTTATTGCAGATGGGAAAATACAATGGGAATGGTATTGCTAGTCCCACCGACACGGGCACCTAAAGATGTTCATGCACTCATCCAATGCCACTATGCCCCAGACAATGATTTGGTCAGGCTGGGGCTTGGGGGTCAATTGTTGGATTATCAGTATGGCAGTGTTGCTTGTGCAGGAATAGCATGGCATTTATAGCATGGCAGTAAAAAGGGGAAGTCAGAGGGATTTCTGTAGGATCTGTAGCCAGAGGAAGGCACTGCCTGGAATTCCTGGATGGAGGCTTGGAAGCAGGTTTCAGAGCCATCACAGTCTGTGTCATCACCTTGCACCTACCAACATGCTCTTCAGACCTACCCACAGTCCCACAATACCAAGGTCTAGAGATCTTGTTTCCATTTTGACAGACACTACACTTACATAAAGGGTAGAAGGACTCCTCTGCCCAGAGTAGTTTGGTAGACACAAGAAAAATCTTTTTTAAACAACCATCAAATAGAAACTAATTATTTTTTATGTCCTTTCTGGTCCACAAAAAGAACAGGACTTTTTAAAATGATTTGCGTGTAAGCTGTCTGTTCCTTCTCCTAAACAGTGCATTGTTGATCAGGGTTACCTATAGTCTTGCTTAGTCCCATCTCAGAGTTTTCAGTTCCTCAGTCAGTGTGATGTCCATCTACACCCATCTATAGGCAACCTTTCACGTGATTTGGGAACGCTCAGCACTTTTTCAAGACAAGTCCTTCTTTTTCTCAGGACTTCTTCTGACCACACAGAGTTGATTGTCACACCGCTGTGAGTCCCATGTCAGCGGCAAGTTTCCAGCTCAGTTCCTCACAACATGCCTGAACTAAAACCCGCAGTACAGTCTTCCAAAAATGGCACCATCCCAGCTTTACTTTGTGGCATACTTAATTCTCTCAAAGCCCAGGGCATTTCAGCAATGTTGGACTGGAAAATCAATGCAGTTTTACACTGCATTGAAGGTCATGTCTGAAGGCCTTTTATGTTAAGCAGTCATAGGCCTGTGTTTCCAAAAGTGACATGATTTTGGAGGTTTCAGTTTTATGGGTGCTTAATAAAAAGGCTGTAAAGAATTTGTTTTCTCTGAAACTACTGAGGATCTGCCTTAGAAATCAACTCTTACAGAAAGAAGAAAATGGTTTAAAAAAAAAAAAAAAAAAAAAAAAAA
>JAYKAV010002995.1:104638-121044 GCA_035582835.1 Phoebastria nigripes
AGAAAGAAGAAAATGGTTTAAAAAAAAAAAAAAAAAGAAAAAAAAGAGGCAAATGAAAAGAGGAAGGGGGAACGAAAACTTTGGGGCTCTATCTCATTGCTTTCCCTACAGTAATTTTTTTTCCCATTTTTTAAAACAAATAGACTTTTGGTGAGTGCATCAAATCTCTCTTTTCCTTTCTCTGTCTCTCTTGGAATATGCTGTTTGAACAGTTATTTCAGACACATGTAGTTTAAACTATTTACTTTAAATTGTGATTTGCATACTGCCAAGTATTCAAATGTAGTTGTAATTATGGTGGTTGGGAGTGACAAACACCAGGAGACCATCTATCAAGCTAATTTATCTCCCTATCTGTATCAGTATCAATCCACTCACTGTTCTTCTTTTACAGTATCAGAGATAATATGGTATTTACAGTGTTATATATTTGCCAGATCCATGTTAATTAAGGGAGAGGAGATTTAAATATGTCTTTGGCTGGTTTCTTCATTCAGCTGTCTTGAGAAATACTCAGAAGTAATTTCCATTAACTGCTGTGCTATTTACTGGTGAGGACAGAAATGGTCATTAGTGACTCCCTGCTGCTGAATGCAGCCCTCCATTTGTTCATCATAATTCTTGGGGAAGGTTTGCTTTAAAATAGGAAAAGAATGCTAAAAGGAACTTTATGGATCATTGTTCCAAACCTGCTGCCTTGTCGCAAATGCCAGCATAGACTGACATTTATTTTTAAGCTTAGGATGTGAGTTTTAACAGCTGAAGCAAAATCCAGACGGGAGCAAAAGGAACACATTTTCTAACAGAAACTTCAGGAAAAGGGGAAAAGAGCAGTCAAGAGCCCAGCTAATTTGGTATTCTCTTAAGGACCTAGGCCTGGAGTTTCAACATCTTAAACCAGGAAACGCGCCTGGAAGATTTCTTTTACACCTTTTCTGCTTCCTTCTTTGTGCCAGTATGATGTGCAGAACTGTCTGGAACAGGATAGGGATGGTGTCCCCCCCAATTAAACATGGGGAAAGGACTTGCTGCTTGCTCATTCCCTGTGCCATCCTATGCTGTTTCGGAAAGCTTGGGCAAAGAGACCTGATGTGCTCATTAAAGTAGCTGTCAGCACCTTAGCCTCCCTAGGGCTGAATTTATTTAACAAATCATTTTAGGACGTACTGACCTTGCTTGGTAGGCCTTCCTGGGTCGTATTTTCACATAGATGAACTACTCTTGAACAGTTTCTCCATTCTGTAGAACAAAAATAGGCTTTTCTTTAACAGCAGGTGAGTACTGTACAAGTTCTTGTCCCACCTAGCTATTCCACGACCAGTATATTTACTGCACAACCAGTATATTTATTGTGGAAGTTGGGAGAAAATGTCACTTTGCATTATTTTTATAGTTGCCATATTTTTCTCTCACAGTATCTCAAGGTTGAAACAGAATACAGAGTCTTGTTCCCCATCAACATTGTGATAAAAAAGCTATAAGTTGCATTTATTCTTTTTCTATAGTATCTTTTACTTTCTCCACAGCATTCTGGCTCTTCAGGAACGTGACAAACCCTATCTTGCTGGGAAGTAACTAGAGGATGCTTTCTGCGGGAGTTCAGCCCTACTTAAGACATACGATGTGAATACACACAAGGCAGCAGTTTTCAAATATAGTTATTAATGGGCTCAAAACCATCAATAAATCGATCCATGGAAATGAGTGGTATGGTAAAAAAGCAATACAAGCCATTTCCATGAATCACTGCACTTTTGGCAAATTCCTGTGCTTAATCACTAGTGAGAGCTGTCTCTTTTAGGCAGACTGTCTTGCAAAGGTACCAAATGATCTTTCCTTCCATGCAAAATTCCCTGTTAGTCTTTTAAATAGACTCTCCTCTCCAAAAGTGCATATGAAATATTCCTTTAAATATACAGACACCTAAAACCTACCCATAAATTGGTGCTAACATGCATATCAAAGTTTTTCTGCAGAACAGTGTAATGCCAGAAGCACTTTTTTTTTTCATAAAAATCTTAATGAAGCTTAAAACAGCAACTTCTAACATCTTTACTTAGAGATACAGCACCTTGTGGGGTTTTTTAATAAATATGCTCACTGATTTCTTTAATTACATGCAAAAAAGTGTATAGGTTATATACACATCAAGAGAATAAAGTGATGTTATCTAGGCAAATGACATTCTAGTGCATAGGGAAGATCTATTAAAATAGGAATGAGGCCCTGTGCTGACTCCATGAACTCTGACTGCTCTGAGAGGAGCAATGAGATTTATGACTTACAAGGAAGCTGTCCTCTCCACCAAGAAACTACCTCACATTCCAAAAAGCATCCACTCTCTTCAGGAATTTTTTGGTTTTCTTTCTAATTTGGGGAAATTTTCATAATTTTTCAGCATTTTAGGTTAGGAAGTACTGGTCAGGTATGGGTTACAGCCAACAAAAAACTAGAGGAAAATTCCATTTTACACCCACATGATTGTGACCAGTGGGGAGACTCGTGGTTTGCAATATTAAAGGAAATTATACATAGTCTTTGCAAGTATAGGGTCTTAGTTATTTCCTTTCTTCAATGAATGATAATGCAGTAAATCATACACCTATGAAGTTTTATTAAATATTTATCATAAAGATTTACCAGCCTTATTAGTTTCACCTCTGCCAGCAGTGGAGCTTTCACAAAATGGAATGTGATTTCTATTTTCCACTTCTCAGCCTTTGACTACAATGCATTAAGTCAATACAATGATTTATTTTTCCAGATGTGTTTTTCTTTCTTTAAGCATTATTTTCTTCCTGGTTTTGTTTAATTTTACACTTGACTGAGGTGTATAAACTGAAGGAGCTGAGGTAGTTTTGGGAAAGTACGTATGTGGGTTACAAAATGCTTGAATCGTCATTTTGAAAAAAACAGTTGCAGCTACAAGATAATTATCTGGAGTCTGAATACAATTTATTTTAAAAAAAATGATTTACAGCAGTGGCACAGCAGTGGTGTAAGAAGCACTTCTCCCAGCTTAGATGAAGTGATGGACTCTGGAGATATATGCTCCATTTCTAACTTGACCTCAGGCTTTCTAACTCATGTAATGCAGAGGTGACCGGGCAAGGGCATAGGGAGGAAATTAGGAGGACAAACATTGTTTGGGTTAAAGCAGACTCTTTCTTCAGTTGTCTACTACCCTGGTTTCCTAAGTGTTGTCACTTTATATAATCACGCTCTGTTGTTGATGTCTCCTCCACAGATAACTTACTAACTTTTGAATGCACCAAGCAGTAGCAATCCAATCTGACAGAAATGTAGATAACTTGGAAACAATGTTTGTGCAAGCTTCATATACATAAACAGCCATCTAGAAAAGAAAGCCCCAAGGGAAAAATACAGAATCACAGAATGGTTGAGGTTGGAAGGGCCCTCTGGAGGTCATCTAGTCCAAGACCCCTGCTCAAGCAGGGCCACCTAAAGCTGGTTGCCCAGGACTGTGTCCAGATGGCTTTTGAATATCTCCAAGGATGGAGACTCCACAGCTTCTTTGGGCACCCTGTTCCAGTGTTCAACCACCCTCACATGAAAAAAAGTGTTTTCTGACATTCAGGAGATTTTTCATGTGTTTCAATTTGTGCCCATCGCCTTTTGTCCTGGAACAAGGCAAGGGGACCTTGAAGACAGTGGTACCTCACCCTCCATTCACCAGTGAGAATCCAAATGAGAAAAAGAGCTCTTAAAAATGCCTCAGGTTGCAACTATGCTAAATATGAAGTGAGAGTAATGAGTCAGAACGGGAGTTTGGATTGCCTTTATTATGCAGAGAGTCTGTTATTTTAGGTCAGTATCCTAGGTATGTACTCCTCTATGCAACGGGAGACCTGCTTCTTGCCTTGATCTGTCCATCTTCCTCAAGCGGCCTAACAAGGTTTCAGGCTTTTTTCAGAGCAGCAGTGCAAGTTTGCTGAGCACTTCTGGCATTTTCTAAATGAAATCAGCACAAAATTATTATCTAAAGCCATTCTTGATGTTAATGACCTGAAAGATGGTCCCAGCCCTTGCAAGTTGTGCTCCCCACAACATTGTGCCCTACTGTTTTTGTTTGCTACGAATAACTGTTCAGCAGTGATGCCTCCAAGTTAAGCATGTGCTGTCTCTAGGCTCCTCAACTCCATGACTGTGTCTTCCACTGACTTGCTATAATGTTGACCACAGAACTGGCTCACGTTTGAGCACAGGCAGGCTGTAGGACAAGCCTGCTGAGTTTCCACTGACCCGTTTGTAACAGGAAGACCTGTGGTCTGCATCCCTCCTGTGTACAGGTCACTGCCTGAGGAATGTCTGTTCTCTYCTGACCTGAGACTACTGCATGTTCGCCAAACGAGTGTGGTATTCCCACGTCTGCTTAGGTATCTACTCCATCCTGTGGCAGCAATACAGGATGGAAGATTTAGACTAGCACTAGGTAGCTGATGTCCATATGCACCTTCACTCCCATCTTGACTCCCAGTCAATGTCCTGGCATTGACTCCTTCTGTGGTAGCCATAGGTTTGAAGCTTGATTTCAGATTGCATGAAAAAATATTTTGTGCTGTTTTGAATTCTTCACAGATATCGTTATCCCACTATTTATAAAATCCTATTCCCGATTAATACATTTGTTTGTAAAACACCTGGAAAACAGCATTAAAAGGTGTAAATAACACTAATGCTGCAAAAGAAAACAATGACTCTGACTAAGAAGGTCTGTCTTCACTAAGACTTTACACCATTGCCTGTACATTGAAGCAGCTATAAACATCCCCTCTCTTTCTAGGTCCCTCATCTTTCTGAAAGTCAGAGGAAGAAGGGAGCATGGCATGGATGTGCAGGAGGGAAGAAGCAGCCCTGGTTGTGTCCATGGCCCCAAAAGAGGCATCCAGGTAAAGCTACTGATGCAGAGGTGGCAGAAGCTGTGAATGCTTCCCTTGCAATGACCTTGCTCACCTCCTGGCTTTGATTTGTGCTTCCTGCTGCCCAGCCCTGTGCTACCTCCTTGGGCCTCATACTTGCCAAAGCAGGAACATCCCTACCCCAACTTCAGTAATTATCCAGTGACTCCCAAGCCTATGCCAAAGACCACCAGCCTGTACCAAACCAGCTCAGGGTCACAGGCCTTGAGCTGTTTTATTGCCAAAAGCAAGAAAAGAAAAAAAGAAGGAAAAAAGCAGTTTGCTGCTGTACAAAGACATTACAGGGCAGGTGGGATACCTCGCTCAGAACTAGCTCAGGTATTGGTTGAGGGATCAGCTCTTTTTAGTAAAGGAAGGCATATTAAGTTTCCTTTGTACTATTAAAATCTGTATCTTCGTGAATTCATTTACCCACACATTCAGAAAACAAATTCACTTAGTGGGGTAATTCTCCTTCCCTAAGCCTTGAATTTCACTTCCTTACCTTCTACTACCTATGGCTTTTCTTTCAGTTGGGAAGTAACTGTTTCTGACAGCTCATTAATTGGTCTCCTATATTGCAGTTAGGAATAAGAAATGTCCCATTTGCTTTCAGCTTGTGCTGCTCTTTTGGTATGCATTTGTGAACTCTCTCTTTGAGCTTTTCATGCCTTTCTAGCTAAACCCTCCATTCCTTTAATGTTTCGGATTTTCTGTCATGTCCAGACTGCACACCATCCACAAATTAAAGGCTTGTATTACATTACTTCTTTTGCTTAGTAAATTCTATTTGCTTTAATCATAGCTTAATTCTGTGCCTCCTCTTTTCAAGATCTGTTCTCTTATCCGAGATACAGGTACTCAAAATTGCAAGCCTAGCTCTCCAGTCTTCTATCAGTCAAAAAGTCCCCTATGTTTTTCTCTCCTTTATGCAATCTCTGCTAAAATGCATCTCTCTATATATGTATTCATACATTTTCAGATGGAACACAATACTCCTCAGATTTTTGCAATACAGTTTCATAGCCAGCCTCCTCTGTCTGGGATATCTGAAAATGATGAAAATCTTTTGCTGCTTCAGAATCTGCTATTATCAGAAGTGGAGCTACCTCCACCTGCCTTCTTCCTTACAGCCCCTACTTACAGATACAGAGTGAAGTGCTGTTCTCCAGAGTTTCACTACTGGTGGGCATTTTTTTAAATCTCCTTTACCTCTGGCACCATGTGCTGTCCATCAATCACTCTGAGCCAAGGATTTTAACAAAGAAATGTTTCTTACCGCATCCAAGTTCTAACAGACCAGCACAGTATATTATGGGTTTCTGCATAAAACAATAACCCATTGACCAATTCTTACCAGAAATTTCTAAGGCTCCCTACAAGCTCTGTAATAGCAGAGCTGCTGCATTTTTTGTTACTTTTTTTCTGAAACTATTCTGAATTGATCTCTATGCTGTTTGGTGGCGGTGGTGTTTTTGAAGTGGTAGAAGCTTCACCTCAAATAGTACTCTTTCCATTGATACCATTAATACATTTCCTATGCGAAATGGAAAGGCATGGAAACTTCACAGAAAAATTGCGTCTTAAGAAAACCTTCAAATCAATTCTTCACTATTGCTTCCTCATGAATTTTCTTTCCCCCCCCTCCCTGTAATAGCTTTCATGCAAATATTCAGAAACTCCACAAAGGGTTCTTCCAGATAAGAAATTTTCACTCTATGCAATCCAAATCTGAGGTGTAGCGCATTCTCAGGAGCTTTTGATGTTTTCCCACCACTGAATTTCCCAAAGAAAGGAGATAGCTAGCATGTCTTGTTTATTACCCCACACAGAGCAAGGGAAAAAATACCCCTACCATTTGCTGAGCAAGGACTGAAGGCAAGCTAGAATGGCAATTAAATTTTTGAAGTTTTATCAAACTCAGTAGATGAAATGCTGACTATGGTTTATCTTTGTCTGAGGTGATTTTGAAGCTGTGTTGAGCTTCCTGCTGCTTACCATCTCTGAATCTGGGTGTCAAAATCTCACAGGGCAGACTCAGGAGCCTCAGGAGCCCTAGTACAATCTAAGGTAAGAGGAGTAGGAGCCATCCCATCCTATCCAGAAGTCTGCACAAGTGCACTGAGCCAATGTGCATTGACTCGCCCATGAGTAACATTCATCTTTAGACCCCTCTTTGCCAGGGAAGGAGGGAACTGCCCCTTGCCAACCCCCACTGTGTAGCAACGCCTCTCTGTCAGAGGTTGCTACAGCTGGTAATCTGCAGGTGGAAAAGTTCATAGGAGCAGGCTCTATCTCACCAGAGGGAAAATGCATTTAAACTGTTTACGCTAAGCCAGCTGATCTTGCCTGAAGCAAATTAGGGAGTGCTCACCACTGCTGGTGGTRGCTGCTGCTCCCACCCTGTCCCTGGGCATGCTGGGACTGGGAGAGGCCACTGGCTCAGGGCCACAGTGGAAGAAGTCTGGGACATGGTTGGAAGCCTGTATTTGCATGAATGAGACTCTTGGAAGCACTCCTAAATGATCCAGTACAGTCCCTGTCTCAAAGGACACTGGATTTCTGATTCATCTGCTTGAGGCACGTTTGTGCTGAGGAGTCACAGGTGAAAATAATTGGTATTGAGTGCCAGCAAAAACCTTCTGAAGAAAGTCAAATTGGCGGATAAAGGTTCTTGTGGAATGGGGCTCAGGATGGAAAGACTCTTGAAATATTGATGGAATTTGATATGTCAGGTGGAAAACAAAAATGATTTTCATTGTTCGTTRAAGCAAAAATACAGAAGATTCAAATTATTCACAGAATCTGCTCCTTCCTTGTTGACATAATCAAATAATACAAACAAATATATACACTAATTCAATCCATCTGGCAAATTCCCTGTGTACTCAATATTTAACAATTTCAAATAATAAATACTACTTCTTATTATTAAAATCAAAGTAACTTGAGTATGTGCCTTCCATTTCCATACTAAAGGACTATGTCCTGTCTGTTCTTGTTACCACATACCAGAAATAGTAACACACCTTCTACATGTCAGTTTAAAAACAAAAAGGCATGTTTTTCCTGACAACCTTTACATGAGACTTGATTTAAACTTTTTAGGTCAGTTCCGGAAATCTGATACTTCATGCATTATCTTCTGAAAGGAGAAATTCATTATGGTAACTTAGATTATCAAATCTGTCAGATCATGCATGAATTTAAATATAGGAGTGGGACTAAATTAGATTCTGGGTCAGATTTATAAGCATAAGGGTAAACTATACTTAATACAGCAGAATTTGATTAATTCACAGATAGCTATCGCTTTTCAAATATAGTCAGAAGTGATTGTCCATGCAGTGGACATGATGTAAACGTGCAACCATTAAGTAATATGTATGTTCCATTGAGATATTTTTATTCTGTTTCATGTTTTCACTTGTCCCACTAAGTAACATTTTCGTTCATGCTGTTGTTCAATTATTTTGAAAGCAGGATGTGAAATCCAGTGGGAAAAGAATCTGCGATCAGAGCCAGGAATAATTTGTTCTGTTGTAAAGGACTTGATAAGTTTTCTATTTTTTCCTAATATTCTGTTTATTAATTGGATTTAGATCATGAAATACTAAAAGGGTACAATGATGTAAAATATTAAGGTGCTGTCAGATATTTTAACACAACAGAGTAATAAGAATTTACATTTATCTTAAAATATACTTCTGAATGTGGAAGCATAAAATGATATTGCAATTGATTCTCATTTTGTGAAATTGCTCATTGGTCCAAGGTTGTCAAGGACAATGAGAATCKTGCCTAAATCTGTGATTAGGAAGCAGGAGGAAAATGACAGAGAGAAAATATGAGTTGACAGAAAAACATCAGAAGAACTGATGATGGAAGGGCTGAAGATGCATGAAATGGGAAGTGGCATCATTAAGCCGAAAGAAGCATTTTAAGCTGAGTACATGGGTTGCAAAACTAGAGACAATTAGCGATGATCTGATCTAAGTTCTGGTGTAAAACCACACTCACATCACTGCAAGTAAGTTCAAAGTCTGATCTGGTATAAGTCAGTAGCCCCTTCCTAATAGAGTAAACAGTGAGCCAAACACATACCCAAGTAAAGAGAGAGCAAAATGCAGTCAACTATGGACCTGATCCTAGTTTGGCCATAGGAAATTCTTGGCACAGCTCAGGGCAGAGAAGGTAGAAACAAAAGGAAAAATAGCCTTCCTCATAGGAAACCCTACAGACACCCAAGGAAAGTAGAGACCTTTGCACCAAGGAGGAGAATAAGAAGTAACAGAAAAAATGAAGGCAGCTTGAAAGAGAGAACAAAAAGATGGAATATAATGACTTAGCAAAATCTTCCTTTCCCTTTTTGGCACAGTCATAAGGGCAAAGCTCCAGCTGCCACCAAAATAGGTAAAATAAACACATATACTCAAGCTTTTTCCCTTATTTCCATAAAAGCATTAGTATTCTATAACTATATTGTTCTCATGGGAACGCCATTTTTTCTCCTTACGTTACTTTTTTGTGCCATCCTTTCTTTTCTCCTTCCAGATCTCACACCTCTTAGGTTCTTTTTGTTTCCTTTTTCTCTAGTTTGTAATCACCCTTCCCCCTCCCCCCCTTTTCTTATTTCTAGACTGGCTTATTGCTATACACCTAGTTTGCATCTCCTTTCTTTTTCTTTGGCCCCTCTCTGCTAGCACAAAACCACACAAAGAAGCAATCAGAGATACTTCTTTTGTTATTTCCACCATCACTTCACTACCACCTCTTGGCTCTGAATGCATTAATAAGCCTTACTGGCACTAACCAGCCTCACCTGGGGCCTCAACCCACACCACTGCCCATGGACACAGAGGCTTTTTTAAGCTCAGCCCAGTGCCCTCAACCTCTTCTTTGGCTATGCTGTAGGAGTGCTGGTCCTGAGCTTAGCCACAGTTATGCCTGGCCGTGGATGGTTCTGATCTGCAGTCTGATTTTCCAGCTTAATCTCAGACCTGCTCTGTCATGATGGACCTGCCCAGCAGTCACTGGACTTTATCTTGTCCCTGACTTGCAGGTTGATTTCACAGCAAACTTGCCTGATGATCTGGAGTCTTGCTTGAACCGGATCATGATTTCTAGACCTGTTTTGTTCACCTTGGGTGTTGTGGGATGAGCGCTGCAGTGTTGAAGGGATTATCCCCCTTGGTTCCTTCTTCCCGGTCCTTGAGGGAGCTGCTAGTCCTTGCTGCTCCTTGACACCTGGCCTGTTGAGTTCTAGGATATTTCTTACCCTCTACAAAATCTAGCTTTATCCTAGAAGTTAAGGAATTGCTTCCATAAAAAAAAAAAAAACAAAACCAAACCAACAAAAAAAAACCCCAAAAATTCTTCTCTTCTGACTAATTAATGTCCTTGGGATGCAAAAATTTAAAAAGCTCAACACAATTAAAAAAAACCAAACAACTGCTTCCTTAAGAAAATGCTGCTGATAGTTTTTTACATGCACAGTGTCAGAACAGCGGAAACTTCATGTCCTTCTGTCACAAGCATCAGAGACAAAGAAAGCAAGACCAAAAAGAGAAAGCTTGTGTAGCTGTGAGTGGAGCAGGAGTCTGCTACATTTTGCTGTTTTATTTTATTGGCTTGATCCTGCCAATGGTGTCCTGTAGCACTTGCTATGAGCTACTGTACATGTCTTTCAAAGTCAAGCAATCCTATTCTTATTGTCCACAACATATTTGCTATAAGTACTTGAGATGAGTTGTAATCTCTGACCCACTGTATATGATGGGAAAGACAGACTTGACAAATGAAGAGCGAGCTTCGACTTTTTTCTGACAAATGAAGAACATGGACTGACAGCCAAATGAGAAATCCATTCTAGTCTCCTTTTAAAATGGATGAACCTGTCAGTAATTGTCTTGGTCAGATAAGAATTACCAATAAGGCTGAAGAGATAGCCTACCAAAGTTTAATAAATAAACTGATAGTATGTGGGAAGAGCTAGTGTCATTCTGATGCATTGGAAAGAGCTTGCAGAGGTCAGCCTTGTATGTATGGTGCCAGGTGCCAAAATAAGAAGCATGCTTACTTTTTAAAATGCAATTGTAATTTCAGAAATCATTGAAGTGGAATGTCATTTTGAGAACTTGTTGATTGTTTTCTGGAAGAAGTATGTTTGGTGGCAGTTGCATAGCTTCTGGCAAGTTTGTGACATAGCTGTTGAAACGTAGAAAGTGAACTGGAGTAATACCGCTTTCACAAAAGTCCATCAGTCCTGGCCTGTGTGACATCCTTGGCAGGACGCAGGAAATAGACTGATGCTGTTACTCGATAGTACAAAGCAATTAATTGGAAAAAAAAATAAGTGCTTATCACTGTCATCTAGAGATACATATTTACCAATTTATCCCAGGAAGGACTGTTCACRATTTAAGTGGCTGCAGTATAAATGAATGTTGACAAAGTTAGGTATGACATCCCTCCACAAAACCCCTCACAAGCCAAAGTATCACAAGTAATCCTTAATACTTTGAGCAGTTTTGACAGGAAGCAGACACTTAAATACAGCTGTGACTCTGGACAATAGGCATTCCCTCTGACAGAGGGTAGAAACTTTCATATTAATAGGGAACTTAAGATAATAGATACTTCTCTGCTGAAGGAGAAGGGATTTCCCTCCGTAACTCCATCATTTGTCTGCCCGGTTTCCAGCTCAGCTGCTCTGTCTCAGCCTGGAACAAAAGATTTGCTCACAAGTGCACATTATTAGCCCGGTTTATGTTAATTCAAATTGGTATGTAAAATTGTATCCAGATCTATCACAATGCTAATAATTTTAGAGGAAAAATATGATAATGCATGTCATTTCTATTAATATGTAGTTAGATATTTAAAATAGCTGTCAGTTACATCAAACTGCAATCAAATAGCAAACACAACTCATTCAACATCACACAGTATTAGGAATGTTTAGCATTTTAAAGATATGTTGGCTAGTATAATGCGAACATTTTAAAAGAAGCCTTTGATAATAATTGGCAAAATGCATAATAATATTAACAAAACTATGAATAATATATAAGATCATAAGACTATTCAGGTTGGTCATCTAGCCTGAAGTGTTTCATTTCAGTATTGTTTGATATTTTTTCAATTCAAAAGCCTGTTTTATCTTTTATTTCCCAGTCACGTTTTTGGAATTCTAACATCACACACTTGTGAAATACCTTCTTTCACAAATGCAGTAAATAATACTGTTAAAACCCATGGAAAATATGTTTCTATCGTGTTGTACAATAGAAAATAAAGTTGCAAGGCTACACTCCTTACACAGCAATAGGTAACTGGGAGATCATTTCTTAAAGGGCATAGTGTGAAGTAATTGGCATATCTGTGATGTCTGGGGACTTCCCAACCATCTTGAAGTACTATTTATTGCTTGCACATCCATATTAAATTTGAAAGTGTATATTGACATGCTCTGTGAAAAGTTCCTAAGAATGTCCATAACCTGTGGAGTGGTGAGTGGACTCCCATCACACCTGGACATGACTCATGGACTTTACCATTCTCAGGTGAAGCAGACAAAAGCCTAGACAAGAGGGACAGTCAGAGGATCTCAAATGGATTGAAACAATAAGTATATTTCAATTTGTGTGAGATAATATTATTAGAAAAATCTACTTATTGGCCTGAAATTAACTTTGTAACTTACACTAATAAAAACAGCATCTGCATGTATCACCAGCAAGGACAGAAAGACTGGCATCATTCCTCTTTCAGACATAGCACTAACATGCACCATTCAGTTGATGCTTGGTGATTTAGAGAGAATTTCCTCATTACGTCCCTACCCAGGTAAAGACAAAGAAGAGAAGAGAAGAGAAGAGAAGAGAAGAGAAGAGAAGAGAAGAGAAGAGGGAATATTTCAGTTGGAAGGGACCTACAACGATCATGTAGTCCAACTGCCTGACCAAGTCAGGGCTGACCAAAAGTTGAAGCATGTTATTAAGGGCATTGTCCAAATGCCTCTTAAACACTGACAGGCTTGGGGCATCGACCACCTCTCTAGGAAGCCTGTTCCAGTGTGTGGCCACCCTCTTGGTAAAGAAATGCTTCCTAATGTCCAGTCTAAACCTCCCCTGGCGCAGCTTTGAGCCGTTCCCCCACGTCCTGTTACTGGATCCCAGGGAGAAGAGCTCAGCACCTCCCTCTCCACATCCCCTCCTCAGGAAGCTGCAGAGAGCAATGAGGTTGCCCCTCAGCCTCCTTTTCTCCAAACTAGACAAGTCCACAGTCCTCAGCCGCTCCTCACAGGACATGCCTTCCAGCCCTTTCACCAGCTCTGTTGCCCTCCTCTGGACACATTCAAGGACCTTCACATCCTTCTTGAGTTGTGGGACCCAGAACTGCACACAGCACTCAAGGGGAGGCTGCACCGAAGGTTCATCTCGTGTTGGCTACAGCATAGCTTCGGGGGAGCGGTACTAAGCAGCAGTGGAGATCTACAGACATCTCCGCCAGGTTGAGAGGGAAGCAAGTTGCTCTTTGGCTGGGTCTACCCTGCAGCAGAAATTTTAAAGAGATACTACTGGCAGGCAAGGGTTCATGGTGACCTGGTTCATACCTCTCAGCAGTATAAGGACATTGAATGCATTACCCAAACTGAAGTTTTTATCTCTCTGCCTCAAAGATTACTTTGCTGCACTGTCAGCATACATGATTTGTGTGTTTCATAATGAACCAAACACAAAGTATGTCTTCCTCTGGACTGCCTGAAGGAAAACTGGAGGAAAGCTTCCCAGCATTAACTGTTTGCAGCAACAGTGACACCCTGAAGAAATATAATGACCTGTAAGGAGTGATTTTCTTTATGTCAGTTTAGATGCTCTGTCTTGTTCTCTCAATAACCTTTCTGACTACGTTTGGTTTTTGATCAATTTAGGCAATTATCTATAATGTATGTATACTGTCTTCTGGAGAAAGCATTTCTACAGCTCTTTATATAACAAAAATCTCTGATTTTAACCCTTATCATGATTTCCATCCGTTTAAATGTACGTTCAAGCTGTAAAACTGACTGTTTCCAGCATGCAAATGACTTGAGTGCCAAGTTATGCTTGTAAATCAGACATCAGATATGCAGATCCTGTGACATGGCAACTGAAACGCACATTTTAAAAAGATATGCTGGCGTTTAGGTGTTCTCGAATACCACCAGTGTGTGTGCTTTTCATAATCCAACTGTAAAGCCATTCATCAAAGGGCTTTTTTTTTCTCGAGAAGAGGAATTAAAAATAATGGGTCTGTGCAACTTTGGCAAAGTCAATAGGGCCACAGAGTTATAATTGACAGTAAAAACTGCCCTGATATTACTGGGCATAGAGCGGCTCAGGGAACTGGTAATGGTCAGAGCCTTGCACTGCATACTGGATGGACCTGTGCTTTACAGTAAATTGGCACTTCTGCAACAGCGCAAAATGATTCATAAATATTAGAAGCCAATGAGAGTTCATGTAAATACATGTTAACCGAGATGCAGTTTCTTGAAAATGAACTGAAATTAAAGAAAATATTTAATAACATAATGTATAAAACATTACACCCACTTTAATGTATAAAACATTTCCCCAACTTAGTTATTGCAGAAATCAAGGCTCCAAGCAGCACAGAGTTTATTTCCAATGTCTTTACTCCCCTTTGTGTGTCTGTGAATAATTTTGTATATATTTGATTTTTAAAAAGAGAGATGTGATCTAAGTCCTGTAAACTCTTGGGTTCAGTCATTAAACCGCTGAACAATTTGGTTCACAGAAGAAACTGGAGAAGAAACAGGCAGAAGCTGAGCCTGCACCGAGGCAGAAGAGGATCGTCTTCCTCTGWCTCCTGTGAGAAGCTCACAAAAGGAACTACATCCTCTTATTTTATTTCTACTTCATATGGGAGATTTGGAAAGCTCATTATTCCTCCAGTTCCTCTGCTGCAAACCCGTAGGAAGCACCTTTTTCTCTGGAGGAGGAAAAAGAGTTCAAATACAGGATAATGAAATTGTTGTTTGGTTCTGAGAATATCTTTTTCCATTTAATGAATGATTAATTTAGCAAAGATGTTCCGGTTCCAACCAAGACTTGGATTCAAAATATTTTACCCGCTCCTGTATTTCAGCTGACAGTGACTGGGAAGCCAGAGCACGGACATAACTGGTGTGCTCCTGAGAGCCCCTGTGGGAGTGCTCCAAAGGTGCCTGCAAGACCAGAGCCGCTCTAACTGGAGAATGGAACTGGGCACTCCACATCCCCTGCCATATTACACCAGCGGTACGGTATCAGGCAGTTTGGCCATCATGACATGTTCAGCTGGGCTGCCTGCAGTCCCCACGTTGACAGCTGGTTCATACACCATCCTCCCTGTGGGTACCAAGGCCAGTATTTAGGAGCAACCATTACATACCCCGGTACCTCCACAACTCTTATTCCAGATGGCTTCATCTACTGCCAGGTATCAACAAACGATGCTAGTTTGAGTAAGTGTCTTCCTTAGCATCGGTTTGCATACTGGAGCATATCCTTCTACTATTTACTATATGCACTCCTGCTTATCTCAGTGTAACAGTGGTGCTGAAGCACAGCTTGTATACCAGTTGCAGGTTGTGGATCCGACAGCTTGGCCTGCATTTGCTCTCCTCATTTATGGGACAATGCCAATTCAAAATCACAAGTCATAAACAGACGTGTTTACTTACAGTTGTTAATAGCAATGTAGATAGAAATAAAATACTTTTTAAAAGCTCATTTATTTCTCTGCACTTAAATTCTCCACTTTTTTTTTCGACTTCTTTCAATCTAGACAATAAAAATGTAAAAAGGTGTCCAAAGTTTTTATGTTTATCTGCTTAAAAACAACTTTCACAGGATTTATTTTTAGTTGCAGAGTACTTCTGGGGGTGATAAGTCGGGTAAAAGCTTGCTTCTGTAACATCTAAATGTTTGTCGGATTTTGTCAGCTGTGGAAGACAAATGTGACCCTCTGATAGTGCTCATCAACAAAATGCTGCGAGTAGCTTCCATTTGRATCAAGAATGAACATCATCTGCGGGTGCTGCTCTCTGTGAGCCATGCTTTTGTATTAAAGGCAAGGCTGGATGCAGTTTTACTACTTTTAATGAAAATAAGTACAGTTCTCAGCCTCCCAGCTTGTTGCTGGTGCTTCTCTCAATGATACTGAGCGACGCTTATGTGCCAGTAATATGCAGCATTCAGCTAATAAAACGCCAATTGCCTTTCAGCACACCCAAGTTTTGCTTCCCAGACCTGAACTCCCTTTACCCCACGGGTGCCGTGCAAGGGCTGTGCGCAGAAGGGGGGCTCCGCAGGAGATGCCTGGCAGGGACCCCCGGCTCCCTCGGACCCCACACAGCACCTGCGCGGGTCCCTCTCCGCGGCCGGCAGCCGGCACCCCCCGCCTCGCAGACGACCGCCACCGGCGGTGCCGCCGCGG
>JAYKAV010002995.1:121176-201763 GCA_035582835.1 Phoebastria nigripes
GAGCCGCGGGAGCGGGAGCGCCGCGCCCGCCGCAGCCGCCGGAGCCGGGCGAGGAGCGATCCCGGCCGTCCGGAGCCGCCGGGGAGAGGCTCGCGGCCGCGGCAGCCCCGCGGGGAGGCAGCGAGGGGCCCCTCGCCGAGAGCGCGACCCCCCCGCCCCGCCGCCTCCGCCCGCCCCCAGCGAAGAGAAACAAAACAAAACCCCGGCACCGCCACGCTCTCCCGCCTTCTCCTCTTGGCATTTGGTGKTTTTTTTTTTTTCTTTTTTAAATTTTTTTTCTTGGGGATTCTCCTTTCTCCTGCCAGACTGGCTTGCACCTTCTTGATAATTTCTCTTCCCCTCGTTTTTTATACTCTTCTCCCTGCTTCCAAACCCTGTGTCTGTGTGTTTCAATACTATCACAACCTCTGCTAAAAATAGATCTTTTAATATACCCTTCCTCCTCTCTGACCCCATCCAACACCCCTTGTTAAGGTGAGTTGTGTCTTTTCATCACTTTTTTCCTTGTGTGTTGTTTTTTTGATTTTGTTTTTTCTTTCCCCCCTGTTAGGGCAGGTTTTAGGGAGGAGGGGATGTGGAGGAGAGAATTTCGTGGGGAGTCAGGCATGTTTGCAAAGCCTTATTTTCCCTTCTGCAGCCTCAGCATCATTCCGGACTGCTCCCTTTTATCCCAAGGATGTAGCTAGCTGATGAAAGTGGGGAACTACTCTTCCTTAGCGCTGCATGCTTGGGAGCCACAGCAACAGCAGGAAAAAAAAAAGCTTCTCTTTTTTCCTTTGCCCCCCCTCGCCCCCCCATTCCCTCCTCCTTTCTATGTTTTGTTGGTTTTGGGGTTTTTTTTGTGGGGTGGTTTTTGTTTGGTTGGGTTTTGTTTTGTTTGGTTTTGGTTTTKTKTGTGTGTGTGTGTGTGTGTGTGTGTGTGCTTGGTTTCTGTTTTTAAGCAATACACAGGGGACTTGAAAAGAATTGCATGTGATGTCGGGGGAGCGAGTGTGCGTGTGCACGTGTGTCTTGAGTGTGTGTGTGTGTGTGTGCGTGCGCGCCTATGTACGTGTGAAGTGCATTTGTATTTTGTGTTTATGGGATGATGAGTGATAAAGCTTCCAAACAGCCACTGTACATAGAGCGAGGAGCATGGCAGAGACTCCTGATGGAGAAATCGGTCAGGGATGCAGGAAAGCTACAGAGCTCTCCACAGAGTTCGGTCCCTTGTGCTCCAGGACATCTTTCCATAGATCATTACTGGCACCTTCAAGGTGATGGCTCTCATTCCTCTCCTGGCTTCTCAGTAGAGGAGTGCCGAGAGGGAAAACTTTAGGGCTAACGTGAATTGATAGCATTTCTGTTCCTCCAGCAGCCCGAGACAGTGTTATTCCAGGGATAAGTGGGGAAAATAGCGTTGTGATCCAGAGCAAACGGATCATTTGCTGTCACATATTAGTGTTCAGTGAGAAAAAGAGAGATGAAACGTTATTAGTTTGGCCAGCTAGCAGAAGCATTGCAGCCCAGTTTACTTCCCAATTCCAAAGTTGTTTTAGACTGTTTTTCTTTCTTCAGCTCTTCAGCTAACTGTTCCTATTGACGACAGAAATGTGTTTCTACAGTAAAAGAGTCTATTATAAATCTGCTGGGGAACGATTTATTATTCAGAGGCAGTCAAGTAATTTATCCGTTTCATGGATTTTTCCCCAGTCTTTTAGTATGCTTTCAACTATGTATTTTACCTATGTGTGTGAAGTGGGGTAATACAGATTTTAGTTGCATTTTAACAAGGAGTTAAGGCGTAACTTGCAGGGTGCCATTTGCAAAGTGTCACTTAATATAAAGCAAAATAACAGCCCCTAGCTCTTTTTCATGGATTTTTCACATCTCCCTTGTTTGTTTCAAAACAAGCAGTGATTTTGCTTAAGAACTTGGAAGGAAAACTGGCTTCACGATACACAGTTTCAGATATTCAGAGCTCAAAATTATTACACTTGTCTGTGAAACTCGAATTTGTTTATGAAATCTAGTGGATCCAAAGTACATGAAAGAGCACTTTGTATACATAGTTTTCTAACAGGTTGAATCAGTTTTGCATCTAAAAGTTTACAAATGCACTAAAACGGTTGCTATCATCTGTGTTTGGAGGCCTTCATGCTGTATGGGTACAGGAACATTAATGTTGCCTGTCTAGTTAATGCAATTCCAAAGTAACCTATCTTTTCACATGCCGCGTAGATGACGTTCAACAAAAATGAGCAGTCATGGAAGTAGTCTTGTGCTATCAAGAGTCATTTCATCATCTCTTTTTCTTGTTAGCCTAAATTAAAATATTTTACACAAGTTTGCCTTGGGATTTTTTTTCTGCTGTGGCTGGCTGATGTTGTGAAAGCAGGAAGCATGCTTTGAGTGAGTTGTGCCATTCCTAATGCTTGATAGCAGTGAGGGGAGAAACACCTGATGTGCTTTGTACATCATCCCTGAAGGTATGCAGGAGTGAGAAAAAGAGATGGAAAACCAGCACAGTGCACTACCAGTTTAAATAAATAAATAAGGGTGATGCATGTTAGCTTGTCAGCTGCTCTTCTGCTGAACCCTGACTACTGGCTAAACACATTTTCTTGGTAAGCACTGCGATGTGATACATTTTTTCTGATTTGATAGAGTTTGCTGTTGAAATCACATGTGGCACAGGAGAACTCTTGTTCTGCTGATAAAAATCACGCCTCCTCGTTTTAATCCAGAGAAGGCTGAAATATCCACAACTCCTACAGAAGTCACCAGCACTCATCAGGATTTTTTACCTAAGCATATCAGGATTCAGGATATTTCCAAAGGATACAATTGCCAACAGATCTGTAATGTGTCATTTTGTTTAGATTTTACATTGGGTGCATACAGTATGTTTACAAGTAAATGTTTTCTTTTACCACAGGAACACTAAAAGGTGTCAATAGATGGAAAAGTTTAGCATTGGTTTTCTCATGGGCTTTTTAAGAGAATTCTCTTGGTATCCTTTAGCTGGTTGTGAAAAAGCAGTGTTTGCTTCAGAAATCTATGCACTACATTACTTACGCTGGTTGATTAGCTGTTGACATTGGTGAAGGAAAAAAAATGCATGGAATATTTGTACAAAAAAAAAAGACCAATTCATGTGTTTCTTTATCGTAACAACTAAAAGACAAGAGTGCTTTCAGCTGGATGTGAAGATGCTGAAGCAAGGTTAACGTTGGGTTTGATCTGGTGGTCGTTCCCATTGATGTGAATGGCAGCACACCAACACTTATGTTATTCTATAACGTACTAACCTAGATTAAACTCCCCTTTAATGTATGTTTTGAGGCTTGGATAAAACCTCAGACCTTGGATTTATTCACCTCTAAAGCCTTTTCTTTGCTCTTGAAACAAGCCTTATAAAGCTGTGAACTGCTATAAGCAAAATAATGGAAGGAGAGTTCAGAAGTCACTCTGTGCGATTTCTCTCTACTGTTAGCCAACTGAAATGATTTTCTTGTATTATTGCACTTTATTATTCTCCAATATCAGTCTAAAATACTAGTCCAAGGAGTTTTTATTCTGTGGATGTGGTGCTTCCACAAATGAAGAACATGTACATTCTGTCTTGGCCTGTCCTAAACTACAACTACCCATCAGTTTCAGTAGCATTTTGTTGCAGGGCCAAAGTGCTGTTTCATTTGGACATACTTACTGAGGAAGCTATATTGATCTCAGATTTTCTTAAATTTTTAAAAAGGAGATGAAAACTGTCACAGTGTTGCCTGGGATTTTTGGGGATGGGGTGCAGTGGTATTATCTATATCCACGCAGAATGCAATCACAATAGACATTAAAAAGCAGTAGCATAATCCATCTGAAAACAAATGAATCCATTTTTCTCTGTAAATCCTTCTTTCTTTACTAGTTTTAAATGGTACTATGTGTGTGTTTCAATCTGAGTGTGTATTTGTAATTTTAGAATGTGTAGATGAATGAGGTTACTTTATGCAAAGCTGACTTTTTATTTGCGTTTTGTCTGCTAGAAATATACTTTTTGTAATAAAACAGATTTTTTTTTTTCTGCTGTACTTGCTTACACATAGAAGAAAATTAGTATATTCCTCCTGGGAACCATGTGTAACTCTGAAGAGCCAGGCGCTGAACAGAGCTACAAGCAGCTACCTTCCCAGTCTTGGTGAACGTGGATGAGCGTCAGGGGTGACAAGTGCTTGGGCATGGCAGGGAAAGGAAGAGCGTGGCTCTTGGGAAAGCAGAGTATTTTAACTGTCTGGTGTTGGAGTGGCTGTGTGCTTCAGGGCTAAAATAGCAAGTCGCTTCCTCGCCCTTACCAGTATTAAACTCCTCTATCTCGCGGTTTGCATTCAGTGATCTGCTTGGTTTTCCCTTTGTATTAGAGTAGATATGGAAGACTTAACTACAGTCTGGTAGGGCTGACACAGCTCTCTGATGACACCTTTGTAGGAGGTCAAATGGAAAATAATTGTGGAGAGGAGTCTCCCGCCACAGTGTTTCTTCTTTGTGGTGTGTTTTCATTTATGCCAGTTTTCCCTGGATTTGCATCCAGCTGTTATACCCTACTTAGCTGTGTAGGCTGGAGGCTGCTTTGTGTGGAGAAAGTGTTTGTAGGAAGGGGAAAAAGAATGTTATTGTTAACTTTGGAACAACACAATGTAACAGCTCCACCAACCCCAACCAAATGCAAGAATAGCTGTGGCGTTTTAGGTAAAATGTTCAGAATTTGCTTGACATGAATACGAGATTTCATACTTCATGAGAGGAGACACATTTTTAAACGTAATTCAAAGGAAATGCTCTTTTCTTGACCACTCTTGTCCTGCGGGATCTGTTTGGAGCAGCCCAGCTAATTCCCAGTTAAAGTGGGGTGGGGCCAGTTTCTCCCATTCGATCCACTACTGTAACTCCATGCTTGTAACTGGGTACCTATTCCAGCACTGCAGTGGTATCAGTAACAAAATTTAAGCTTTGTTTATAGGGGAAAATATATAACGCACTATTGATTTCTGCTAACAGGCAATGCTTTTAACAGGGTGTATGAATCCAGTCATTTTGATTATGGATCTGTTTACCTTGCAACATCCGTGACTTTCTCATCTATGCATTAGATATATTTAAATGCTGTGGACACTTAATAGGCTATATGGAAGCAAAATGCTTATCTTCTGTAGATGATAAATAAAATCCTTAATTTGTTCTTTCATTTGTTTTGGGGGGCTGTGGATGGTTCAGGACTGCACCTTATTTGATTAAAATTTGTCTCTTAGTTTGCTTAAAAATAGTTACAAAAGGATTTATTATTATTAATTTTAGGCAGTCTCTTCTGTATGCATTTAAAAAAATGTTTAGTTTCATAATGAGGCCACTGAGGTGTTACGAGAACTTAGCCCTCTTAACGACTGGTTGTTATCATACTTTCATTAATATAAATGACATATATAGTGACAAGTTCTTTTTCAAACTTACTGGCACTTTGCATACAACAGTATCTTTTATAATGAGTCATCTGGAGCTCCCATGAAGATTTTTTTTTTTGATCTGCAGTGAAAGTATGAACATTTTAATCAAATCAAAGTGGTTGGATTATTTGAACTCTGGTAGAATAAAACAGACATTAATGTACGCTTCCCTTATCAGTCATACCATTGCCATCTTTTCATCCGTGTGAGTTCAGTATAAAATGTATCTACAAGCCATAGCAGTTTGGGGCAATACCTTTAGTTCATGATGGCTGCTTCAGTAATCCAGGTAGAGATATACCAGTTCTCAATGACGACATGGTGAAAGACAGGGAGCATCAGCTGGGAAGTAAATAGGGCCCTGAGGTGTGCTTAGAAAACCCCTCAGGAAAAACAAAAAGGTCTGTCTTTCTGGAGGAGAAGTCAGCATGTGGCCATGATGTACTTCTAAGCTTCCTTGGACTTAAGGGCTCTTTCTATACATGAGAAAATCCCAGTGGCTTACCAGCAGTGCAGAATCCTAATGAAATTGATATAATCCAGCAGAGGTTGTCACAGGAGCAGAAAGGGAGAACTTCGCAAGTGTAATACTTAGATAAGATTGTGAATGGTTCCTTCTCCTGTTGTGATACCAATGGAGAAGGGTGTTCTGTTTCATTTGTGTACCTTTTGAAAAGGTTTATACATTTTGACTTATAGTAATGAATGGGGAATGATTTAGACTAGAAAAATATGGAAACTCAAAGTTAAGGCTTATCTTGCACTTAACCATTAYGGAGGCATGGTCTACAGCTTGGGAGTTCTTGTTGCAGCTCTGACAAACATCTCCTAAAGTGGCACTGAATGCAGGGTTTGTGTGATGCTTTTCCCACCTGTAAAACGGGATAGTATAGTTAAGGCTAAATTCAGCAGTTCCTGGTTGTGTTAAATAGTTCCTCAACTTCAGTGGGACTGCTTGCCTAAGCGAGAGACTCAGAAATGGGCTCGTAGAACAGTGGCAACAGGGAAGGTGTGAAGTGTCATCATTATTATTATCTCAGAGAAGCTTATCTTGTATGAGATGGCTCATGTTCCAGACAGTCTGCATCACCAGACTAAAATTCCTTGGCACTTTCACTTGATTTCTGCAACGCGTCACTGCTCGATTCTGTGGCAGGATGAAATAAATTTAAAGTCTTTTCTAGAATCTGAGGTCTAAATAAAGAACATGTCAAATACAGGAACATTTTAAATATATTAATTGTATATGATAGTTCAGATTTAATGTTTTAGCCATATGTTTGTGGATGTACATCTATGTGCAAGAAATCATTTTGTCTATATTTGGATTTTCACCTAATATAAAAATACTTTATGAATTCTAGAAGCAGATAGATAAATACTTCATAGGTAATTCTTTACATGCCAGAGATGAGATGCTAGTGAGACACTAGAACAGGTTACCCGGAGAGGCTGTGGATGCCCCATCACTGGAAGTGTTCAAGGTTAGGTTGGATGGGGCTCTGAGCAACCCCTGCCCATTACAGGGGGCTTAGACTAGATGGTCTTTAAAGATGCCTTCCAACACAAACCATTCTATGACTCTGTTACAGACAACAACTAATTAGCCATGACAGCAAACCCTCCTTGGGTTTTGTAGTACATCATAGACAAAATTTTAAGCAGCAGTAATAGTAAAATGAGGGACCAGGAGAGGATAATTTATTTTCCCCTCTCTCTTCTTTTTCTAGTTAGCTTTCTGTGGTAACATGGGGTAGAGACTAGAAAAGAACTGTAGATTTGACTGTTCCTAGCCACTGGCTGAGTTTTAAGACTCCTTACTCTTTTTGAGTGGGGCCCAGTGCTTGTATTAGCATTTGAGATTGGCAGGGTTCCCCTGCCTGGCAATACAGAAGAACCTGGGAAGGGGAGGATTTTGTGATTCTTTCAAGTCTGAAGGTAAAATCTGCAGTGCCATATGGATAATATCAGATCATCCACTCCTCTGAGATCTTTCCAGTGCATATTGCAAAGGCAAGCTCAGGCTAGATCTTCAAGGCCAAAATCTTAAAAGCAACTTCTAAATTTGCACTCTCACTCAGATTTTGCTTGTGTGTGGCACCTATATGTGCAGCCTAGAGATGTAACTGATGGGAGGCAGAATCAGGGATAGTAAAGTAGCTGGAATCAAGGAAAGGATTTAGCAAAAGAGTAACAAAGTACACTTATAAGCAGAAACGCAAAAAGGTAAGTGTGGGGAGTCCTTAAGAGAGAGGATGGAAGCGGGAAAGGCATTGCACAGGGATGGAATTAATAAGATTTAACAGAATGCAAGAGATAAAAAGCACAAGACAAATACCAGAGATGGAGGCTGGATTAGAAGAAAGACAGTGCAACTAATGGTAGAAGGCGAAAAGACAGGCTGAAAGGGAGCTGTACACTATCAATTTAAAGTGTAGTTTTAAGATCAGCTTAAGTTGATCTAAGTTCCAGCTGCTGCTGCAAAGGGAGTCCTGCACACCCTTCCTTCCTCCGAATRATGTGCTGCAACTGGTAATATGAAAAGAGAAAAATTCATCCAGATCAGATCCTTGATCCAGCTGACTAACTGCTCATATTAACATTACAGCTGCCTCAAGGCAAAGAGGCGGGGGGGCAGACATGGGAAAGGGCAGCATAAAATTGACTTACACTGATGACGGATCTGTGGTCTTGGTCTGAAAGTCTTGATGAGATTCTGAGTTAGAAATTATTTAGAAGAGAGGCTGGCTAGGAAGACTTGGAGTGGTAACACAAAGAAAGGAAGAAGCCACCTGGGACAGTATTTATAGTGAGCAGTTTAGATGGCTGCCCGCAAAGGAAAAAAGATGCTCAAAACACTTAGGAGGCAAAATCAAGCATTTAAAAGTTACAAAAAGCYGGTATTTATGTTGCCTGTGTATTTAATTCAGCATCCATAGGCACGCCTGCTGATGCAGTCTTTAATTACATGATCAAGTGGGGGTTTTTTCCCTCGGGACAGCTTGCAGAGAGGCAGGGTGGCAGAGGCTCCAGGAGTACCATACCCCTCACGAGTGGCTACCCTGTCCCTCATGACCCCTGTTGAGCAGAGCAGTGCCTGCGACTTGGGGCTTACTTCACCTCACTGGATCATGAATGACAAAGTCCAATGCTCAGCAGTCCCACCGGTAGCTCCACGCTTCCCCCTCACAACCTTCATGTGCATCTCCTTCATGGGCCCCAGCGTATTTCATACTGACTTGTACAGCTTTTTATTAATCCAGTATTTATGGCTCCCAAACAAAATATCTTTCTGCCTCTTTTTGCCTCATAGCTGCACCTGAAATGTGCTATACATGTGCAGCATGTGTTAAGCTTACTTTTAAATGGTAATGGATGCTTCGAGTTTCTCTTGGAATAAGAAGAAACAATATATAAAAACAAACAGAAATTCAGAATAAAATGCCTTCAGAGAAAAGGAGGCAAAGATTAGAATATGTTTTGCAATAAATGAAATATAAAGCTCTTGGGTCTTATTGGCTATCTTTTTAATGATTTTTTTTTAAATATTAAATGGGGAAATTAGATTATGCACAAATACACACACGCATGTGCACAAAACCACATTATGGATTCCACTCTTTGAAAGAAAGGGTTGAAAAAGAACAGTTTACCCAGCCCTGTGAGAAATAAGATGCTGGCAGATGATGTCATGCTGTCTAGACTAGAATAAAAGATGTATTTTAAAAAATCTTAGCTAACTTATTTAAATAAAATATTTTAAAATTCTAAGGAATCACAAGTGCTAGCTGATGATCTTAGATTTTACTTTGATAGTGTTCTATGGGTTCTGGTGTCTTTTCATAACGTATTTTTAAAATGCTTCTTTTTCTCCCTTTAAGCATATCTATAGAGAATTGCATACTCGTAAGAAGATATGACTGATTCTTCTGGGTTATCCAGTTCAGTCCCTCGCTCTTGCAGCCAAGATATCCTATAATTCCTTTCATGTACTGATCAAACCCCTTCTTACAACTATTTAAGGATTTTTTTAGTTCCTATACTACCATTTGGAGGCTGTTTCAGTATTCTGGTTTCTTTTCCCCTTAAATATGTTCGTGGCCAGCTTATATTACTTTGTTCTTGGTCTGATCTTGTACTTGAGCTTCAATGGCCTTTTCTGCATAGTGTTTACTGCCCCAAAGTACAGAGGAGTCCTGCTCGCTGTCTGCCTGTGCTAGGCTTAAAAAGCAAAGTTCTTGCCTGACAGAGTTCAGCTCTGGTGAGGACTCCTAAATTCTTGTGGAGGATAGACAATGGTGTAAAGTTAAACACAGTAGGGTTCTGGTCATGCTCCTCGTTCATGCGATGACTAATCTTAAACCAGTCTTCAGTATTGACCTTCAGAGAGTGAGTGATAATGTCAAGTCCCTTACCCACATTTCTCTTTGGGGGTGGGTTTGGTCTTCCAGTGGGTAGTGCTCTATGGGGTTTTTGCAGACTCATTTTCATTTGGCTTAATTCTGGTTTCTTACTATAAATAGTTCAAGTAAGTCGGAAGGAACCTTTGTTTATAGTTTGAAAAAAAAATCCTGTTTCTCCTTTGGATTAAATTTCAGTTGGTGAGAGTTGATACTTTAACATTTAAACAGATACAATATTCTAAGCATTAATCTTTCAAATAGGAGGTAGCCATTATGCTCTAAGCAAAATTATTTTCAAATCAGACTATCTAATAGTCCTAATCAAGAATGCATTGGATTTCATGTGGATTTACCGCTTGCACATCATTTGGGAAACTGGAAATTAGTAAGTTTTGGTTCTGGACTCATTTTCTAATTTTAAAATTACTGGGAAAAGGAACATGTATATTTTATTTTTGTTCCTTGAAGTATAGTGTAAACAGAGGACAGGAAATACAAATGGCTGGCTTTTTTATGTTTCAAGAATTTACTTGAAATGGCTTTATTTTGAAAAGTGAAGGGCATCAGCATTGGTGCAGCCTCACCTTGAGTACTGTGTGCAGTGCTGGGCCCTACAATTTAAGAAGGGTGTTAAGGCACTCGAATGCATCCAGAGGAGGGCAACAGAGCTGGTGAAAGGGCTGGAAGGCATGTCCTGTGAGGAGCGGCTGAGGACTTTGGGCTTGTCTAGTTTGGAGAAAAGGAGGCTGAGGGGCGACCTCATTGCTCTCTGCAGCTTCCTGAGGGGGGGACGTGGAGAGGGAGGTGCTGAGCTCTTCTCCCTGGGATCCAGTGATAGGACATGGGAATGGTTCAAAGCTGTGCCAGGGGAGGTTTAGACTGGACATTAGGAAGCATTTCTTTACCGAGAGGGTGGTCAAACACTGGAACAGGCTTCCTAGAGAGGTGGTCGATGCCCCAAGCCTGTCAGTGTTTAAGAGGCATTTGGACATATATAATAACATGCTTTAACTTTTGGTCAGCCCTGACTTGGTCAGGCAGTTGGACTAGATGATCGTTGTAGGTCCCTTCCAACTGAAATAGTCTGTTCTGTTCTGTTCTGTTCTATTCTATTCTATTAGTTCATGATATTTTCAGTTTGCTTTTTCTGTTCTTTCTTAAAGACCAAGGAGTAAAGCTTTTAAATCATTTGCAACTTCAAAGTCATTGCCCCTATGTGTGAAATATTTTAACCAACATTTCACAAGGAAGGGTGAATGCTCTATAGTTAGGTTGATAAGACTATCATTGTCTTTATCAAGTTCAGGTATATACAAACTATTTTATACGTTACTATGTTATACAGGTAGGTTAGTAGTTACCTAGTGTGGAATTACTGCATTTGTTATTCAAAAAAACCCCACCTTCCTATGTTACTTGTCATTAATCTTCTGTCGGAAGATTAATATGGATGGATAAGATACAGTTCTGTTATTTATTAGATATTTAAAAATGCCACAATAAGTAGTATCTAATAGGACGATGCTACAATAATACTACAATAAGCAATATCTAAAACAGTAAAATCCCACCGTGAACGAAGCAGCTGGAACTGTAACTCGTATCAGCTGCCCAACACCAGACACTCCTTTCTGCTTTCTCCTGGGCCTGTTGACATTTGCCTCACCTGCAGAATGACTATGCTTATTATCTGCAAGGTGTTAGTCCATTAGTAATGAGCAACCTTTAATCCTGGTTAATCTGTTAACCAAGACATCCTCTTCATGGAAAAGGGGGTGTGACACTGTGTTAAGATTTATGTATACCTACATGGGCAAATAGCTTCACTCATTGGATTTGTCCCATTTAACCTAGTGGGGCTGCAGGTTCTCATTTGAGTGTTTGTAGGAGTAAGCTCTGAGTCATATTTGTCCTCCAGACCTGGGCGTGGAAGGGATTAAAGATCTGTGTAGGGGAATAGACTGCTAGCGTGTGCATGCACAAAGGTCGGGGCTGGGAATAAGCCTGGAGTCCTTTGCACTAACTCTATTCAGAAAACCAGAATGTTTATGCTGGCTAAAGAGAATGCATGCAATGCACACAGAAGTGTTGTTTATGTTGCTGTTATTAAAAAAAAACACCAGATTTTTTTTATTAAAAAATGAACTATTGATCTGGCAAAAAAAAAAATTATAATAATATGTCATGGCAGTGTGTGACCTGTTTTCCTAGGATGCTTTGGATGCTTTTTGATTTTCAATTTTTTTTTCCTCATGCTGTTGCTATGGTAAGAATCAGCACATCAGGGAGAGGTATCATAACAGATAATATCATAACAAATAACCTGTAAGAGCTTTGCATTTCCTGGGATAGCACAGGGTCAGTTTGGAGTTTCTACTGAAGCCCTGTCAAAAAAGTTTTCAAACTGTGGGCAGCATCTCTCTTGTTATTCATGGACTACTTTTGCATGGCCAAAACAAATCAAGAAAGTCAACCTTTTTATCAGTAAGGTTATATTAACTACAAAAGAATTCTTACCTCTAGAAAATTTTAGGTGTTCCATAAATCAGAAGGGAAAATATAAAGAAAAAAAGCCAGAAGGAAATGTGATGGGCTAATGGAGATGAAGCTAAGAAAAGCAAAATTAGAGATTTCCAGCTTTTTGAAGGGGTGGGAGGGAGGATGTAGCCCAAGGTTTACTCTATTTGACTTTTAGGAATCGAGTCTTGATAAAATTGGATGAGTACAAGAACTTGGACATACCAGCTGTGGCCTATAGTGGCATGCCCAGCTTCTACATGGTAAAGATTGATCAAGTATTTGAGTATTGAAAAACAGGTGGCATCTTCAGATGGTTCCAGACCTAATTGCTGCAACTYCATTACCAACAGTACTTGTATACCACAGCCTGCTAAACAGAGATCCTGTTGAAGAGAGTTTTGAATTTACTGAACAGAAGTTACCTATGTTTCAAAATGTGGTAAACTAAGCTTATCAAGTGAGAAGAAGCCCTACTTAGTGCACTTTTTAAAAAGTAATCTTTAAAAAAAAGATTGATGCATGGGAAGAGGTGGAAAGGGGATCAGAGACTCCAAGTCTGTCTGAGTAGTTGAAGCCACTGGAGATGACAGGCAGTGGCTCTRCTGGAAGATCAGGAGATCAAAGAGTGACTTCCTTATTCAGCTTTAGAAGAGAGTGGGTTTGTTATGCGACAAGGCTAACTCCCATTCCCACTGCAGGATGCTGGGGGAAAAATTTTGAGAGGACTGGTGGTCCCCTCCTAAGTTATGGACTTTGAATATAGGAGACTCCATTCTGACCTCTGTCCATTAGATGGCCAGAACTAGGGAGACTGACCAAGAGAGCTTAGTCCAAATTTAATGTTTTTCACCACAAACCTGAGGTTTTTTTAATATAAATGGTCCCATCAATCCAGATGTTGCTCTAAACTATCACCTAGATGTCACGTAGAAGAGTAGCTCTATAATATTAAACCATTTAAAACGTGAAATATAAAAAAATGTTTAGTTAGAGGTTTAGTTAATTCTTCAGGCTACAATGACTTCAGTTATTTTTGAAGCAGGCACCTCCTCAGTCGCAGAGTCGGTGGCCTCACGCCGAGCCCAGCATGCCTTCAGAATCATGCAGAGTTTGTATTGCAGTAGTGTTTCCAGTGAGTGTTTTAGCAAAGTGGCAGGCTTGCCTTCAAATGTCCTGGCTGCAGTATGCTCACAGTAACCTTGTTCAGACCCACCTACGTGTTTCGAGGGTTAGCTTTCTGCTGTTTAGCCTACGTAATATTTTGATCCAACGTACCGGATCTCACTTGCAAGCTGGTTTGCAAGCCTCCCAAGCAGCAGGGTCATGGTGGAGGTGCCTCCTTGGCAGCGGAGGGACTGTATTCCTCCTGAGGGATGCTGCTGAAGGCCAGCAATCCTGGCCATCCTGAGCTTGGACAGTCCTCCCACCTGCTAGCATAAGTGCTTCCACGTAGTGTGAAGACATTGGAGTTCAATAATAACCAGGGCGAGGAAGCAGTGAGATCAGCTGGCTGAAAACTTAGGCCTCTTGAAAAATCTCCCTCTAATGTATTTCAGTCTCTAACTTCTGTCAATGTTAAAAAGGTTTTTATGCCAAGGACCTCTCTGAAAATCCTGCTAACCTTCTGTCTTTGTTGGTATTAGATGTGGATATTTTAAATCAGTGTACAGAATTACTGTTATTTTTAGACTGTTTTTTCTGAAAGGCTGATGGCAGTCTGCTTCTTCCCTCTGTCCTCTTGTCTCCAGTAACTCTTGTGTCCATTTGCCAATATCAGCCACATCTGCCATGGGGCTGAAAAGCTCAAAATACAATCCAGTCCCTAGAAGTTTCATCCAAACATGTGCCTGGACAGATAAGGAAGTTGCTGGCCCCAAGGAGGAGACCGCAGGTTGTCCATGATGGGCCCCAGGCAGACCTTTGACTTACTCCAGCCATAGGAGTCAGTCAGTGGCTGGACCTTCTTAGACAACTAAGACACAATCAACACAAGTTTGTAGAAAACTAGGCTTCTTTAACGCCCTCTCTGTAATGCTTTTGTTCATAACCCTGACATATGGTAACTATCCACATCTTTCATGGCTACCCTTGGCATTCAGGAATGCTTGGCACTCTGCAGACCTCTGTTTTCTGCTGCAACTTTTGTTGGAATTGTGTTGTCTTACAGCTTCTGCTGTGTTTTGAATAGTCATATATTTCACTAAAGAGTTTATTTTAAATGCTTTCTTGAGAGGGGTGTTATTGTGAGATTTAAAATGTGGAAGGTCTGAATGAAAAGCAACATTCTTCTTTGTAGCCCTGTTTTGAGGGCRTCTTCTGACACATGAAACTTTCATTATACTTTAATTATTGATAGGAAGCATTTTCTTACCAGCATAGCACTTACACACAGTGAAATCACTTTTCAGGAGAAATTACTGCAAGCAATTTTTGGATGAGTTTCAGTTTTGCAAATTGCTTAGGTTTTTTTCCTTTGTTTTTTCATAGTACCCCATAAATTAAAGCACAAATTATAAGCAAGATTGTTATGCTGTCATGAATCACTCAAGTTCTAATGGCCTAATGCACTAAGCCTTAATTAGTAATACCGTATTTTTGAAAAGACAATATTGTGAATGAAATCTGAACATGCACTGTTTTATAACTGGGCTTCCCAGAAGATTTTAAATGGATTCCTCTTCTTAGTATGTTTTTAAATAATTGATATGGCCACTTCAAGCCCTTAGTAGACAAACGAATTATTGGCTGCTAGTGACAAAATTTGGTTTGGGCATAATAACTTCACAGAGACGTGGCACTGCATACATCTGCTGCTCTAATTAGAAAGTTTGCCTAGGGTGCTTGTATCAGAAAGAGTGGGAAAAAATAGTGCTGCACAATCTGTTGTAACAGAGTGATTCCTGCAAAATGTGATTTATACAAGATTTCTGGTTAACGCTTTCACTTCTGCTGGAACACTCAGGTGCCATTTCAGCAAATTTTATACAGGCAGTACTGTACTGGCCTTACCTGAATGGGCTGCCTGCTTGGAAATGCCACTGTTGTATGCTAGATTTAGGGCCTGCAAATGCATTGATTGGTCCGTGGTGCAAAAGACCATTGCTGCTCTGTCCTGCAGAAGTCTGCTGGCAGGCCCTTGAGCTGCTCCAGCCACAGAGGATAAGCCAGCAATTGCGGTTCCCTGGTGCTGTCTCCCTTTATTCCAGATAGGCTTTCAATTTATGCTTTTTTACATAGGCAGTGAAAATCAGGAGTAACAGCCTAAAAGGAGTGTTGGTAGTCCAGTGAGAGCCACACATTTTCTGGGGGAAACTTGTCAAACTGGGGCCAAAAGCAATTGCTGTGGGATGATGATCAAGAGCATCTCATCTAACCAGGGAGCATGCAGCCCTTGAAACCAGGCCCTTCTTACTGGAGCGGCTGTATCTCATCCAGTCGAACAGCATTCGGGTCAAAATAAACAGCTGTGGTTATGGGGAGAATTAATCAGAAGTGTACGAGTAAGAGCGGCTTTTGCTTGCTTGCTGACTTTAAATTACCAATTCACCAAATATTTCCCGGGAAAGGCTCAGTTTCAACAAATACCTGTTTTTAAAGACACAGCAGGAGTTTGTTGTTGTGGAACTCTAATTTATTGCAGCTTTCTGGAGAAACGTGGTGGGCTTGGTGGAGAGTATAGAGAGCCAGGTCCTGTTCTCCTTAGAGATCATTTACGTTAATAAGTAATTCTGGTACAAGGCACTTTAGGGGCCCTCAAAACAAAGCAAAGTGGAATTTGATTTAAAGAAAAGGAAAGGAATTATCCCAAAAATATTTATGCCTCAGAGAAAGTGAAATGTGATCAGCCACGTGAAATTCCTTGTTATCAACCAGTCCCAGTGTTTCAGAGAGTAGATAAATGTCTTAAAGGCAAGTACAGGTGTTACGGGAGATGCAACTCTATTCTACATGTGAAATTATCTGTTCATACTATGATATTGCAGAACAGTAAAGAGGCAAAGCAGGTCTTCAGATATTCTAATGAAATGTTTATAAAAGCAAAATCAGATATCAGAAATCGGAGAAATGTAGTAACCTGATGTGAAGGTATACTTCTGAATATCTGTTGTTCTTTTGAATTTTCCTTATTGATATCTTTACAAAGAGTCAGAAAGGATGAAGCAGTATGATGCTGAGGGATCTCATGCATTTATAGAGCATCCTGCCTGACATACAGTTGGATTTGAATTTCTTTCTTTTACAGTTTTAGGCTTTAACCAATCCAAGTACTTAAGTATGTTGTTAACCTTATGGTCAGTGTAACTATTACAGTATTTATCCTTTTTGAAGGCCACAAATGATGATGATAGAATGGTATCTAGAATATGTATACATTAACAAATTAGTGGATGAATAGCATAAAGTCTTTATCTTATTTCCATGAAATATCAGAAATTTTCTAAATAATGAAAAAATAATGATTTTGTGCCAGGATGTAGGGGGGGAATTAGAAGGGAAAGGAGGAGAGGACGCCACAAATTATTGTCCTTTATTTGTTCCCCAGCAGCAAACACCTAAAAGTCAAAGAAATCTGATTAAAATGATGAGAGACTTTAGATCACCTGGTGTTGAAGTTAAGTTTATTTTCCCTGTAAGGCATGCTTAAAGAGTTCTATTTATGGGTGTTTGAAGGGTTTTTAAAGTTTAATTTCCACTGAACTAAAATTTATGGTTTTAGGGAGGCTCTCATAAGGGAGGACTATATAAAATTCCTTTCTTATCCTTCTAAACGATTCTGCTTTTCAGTGGGTCATTAGCTTTTATGCAGTATGCTATGTTCATTTGTAGACTAACTTTTGACATATGTATTATTCATGTTGTGACTGGTGTTCAAGTTTCAACGATGATTTCACTGTCCAAAAGAACGTTAGAAAGAATGAAGAACATCGCTTAGAATGCACTGGTACTCTACATGCTTATTCATGTTGGACATACACCAAGACTTTTTCCATATCCTTTCTAAATCACTTTTGATACACAAGTGAAATTGAATTAATTATCGAATGATATTCTATCTTCAGCAAAGATGTGTTCCATTCTGATTTGTCCTGCTTGCCTCATCAGCACAAAAGAGCATATATACAGGCAGTTTCTTTTCTGCCCTCCTCAGTCACCAGACAATGATACAAGACGAAAAGGATGACAGGAGCCAGTTTTTATGCTCAAGTTCCTTCCCCCGTTTCAGAAATGATCACTTTTCAAAAAAAGAACTGAAAATCAGAAGCTGATGGTCAAAAAGTGCAAATGTGGCTAAAACCTAAAATGTGGCAGCTTGGAGATGTTTCCATGGTACCTTATATGGCCTGAAGTTCAGAGGACTTATGTTTTTCTATGATCTTGACTTTCTGACCAACCAGTGTCCCCTGGTATAAGAAGCAGCTTTATCCCTTTTTCAGTGGATCATGGGAATCTGATGGCCAACAGCATCATGGAAGATCTAGTCAAGCCAGAGAAAGGAATGGGAGTATGTACATTTCAAACCACACGCAGGAGACGCTGTTACTTCCAAGTGCAAGTGTTCCAGCTTTGACTAACATTGGAAAAGCTTTTCTGTCAGACTTTTTCATGGGAAGCAATTTTTTCTGTGAGAGTGAGGTGAAAAAGGCAGGTGGAGATGTGCAGGGAGTATTATTACCAAAGTATTTTTCTGTTGAAACCAATTTCTGATACAAAGTGTTCAGTGTAGCCCTTGTGCCATAGCACCACATGAGCAGGATGCGAAGGATGAGCAGCCAAAACCCCAGCTACAGCTACACATTTTTTGGGCACTTGTTAGCAGACACCGAAGGTTCCTTGGATCTTATCTGTAGCTGCAACAGAGAGCTGAATGAAGTACAATATTTGAGAACAATAAGGAAAAAAAATCACTAAATACTTTGAGTGTAATAGAACTATATGCCTGCAGGTAGTAGTGGTTCACAGAACGCGGTCCCTCATTAAGCTATTATATATGTATTCATACAGGTGGATATATGAAAAATAGAATACAAGAGCTTAGGATTTATGTGGTGGTCTTACTGGAAAAGAGGACAGCACTTGTTAAAAAAACCAGTTAATTTTTTTTTTATGTCACATGACCTAAAGGTTGGCTGAAGAAAAACTAAAAAGTGCTGGCAGGTGACTCTGAAAGGATCCTACAGTAGCTGGCTTATAGGCACACTTTCTCATCCAGTACCAATTTTGAAGGTACCTATTTTTGATAGTCGTTTGAAGGTGCCAAACGTACAGTTCTCTATTAAAGCTCTATCACTCTGTTGCAGTGCAACTTATTGCAGGCTAAAGAGGTGGACTACAAACTGGAATAAGCACTAAGAAAATGGATAAGATCTCATTCTTAATAAAGTAGCTCTCAAACAGAAATAGTAGGAGGAAATGCAGAAAACGAGAGATCACTCAAAAAATCTAGTTGCATATCGTTATTTACACCTGCTGATGCAAATTATACCTATGCTGGGGTTGGGAGAGCAGATAGTAAGACACCCTGGTCTCAAATATTTGTTGTGTAATAAGCAACGTTATCCGCAATGTCCCTCCTTTTTTGATATAAGAATAGTTGGATATGGGAGAGTGTAGGAGTCACCTCGATATATTTTCATTAGCATTTCTTTCAAGGAGGGCTGTCATCCTGCCTGGGCTCCTAGAGATTCCCTCTAATACCTGAAGCATATTTTCTGCTGGTTGGAGAGTAGGTTGGGTGTTCAAATTCATATGAATTGGGGACTTTATGAATAAGAGTGCCTCATATAGATGCTTAAAGAAAATTCCTCCTCCTGAGCTCGCTCTTGTGAGATTTATTATGAGGACTAATAATCCAGGCCAGTATTTGGTAATTGCTCGATTACAACTGAGATTTATTCAATCTGCTATCTGCCTAGGTATTCACAGTTTTCACAAAACTCAAGCTTGAGAAGTGCACATACGTGTACAGGCACTGTGTGCTTTATTTCTCTGCAATGATATTGCATGGAAATACACTTGTATATTATGTGTAGAGAATCAGGTTTCAATTTCTTCATTCAAACCCCAATGTAGTTATAGTCTTCTGTGGTTTTGATTTTCATTGTAGAACTTCTCACAGACAACTTTACTGGGGTTTTATTATGAGTCATGGTAGTCTGCTAGTCTCATCTGTTTCTGCCTAATCTCATCTGTAAACTTTAAAGTAATATTGGGTTTCCTTTTTACTGAAATTTTAACCAGTGGGATAAAATACAAAGCATTACTAAGGTCTTCCCATTCAGCGTAATTTAGTTTAGCTTCGGAGTCCACCCTAGTAGCTAACATGCACAAGCACTGACTGTGTGGGTAAGCTCAGTGTTGAAATCCCTCTTATTTGTTTCACCATTTTGAACACTTTAACATATTCTACCACAAGATCTCTTGCTGCACAGAAATATTTTAAATGGCTCTGTTGTTAGAGCAAATTCAAAAGATGATCGCTCTGACATGCATTCTTCAAAGCAAGACTACATTTCTCCGCAACAGAAAAATGTCTTACCTCTCCCCCTTCCTACTGTGAGTTGTGCCAGAGCTGTCATTTTTTCAGTAGGGTTTTTTTATAAAAAGGACCTATATGCTGCTGTTCAGCACACTAGAAACACTTTATTTTTCAGTTTCAGTGTATAAATATTGATTTTGTACCTCACTGGTTTTGTTAGTTAACTCAAAGGTGATAGCATGTTTGTTGAATAAATGTCTTTAAGGAAATAAAATACTATACCTTCCTAAAAATTATGTGCTTGTTTCATAAAGTGACCATTTAATCCCAGCAGCTAACTGCAGTCTGTTTGGGGTGTTCTGGCTTGGATGTGATGTGTTTTGTTACTTAAGAAAGCCATCCTCAAAAATGACCGTAGATGGCTGTTTATGATCAAGCTATGCAAAATTTACATGCAGATTCAAGTTAAAGTCATCAAAGCACTTGATTCTGTTGTTACATATGTATAGCTATTCTTGATGCATCTCCTCTAGCAGTTTACTCAAGTCTTTTAATGTAACTTTAGATTAAACATAAGTATTATTGCTCATTAGAAAACACTGAATTTTGCAGGGCCCGCTCGGCTTCAGACTTCTGTTTTCAATGTGTCAAGAAATTAGGAACAGAGGATGAGTTAGAAGCAGGACAGGTCCCATGCTTTGATCCAGTGAAAGTGCTTTTCATAAAAAGACCTTAGAGCTAATTATCCATGGAAAAACTGCACTTTGAACCTCAGGCTCAAGCTGTGGGGTTTGATTCCTGGAAGCCACACTTGTGGCTCGGTGACCAACCCTCGCTCCTGTTCCTGTGAACCTGACTTCAGAACTCCAGCCAGTTGGAAAACACTTCTGTAACCAGAATTAGAACAGCCTCAGGCTTGCAAAGATTACAGGTAGAGGATACTCGGCAATGTGAAAAATCAGCCTCACTGGTGTATATTTCAACACTTCTCTGAAAGCTCAGTTTTGCAGGTTGCTGAGCATTGCTCAGCTGCCGTCAATTCCTCCTGAAACCAGTGGACCAAACCCTCAGCTTCATAAATCAGGGAAACTGCTACTGTCCCAAATATATGCTTGATTACTACTGAAAAAAATCATGTCAGAGCTGGAGATGGTCTGAATTTTCAGGTCTGCATATTTTAAGTCTGCAGTTCTACCCAATGCTATTTGGTACTAGGAGAAGTTTCTGATCAAACAGGGGCTTTTTTGGCTCATAGAGTAGGAAGTTCTTTTTTTTTCTTTTGAGAGAGTAATTTTTTTCCTTTTCCTTGTAAGCATTGTGTGTCTCACTCCTCCTCCATTGATTAGTAAGGTGTGGAAAGACACCTCTGACTTACCAGCAATTCTTCTCTTCTTTCAAGTACATTCAGATGAGAGTTGATGAGTACCACCAGTCATACAATATGACCAGGTAACAACATTTCAGCTACCCTGGGCAGGTATTCTCTTCTTTGGACTTGATGAACTGCAGACTTGATGGTGTTCTCCAGCAAATACAAGAAACAGATCGTTTTCATTGCATTGAGTTTTCCTAAGAGGCTGTGGAAAGAAACTCAGGGAGAGTGAACGCAGCAATTCACATGACCCAATAATATCTCCTGCTTTTGTCACAAATACCACAAGTTTGACAAATGCAGAAAAGAGCAAGGGGGGAATGGGAAATGAAAGGGAAACAAGTATTCTTCTGTCTGCACTAATCCTCCTCCTATGGCCTTCCGGAAAGTCTCACGAAGTGCTCCATGCCAAGTAAGATTTTTCACTGTGTGAGCCCTGGAAGCTCATCCAGAGGGTTCCCAAGTAACTCCCACAGTCTTGCCTACATGGAGAACGCTGGCTCAAGGCTTACTGTCAGAAGGGTTTTCGTGCATTAGTGAATCCCAGTATTTCAGACTTGCAAGAAGGGACTCAAGACACCCTGTTCGGAGCCACTACTTTCTTAATGTTGTTCCTTTCATATTTATTTTTGAAGCTATGCAGCAGGGCATCCGCTCCTAGCTCTCTCCTTCCTCTGCCAGACTTTCATGCCTTCCTGTTTCACCATGAAGAAGGCATTTCACACTCACCTGCAGTGCCTGTGTGACTCAACTGCAGGCTTCGTTTGGGGCAGAAATCTGACTCTAGTTGTGCACGCATGTCTTCACAGGTGCAGTSGTGGCAATTTTATCTGCCTTTTAGTCCATAGCTAGAAGCAAATGTTCTTGCTATGCTATTTATTTAGTCAGAATCTGGGTCTTACATCTTTCCCTTTGGATTGTACCTGGACATAAAGAAGGCTCGACTTTTCACAGTTCTTTTATAGTTTAATGTACTGCAGTTTCTTTGGTCACTGAAAGTGTCAGCTTTACTATAGGGAAACAACACCTTGCTAGCCATCTCAATGAAGATGAAGATATTGCCTCTCCATAACTGTCTTCCTAATCCTTTAAGCCTTTCGCAGCCCAAATTCCTGTCAAATTCGTAAGAATGCAAGAAATCTAGGATAACAACTTACAACAATTAACAATCCAGTTTCAATAATGCAATAGTTGTATAAATGTTGAAGTTAGGAGTCTGCATTTCTGTTTGCATTATTTCTGGCAATTAATACTTCAAGAAGCCAAGGGGTTCATATGTGAGAAGTGCTGCTAGCTTACCTAATCTTGTTGTGATGCTTGTTTTCATTGCAAATACTTATGTGGATATAGACAAAAAATAATTGTGGCTAAAGATTCCATCTGCTATTTATTAATTTTTTAACTTTTTAATTGCCTTTTATTTGTGGCATAGTAGCTAGCAAAGAAGCTGCGTTGGCATGTATTATTTGAGATAACTTTCTATTTTTGAAGGTAGGGGCTGTGTAAAAATGTTTTTATAATGACCTTTGGGGTATGGCAGTACTACACAAATCTTACTGTCAATAGAGCTAGTAGGAAGAAAAACAATTGAGAGAGCACATTAGCACTCCAAAGCACATACTGTCAGTTCCACAAGAAAATACTTACTGAGCTGACAAACACTGGGCAAGGTTTGCCTTGCTGCAGTATAAGTGAGTGCAGCTTCTCATTCCCATTTTAAAACAATATTTGCAATTAAATGTCTAACCAAAATATATATACATAAAGCAGACTTACTGATAACTATTGGTTCAAACCTTCTCAGCACGTGTGCACCCCAATCTCCTTCTTTCCAGAGTCTTTGCTCTGTACTGCTCAGCATCCATTTCCTGCTATGTATTAGTGCTCAGCATCGGAGGGAATTAGGGGGAGAAAACACTTAGAAAAAGAGAGCGCTTTGCTCCCTTTTTTAAAAACAAAACTAATGTTCTAAAACAAATGTAAAAAACCCAAACAACCTACTTAAGACCTTAAACATGAATAGTTTGAGACATGGGCCACTGATAAGGCTATAGCCTTTCATATCCTTGCTCTTGCTCTGTGATCCTCCCAGATAAAAGCAGAGTTCCTAGCAGTGTTTTCACAAAGGATGTGCCGTGAGCAGTCAAGCAGCCAGTTCTCTAAGAGACTGATGTCCAACCGTCAATACTCTTGATTAATTTTGAACCTTCTAATACAAAATAAACTGCATGTTTTGATTAACATGATGCCTACAGAAATCTATGTTGGAATCTGTGTTGAACATAACCCATGTGAGAAATGGAGATCTTTGCCCATTTAGAGTGACCTAAAAAGGTCAGGACCCAAGCTCTCAAAGGCACCAAACTCCCACAAAGTTTTCTGTAAGCCTTCACATAAATACCTTTGAGGATCTCGGTTTTGCCCTTTTGATAACCCAGCTGGAACTAATGTACCTAAGCTTTGAAGCAACCACTGCACTGAAACACTATGTTGTGAACCAACATCTATCACAATAAGGCTTGTTTTAGTATCAATGAGATACGCAACTTAGGATGGGAAGCCTCTTCAGCCAACCATTGATTATAAATATCATGCATTTCCCTTCTTTAAGCTCTTAAGCAGCTGCCTTAAGCACATCTGTTGGTCAACATAGAGAGCTGGGAACTTCCAGAGGGCCATTCAGTTATTAAATGGGTTGAGTTACCCTCAGTTTTAAGAGGGTGATAGCCCCCTGGTAAATGAAGTGTTTTAATTTGTCCTGCAAAGACTTACGTAACATTTCTGTGGGAACATAAATAGTAATTGTTACATGGATTACAATAGTTTTCAGATATGATCTTACAGACCCCCAGGCATCTGTGAACTGCTCCTGAGGGGTCTGTGAAAGGTAATTAACAATAGCAACCCACTGGTAGAAAATTTTATTTTGTTATCTAGGGATCCATGCATTCAGCAGAAAATTATTGGGGAATATAAACAGAAAAACATTGAAAAACACAGAGAGCTGCTGCATCAGAGCCAAATGATATTAGCAGTTGAAGAAACATGCTAAATTATGTTGCAAACAAAGATATTCCTTAAGTATCTCAAAATGATAAGGTGTTCTGTTGACACGTCTAGAGACGATAATGATCTTACACCACTTCCTCCTGGAAGCTCTGTTTCCTATGTGACTACATTTTCACAGGGCTAACTGAAGCTGTGTTTCTCCTACAACCAATTGTCCTGAAATAGGTCTGTGTTTCTGATTCAGTTCTTCCAGTCTTATATTTATGAGAGAGAAATGGGACATCTGAAGTGAGGTGCTGCAGTTGTCCATATGACTGTCTGTAGCATCTGATCGCCCAGTAAGGTAAAGAGTGAAACCTTTCAACAGGTTGATTCTTTGAGCTCATTCTGTTCACACTGATGGCAATGAATACTAGTAGAAAGCCATATAAAGAGAGAGAAGCAGCTCAACGCAGAAGACCACAGCCAGTGAAAGCAACAGGAACATTTAAACAGGCGTTGCAGAAGGTTTTGTTTTGAGAGCATACTGTCAGAGAGGGGACCACTGATTCACCTTCATTTACTGCCCAGCAGCATTTGGAGAGTATTCCCCTTTCTCCTACTTGTATTCATTCAGATTTGTGCATAATTACCCTGCCTGAGATTCTCATAACTAACCAAGAGGGACAATTTACATTAGCAACTTTATAGACGACTGTGTAGGTAGAGTGATGCAGGCAGTCGATTTATTTTATTGACTGCATGAATTGGAAGAATAAGAAAAAATCACACAAAAGGATGTGTGGAACACCTCTCCTATGAAGAAAGGYTGAGAGAGTTGGGGTTGTTCAGCCTGGAGAAGAGAAGGCTTCGGGGAGACCTGATTGCAGCCTATTAGTACTTAAAGGGGGCTTATAAGAAAGATGGGGACAGACCTTTTAGCAGGGCCTGTTGCAACAGGACAAGGGGGAATGGTTTTAAACTAAAAGAAGGTAGATTTAGACTAGATAGAAGGAAGAAATTTTTGACACTGAGGGTGGTGAAACACTGGCACAGGTTGCCCAGAGAGGTGGTAGATGCCCCATCCCTGGAAACATTCAAGGTCAGGTTGGACGGGGCTCTGAGCAACCTGATCTGGTTGAAGATGTCCCTGCCCATGGCAGGGGAGTTGGACTAGATGACCTTTAAAAGGTCCCTTCCAACTCGAACTATTCTATGATTCTATGGTTCTATGATCTTGTTCAGAAAATGAAAATCTACAAAGGAAAATAAAACACTCATCCCAATATTTAGTTTAACCTGAAGTGAAAATTGTGCTTGTGCAGCATTTTGATTTTTAAACTTTTCAATAGAAATACAGCTAGTTTTACAAATAAAAATACTATAGAAATACAGCTAGTTTTACTCAGAAACAAATATTAGAACTGAATAGAACTGCCTAGATTTTTTTCATACACAGACCAAGAAAGCCAAGCCTTTGTACTGAATTCAGGCTGAATTTTGCCAGGGCAGGCCTGTGGGCCTTTCTTCTAAGTGCTCAGCAGGGTAGTGTGCCCAGACCCAGCATCTCCAGTGTTTGAGTATGGCAAGTGCTAAGTTTGAAAAGGTCTGTGATTTTTCTTTCCTTTTATTTTTTTTTTTCTTCAGGAGCATGAAAACGTTTCTGATGCGATTGCAGTTGTCTTAAGAGGTCAAATGTCTAGTAACTGGAAAATGGGAAATGTTTGATCTTGTAGTCTGAGTTAGGCTTTGTGTATGCTTTGTAAATGGCTGTTTAGTTGTACAGAAATAAACGGAGACCTTCAAATTCATATCTCGTCTTATTAGCACATGGATATGCCATTCAAAGTACACAAACAGACCAGACTGCCTTGGCTATGAAATGCTCTTGAGGTATGGTAATCTGATAATAACCAAACACCATGGAATAGTCTTATCATTTTTTATAAAACCTTATTAATTATGTGAGCAAAAGTATGTGGAGGAAGATGCGATTGGTCGTTTGGAACAGCTCCTCTACAGGTTGTTAATCTCTTCCCTTAAATGTTGATCAGCTACTCTGACTTCCTCAATGAAATCACTTCTGGGAGTAAACCCGCAATCTGTGTGAGCAGCGTGACTTAATGGAGGTAAGAAGAATGATGCAAACTCCTGAATTTTCTYAAAATAGAGAGTGACAGAGAGAGTTGTCATTTTGGTGGTGACTTTTTCGTCCTTTCCTTTTGCCATACGAGTAGTCAGTAAGCTTGAATTTTGAGCAAGTCGTTAATCTGTTGAGGTGTGTGCATGTGCATGTGTGCGTGTGTTGCAGGGTTTAAGTGCACATGGTCAGTTTTTCAAAGGAGCTCGAGACCTAATACCTCTTCATATGTCACAGACTAAGATCAGGGCTCACTCTGGTGAGCTTTTATAAAAAGCTGGACGTAAAAGTAAGCAGTCAAACTGGGGTCTCACTTGGTATGAAAGCATGCTCCATAGATTGATTCTGCAGAAATAGACCCAGTAAAATCTTTAGGGGGCAGATACTTCCCTCTAGGGTGGCACTTTAGCAACCCATTAGATTTTGATCGAAGTGGTTTCTGTAAGCTATGAAATCAGCAAACTGTTCCTGGCCAATTTCTCTTCTCAGTTCTGAGACCTCTCTCTGAGCATCAATATGTAATGCTAGAATAAAAAGAGAACAGTAAAGTCAGAGTTCACGTGGCTCACCTCTTCTCTATCCCTATGTCTACAGATTATAAGAAGTGACCTCTCTGCAGTCATTTGTTGTTCCCCCAGAAAGTTTCTGAAATCTCCCTATTTGTGAGATGATTCTCCAGTTCTCTATCCTAAACCTACAAAAATGTTTGGATAGCTGTGCTGCTACACTGAAGTGCTGGCAGGAAAAAAATATAGTCGATCTCTCTGCTGAATGGTGATCCCTACATAGGCAAGGAGTTCCACGTTCAGGTTCAAGACTAAATTAGGGCTGCTGGTCTTCAGCATTTATGGCAGCAATTGCAAGCTTTCAGGTGACATCAGGAGCATGCTAACGTTTTGAATGATGAACCCACCAGAGACTACCTGTTCTTGTGCAAATCCTACTGTGGTTTTGGATCTAGTGTGTCTTCTCTGAAACCTGTGTGTATTTGTATACAGGTATTAACAAAGTCAATGGACATCTTAAATGACACGCTTTTTCCTTCCCCTTCCAAATTGGTGTCACTTAAAGGGAAGGCACACTGTAGACCAAACAGCTAATATGTGTATTTCAATCAAGTGAAGCACTTCTGTAAGCAGTTCCAGGAKCCACTGAATGAAGGTCATTGACAATGCTAATTAACATTAACCATTCTGAGCACTGAATCTTCCCACTTGTAATGAAGTTCTTTATGAATCCATTGAGTTACATGTTTCATCATTAGAACTCTTTAGGAGTGAATTATGATAGTGGCAGTGCTGCTGCTTCTTTAGTGGATGAAGGGTGCATCAGGGATGTCTCATAAATAACCAGAGACGGTTTCATGGTTCAGACCCTGAATTTTGGCAGATGTGGTTACTGGTCTGAGGTCTACTCTTGTCACAGGTTTTTTGTATGAGCATCATGTCTTAGTTTTCTAGCAATAAAATAGTAATGGGCATTTTCTTCACTGAAAGGGTTATCAAGCACTGGGGAACAGGCTGCCCAGTGGTTGAGTCACGATCCCTGAAGGTATTTAAAAGACGTATAGATGTGGTGCTTCTATGGCACATGGTTTAGTGGTGGAGTTGGCAGTGTTAGTTTTACGGTTGGACTCGATGATCTTAAGGGTCTTTTCCAACCTAAATGATTCTATGATTCTATGATTTATTTTTAGGGGGAGTGGTTTGGATTACATGATTATAAGTACTATATCAGAACCTAGATAAATATTGACAGTAAGTTTAAGAAACAAATGAAACAAAACTGAATGGGGAAATTAATGAAGGCAACATTTCAGTCCTTAGTTCTACATTTACATTGTAGAGTTTTATCTCCAAACACATTCAGCACAATCTTTTAAAATAGTAAGCTGTCTTCAGAAAATTATTACTCAGTCATCATTACTCAATCAAATTCATGTTGGTTCTCATTTGGTGCTTTGAAACTTAATTTTCATTTTAGGTCATGAGAACCATGAAATTATTCTACCTGGTAAAATAAGCATATGGAAATAAAAATAACACCTAGACTCACATACTTGTTTAACTTATTACCTATAAATGCTTTCTTTTGTTCCTTCATAGAATTTTGAAAAAATAGAAGTTATTGTAAATTCAAGAATGGTGAATATTTTTGCACCATGAGATAGTGTGCACACACAACTTAAAAGTTTTGAAACTTTTTTTGGAGGGAAGGGTTAAAGCTTTTGTCTTGAAGTCTTCAAAGGATAATATGGGTCATAAAGCAGAACACAGCTGAGCAAACATCTGGTTAAATATGTTTTGAGGTGACCTATAGAAGAAATATAGATGGTTTTTGATGCTTTGTTTGTTTGGGTTGTTTTCGTTTTTTTTTGCTTTACATCAGAACATTAATCTTTCACATGTTCAACCCTGTGTGATCGAGATGGCTCATATTTATGATACACTGAAGCTGCATGTCCAGTCCTGAACTGTCAGTCAAGCTGTTAAGTATGTGTACGTGTCACAATATTTGTTTTGCTAAAAACATTTCAAAATGATTCATTGGCTTGAATAACGTTTTTTCTGTTCATATACTTCTCATTTTTAACATCTTGAGAAGAGTCTAATTTGGATGAATGTAAATATAAGTTGTTATTTCGCTTCCCAGACTAACCCTTCTGCAATTCTGCATTGTGGGCTTTCTCTTCCATCTTCCGCACTAATATTACTGCTCTTACTTTCTTAGTGACTTTCTCCTGACCTGACTAGGCATTATTCTGTCCCGAATTTATGTCCACCCTCTGTTCAAAGGAGAAATATTTGTTCTTCATATTCTTACACTATTCCAAATCTTTAGGCAGTGTAACAGTTACAGAGTATATTAGGACACCACTTTGACTGAATAATTCATGCCGGCATGCTTTCTTTCAGTGTACATTTGGCTCAGTAGCACAACTCACTGATAGTGATGCTGAGGCTGTAGATTTCACTGGCAGTTCAAGAAGAACTGTTAGATATGGCTTTTAGGGTTCTTACTCTCATTCAGTTTTATTTAACTTCTGGTCAGGTATCTCATCTGAGGTTTCATAACCTGTCTCCCTACTGTATTAGTCTTGTGCTACCAGATACCATTTCAGTGACTCCAAAGAAGTTTTGCAGTGTACAGCAGATCAATGTAGCAAGAGATCGGGTCCAACTAAGTATGATATTTGAGATAAAGTGTAAAGACCTAGAGTGTCTTTATTTTAAAAGGTTTTTTAAAATTATTTTTATGTGTAATAATGCTTTTATTGTTTTATTGTGTGTGGTGACAGTATCAGTTACCTAGGGTGGGTTTGTTGGTTAAGAATCAGCTTTTGCTGCACTGCAGAGTTATGATCCATCTGAGTACTATGAAGTGATACTTTAGGTTGAGTGATTCATCCTGGAGAACAGTATTTTAGGTGAAGCAAAGGCTAGAACAGTGTAATGATAAATGAGCTTATTCACTAACCTCGTTCATGCGGCTAGCTAATAATACCTCTGTGTTGGTCTGCATTGACTCCCCTGGTGAATGCAGCCAGGTAGGGTTACTACTTTCATGTAGTTTTGGTTTGATTTTCTGCTTCCTTTTTTCATCTTCTTGTGAGAAATACTGAAAATTATATACTGGAGCTAAGACTTGTAAGAGGAAGTTGGCATCCTGTTTGTCAAGAATACAAAAGTTAACTATTAAATAGTTGTTTGAACCTCTGACCCAAGCTTTGTCAAACTCATTCTTCCTGCCCACTGTGCTCAAGTTATTACTAATGTTCTGTGCTTTAAATGACATAGAAAGCATGGCCTTTTCTTGAAGGAAGCCTCTGTGAGATGTGTTGTTGGATAGAGTTGTTGACCGATTTAGGAGTTTCAATTCCATCCTTTCTCTGAAACCTTAGAAATCTGCTGAAATGAATGAATGAATGTTAACCATAGCCACCCTTTAATCCTTCATCACCTATCTCTTTGCTTGCTGATGCTTTTTACTCTTATTTGGAGCACTTCTTCATCTGCCATTCTGGGGAAGTCTTAACTCATCAGTGATGCTTTTGAAACTCAGGAGCATCACAATGCAGTATAGTTAATAACGACACCTTCCTATCTCATGGATTTAGTGCTTTTACTGTAACCACTAGCAACTTAATTTACTAGGTGTATAGCATAACACGAAATCTATCTGCCTTTTGATTTGTTCAGAAATTAACATTGCCAGCTGGATTGATTAGAAGCATGCTGCAGTCCTCGATGTCACATGTGAGATCCATGCGTGAATCTGTCTTTAGAGATCTGATCTGAAGAGTATCTTGGGAGAGGGAGTGGAACAGCCTTGAATTGTTTTTTTGATCTTCCTCTAAATGTTCAGTGTATTTAACTAAAGCATATTTTGATTTTCTGTGTATTTCCTATTGCTAGAACATGGAATTACACTTTGGGTACAATAATTTATGCTATGGCCAGAACATTACACTAGTCATGTTTTCACTGGCTGGTTGGACTAAGGCTAGCGCGTCAATCAGTGCATTTGGGTAACGGGGCAAGAAGTGAGTTTTGATTTTGCAGCACTCACTGACTCACAAGGAGCAGAGAGAAAGGGTCTCCTCTATAGCACAGTCATCATTGCCCTGACGAAGGCAGTACATCCCACCACATCTTTCACCAATAGCTCCTCTCTCCTGCAGTTTTCCCCAGAGCAGAAGCCTTGCTGCTGGCTCCTCTTGCTTTGGTGTTGTCTCCCGCCTGCCTTTCCAGATGCCTGCCTGTGGCCACAGCAGGGCACTAACCCCAGCCTGGCTCCTAAGCTGATAAGCCGTGCAGCTTATTAACTCCTGTTCTGTTTCATGTGCCATTTGCTGGCAACCTGGCTGCCCGGAGACATGTCTGGAGGATGTATGATTTACAGGTATCGCACAGAGCATGACGCTCTTTTCCATTCCCATAATGGCTTTTTGATTTTCTTTTTGAAAACAATACTGCTGGTATTTTCCATGAAAAAGCTTCTGAATAAACACTTTTCCTCCCACTGTGGTTTGATTTGGAAATAGAATTTTCAACAAAGTATGAACACCAGCAGAAATGAATGTTCTTTTACTCCTCTTTTGCTTTCCTTCCTTTTTTTTTATAATGTATCTCCCTTCCCCCACAAACAAATCCCAAATCCAAAAGTCAGGAAAATATTTTCAGTTTTCTTTTTGTCACCATCATTTGTATGGTTACATGTAACAGAAGTTTATAGATGGAATGTGTGGACTTGTCATTGGCTAACTAATTTTGAACAGGAAAAAGTTCTGTGGGAGAACCAGTATAAAAGTTACGTTGTGCAGTGATTCTTTGTTGTTAAAATATTTTGGAAAAATAGCATGTTGACAGTAAAGTAATGGAACAGGAAGTGGATAAATACTTTCAATATATAGCCCCTGATGCTTGAAGTCAGCCTCATTGTTACTAGCAGAAAATGGGACATCTTCACAGCACCACAATGATAATTTCACTCCTCACTGTGACAAAGAGGAAAGAAAAAATTTTAGGGAGGTGAGATAAACAGGAAATTTCACTGCAGCATTAGGCACCAAGAATAGTGATGTACTGTTTTGAAGAAAAATGTTGCAAATGCCGTGATAACTGACATTATCTTTGAGTTAGTATTCATGAAGTTTATAATTAATTAGGATATGTTGTTACTGTTGCAGCTGAATTTTAACTCTGCAGCACTTTAGCATGCTCTTTTTTCTTTGACCTAAATCCGTCTAATTTTTTGTCTTCGTTAAAAGCACAGAACAAAAACACTATTGTGTCTTAGGCTGTGCTCAAGCAGATCAAGGAAGTTTGCATTACTAAGCAAAGCCATATACATTTTAGTTATCCCAGAAATGTTTGAACTCTACACAATTAAGTGAGATGAGTGTCCACGTGATGGAAATGTTAACTGTTTTTGCTTAAACCTGTTTGTAAAACAGACAGTCCAATGAGGGAACAAAAGACAGGAAAAAAAATCTGAAACAGTAATCAGGCATAATAACACTTAAGCTCAGAGAAGACAAAAGCATTTCATTTGTAGATGTAAATGAAATGTCAGTACAATTCAGTGTCTTCAAGGCAGTTCTTCATTTATGTTGGTTAACATTAGAATTTCTTAAGGATGATTTAATATATATTTGAAAGCTTTTTTTTTAAACTGGGAGATTATTCAGAAAAGCATGGCTACAGTTTTGCAGATATACAATCAGCGCTTCCTAGTCCTGTGATTAAGATTTCTATTCTAACCAGAAGAAAATGGAATACGTTTTAAAATGCTGTGAAAAATAGCAGAATACCCTATGTGCTAACACATTCAAGACAATTGCTTATGATGTTATTAGGTTCTGTTTTGTTATTTGAAGGTTTGTTCTATTTACTGTCTTTAAAATACATGCTTTTGATTAAAAACATGCTGGGTTTTTTTTCCCCTGAAAGCAGAGATCTTTGATCTATTGATAGGACAGGATCACCAGCTGACTTACAAGCTTTCACCCAGGCACGTCTTGCTGATGCCTCATGGCCCCAGCTGAAAGAAATTGTCCTCTCAGCTCAGTGGGATGTCACTGTCTGCTCACAAGGCTTGTCCTCTGAATAAGCCGTAAGCCTAAAGGCCATGTAATGCCAAACCAGGAGGAGACACCTGCCTGCTAGGAAATGGGGTGACCACCAATTCTTTTTTAATATGGCTAATGAGCTGGAATTCTAGAATGGCTGATGTGAAGATTTGAGTGTTTCTCATCAGCAGTGTGAACCAAACAGGAGGAACAGAATTAAATAAAAGTAGTTTTGAAGGCTTCAAAACAGAGCAGATCTTGCAAACTACAGTGCCCGTTGCAATGTTTATTGGCTGCTGGGCGCTTGAAGGTCCTCCCGTCTCCTAACACATGCATAGACCTCTGGTTCACATCTTCTTTTGCAAGATGCAACACTTAGATCCTTCTGTAAATACGAAAAGTTATCAGTAACATGTTTTAAACTTTTCTAATAAGGTCCATTTTTTTTCTATCTTCAAAACTCCTTTATGCACCTTTTCATGAAGTGTTTTTCTACACTGGATCTACAATTCACTGTCAAATGTACGTTCGCCAACTACCTATAGAGTTTTTCTAAGAGTATCTGTAGCCACCAGACAGCTTGCTTCTAGGTTTCGTTTGCTTGCTACCCTCCTACAGATAAACCAACCTATGGACAAATAAAACATCTCTGAAATGCGATGAACATCTGAATGGAGAATTGTGCATAAGAACTGTTGCACATGCACGATCCTGCTGCAAAGAGAAGACACATGACAAGCTAGAAGTCCTGCTCATGGTGTCTTTCCTTCTCCCATCTGGATCAATTTCTGTGGACTGAGAACGGAGGTAGAGAGTTCCTTTTGTTTCCAGGAGAAGTATTTTCCAGTCAGATTTAAGGAAGATGTAACTCCAGACTGAACTTTTTGGTACCCTGGGTGTACGCACAAAGCGCTGGTGTAGCCATAGCAGAGTGAATTCCATGAGGTGGATTATTTCTGAAGGTAGGCAAAAAGAAAGGAAGGTCTGCTCACCCTATTTCAGGATTGTTTTATTACATCTTTATTCCACAGTGAGGAATGTGTTTATACTCATACGGTTTTAAACTGGTGACCCAGATAAAAAGAGGTACGTATCATCTTGCAATACGTAAACCACCCAGTCTCCTTGTCATTGCTTTTGTTATTTTCTTGGACATTTTCTACCTCCCTCCATGACATCTCCTGGTTTTAGACATTTTAAAGGCATGTTGTTTTTAGCACGGCTGGGTTTCAGGTGTGCTGGTGATCAAGTAGCCTAATTTTAAATGTTGGCAGTGCTGTTTAAAATGTGATTGTTTGATATTTATTATGAATGTGTGTTATTATGCTTTCTACATTTTGTCCTTTTTTTAACTCTGAATTGTCTGATGGTTCTATCATTTGACAGTTTTTGTTTGTTTGTTTGCTGGTCCCTGGAGGTTTTCTAGAGTTAGCTAAGCATGGTCACAGCTGACATCATCTCGTGTTAGTGATAGTCCTTGTTTTGAGTGGAAGGTTAGACGAGATGACCACCAGAGGTTTTTTCCAACCATCATTTCTATGATTCATCATGTATTAGTCATTCATTTTCTGCGTATCAAAGGTGTCCTTACCTTTATATGTTTCCTGTGACTTCTTAACAAGCCTGTGATGGTGGGGGAAGTCATTTTCTGCTGCTCAACAGCAGGCTGAGATACCCAAGAGACACAAACTCCTGCTAGTGGCAGAGAATGCCACGTTCAGATGGCATGTGCTGTTAGTAAAAATCTGAGTCCTTCTGTAGTTGGTGCCCGATCTTTTCCCCAGGGAAGAATCCTTGCCCACTCGCAGTGATGGGGGACACCTCAGAAATTGTGCCTTCAGATCAATGTCAGCGGTTGTTTGAAAAGCATTGCATTTTGTGCACAGATCTGTGAGAGCAGAGTTTGATCAGATGGATAAATAGCAAAGAGGAAGAAAAGAAATTACGTAACTGGAGAACAGGGGGTAGCAGTGGACAGTACACATGGAACTTAATTCACTGGGGGTTCTCCTGTATTATGCCAGCTGCAACGTTGACAAAGCAGTGGAGTTATCTGAGACTGGTAGGTGTGGCCTGGAGCCTTGATACTTGTTTATAGAGAAGTTTGCAGAACTGTAAATGTGCTACATTTATTGCTGTATGTATTGGGCCAAGGTGTGGTATCACACTGAAACCGCCTCTGGCAGACTCTGTACCCGTGCACTTTCATACACCAAGAGATAAATAGATTGGTGGTGGGTAATGGGAAAATGGGAATCAGCTGGGGAATGATGAAGGGTGTTTAATGAGCTGAAGATAAAAAATGAATAAAATTTAAATGCATATCTTGGCTAAGTGAGAGACAGATGGAAGAAATCTACAAATTTTGGGGGTGTGAAAGCTCTCCTGGAAAATGCAGCTCTGTTGAAATCAAAATACTTCACAAAAGCAGGTCAACTGCAGTAGACTTTTGTTTCAAAAAAATGAAAAGGACTGCCAGACAGAGAACATTTTAATGTTTTGGAATACATATTTTTTAGTTCTTAGTTTTGAAATTATTCTTTCGATTCATTTTCTATCTATTTTGATTTCTTTAGAAATAAGTGCAAACAATAAACAAATAAACAGAAGAGCCATGGAATTTTCCTTCTAAGATTATTTGAAGTGTTTCTGTTTTGCTGTAATTTGGAGCAAAGCCAGAGTATAAAATCCTTGGAAATTGCTATCATCCGTTCAGTTCCCAGGGGCCTGAGAAGGACTCGTGTTCAGAATCGCACTTCAGCTAGTATCTCTTGAGATGCAGAAGCACCACTAATTGCCAGTAGCCGTACTACAGCTCATTTGCTTTGCACTCCAGATTGCAAGGGACTGAATGTGCAAGTGGTTTCAACGTCCCACTACACCTGATGTCCAGCTGTAGTGGTACCGCTTCTCCTGTTACATTGCACTGAAAAGTAGCAGCCTTGTTCTTTTTTTCCCCGTGTGCCGCACCTAATCTCTTTCAGGATCAAAACAATTGTAAGGGAAGATTTTTGTATTGACACTTTCTGGGGACTATGTAAGAGATTTAGTAGAGCTTTTCTTTCTCTGCCTTCCTTTTTCTGCAACATCTATTACCAAGTGACTGGGATAAGTGATGACTGGTGTGTCCTGCAAGAAACAGCTCAGTTCTGTTATTGGCTATTAACTAATTGTTTTAAGCCATCGAGAGATTCTTCATATGCTTGTACATGAAGGTTTCTGTGATACAGTCTGGTGTTTGAGCGTTTAAGGTGTCATTTAGTGCTGAAGAAGTTATTTTTCTTGTAGGAATTCACAGAAAAAGTGTCTTGGAAAAATGGTCACTGTGCACTTAACATAGTGTATGATAAATCTTTTGCATTACAGTAAGTTGGTTTGTGTTTTTAACAGAGATCTTTTAACAAGATCTTTGTTTTTAACAGATCTTTTTAACAAGATTTCCTTGTCTTTCATTATGTCTTGTACGTAGGATATTTAAAGAAACACATCGGTAGGACCTCATTTAGAAGTCAAACAATTGAATGAGCTTTTGAATTGAGCATCAAAACTGGAGAAAAAAAGACTTGTAATTTTCACCCTGGTTCTGGTCTTGCAAAACAACTTTTGGATTCGTGTGGTACGAGAAATTTAGCATGCTCCATTCAGCAACTTTCTGTCCACTTTGCTGCGGTGCTGTCATTACTGTGAAATCCATGTTCAGGGACTTTTTTCCTTTCAGGCATGCACATCGCTCCCACTGTGGATAATTGGTTATGTATGGGTAGCATGGGAAGAAGACTTTTCTTAAGTGCTTGCAAAGACACTGGTTCGCGCAACTGCAGTAAATAGCTACGTTAGCAGTGGTTTTTAAAACTAATTTATGAGTTTGTCTTTTTTAGACATAGTGACCTTTAAACTAGCAAATACAAATTGCTGTATGATTTAAAGACATCATATGGCATTTTGAAGTGCTACTCAAGAGCATTGTGTGCATTCAAGATCAGTGGCCAGTTTGCTTTTGAGAATGGAGGAGCTAGGTGCTCTACCTAGCTATCTTTTCGGCAGATTCCTTACTAGAAAGGAAAGTAACTTTGTCCTTGTTAAGCCTTCAGTTCTTCTGTTTCATTCTCTGTGAAACCAACTTTGCTCTGCACGATAGGTAATGCCACCCCAGTCTGCATGACAGCTGGGGGAGGATGCTCAGAAGGTCTTTGGATTTCTTGTCGTGTGTGAAATGGAGACTGATGAGTCTTACAACAGAAATGTCTTTTTAAGGTACTATCTAGGAAAAACTTGTACGGTTGTGCTTTGTACCACTTTAACTAGGATTCACCGTCTTTCAAAGAAATGTTTTTCATCATAAAACATAAAGAGACTATTGTATTGTATTAGTGGGTTTAAGTGTTTTGAAATGGTAAAACGCTTTTAAAATTCAAATAAATTACTTGGTGGTGGGGAAGGAAAAGAAAGATTTAGCATTTCTATACCTGTGCAGGGAAAGTACTTAAGGGCTATTCTGCCTTTAACAGATAATTAGCATACATAACATGGCAATTTGGAAAAGTTACAGACCGAATTACAGTCAAAGTCACAATTAAAACTACAACTGTAAATAGCACGGAAACTGGAGCTGTCTTCAAAATGAGACATGAAGAAGTTCAGAAAGTATTTCCTTTTTTTTCTGTTTTGTTGTTTTTTTTTTTTTTAATGAAAAGGACCAAGATTCAGCTGGATATGAAATAAAAAGCATTATGTACATAAAGCATCTAATAGTTTTACATAATATCTCCTGAGTGGATTGCTTAGGTGCATCATATAAGCTAAATTTTGTCAAACTTTAGCTCTTTGTGCATGACGAAGAGATTTTCTAATAATAGACGAGAATGAGGAGCTGGAAATCTATGCCAATCTAATGAGAAAACAGATTATGAACTCAGCTTCATTTAGGACTGAGACCAATGTAATACCAAGATGAGGGCTATTAAAGTTTATTAAATTTGTCTAACAATATCAGCCAGAAGTAGTTAAAAAATTACATGGATTATTTATGAAATATGTACAATCTGGAGYTAGTTTGCTTTCAAATATCTCTTGTGAAAAGTAGTCCTTTATGATGATTTCATAAAGTTTTCTTTAAATGGCTAGACCAAATGTATTTTAAAGTGCTTAAGGAGATATTTCATACAGCAGCAGGAAGCAATGTGTGTTCCTGTTGTGATGCTTTTGCATTCATGAGAGAAAAATGTTCTTTTTTAATATGTAAATATTGAATTTGTAAAATATATGTAGAAAAGCTCTAATAAGATCCTAGGTGCTCCAGTTCAAGGCTTAGCTTGTAGAAATGTCTATGTGAGGTGCAGATGAGCTCCTCTAAAACAGATAAGCCAGACAATTGTAGTTCATCAAGCACGGTCATGAAGGAGGTTCTTCAAAGAGATGGAGACACATGCCTCAGCCTCAGCCACCTTCCGACCAGTAGGGTGTTTAACAGACATTTAGCTGTCCTGAAGGTTGTCACGAGTGGTGGGGGGAGCTGTTTCTTGGAAATGCGATGCTGGGAAGGCCCACTGCTAGCTGGCTTTGTCCTGGCTGACCACAGACCTGGGAGCTGGCTGTGCTGGTCTCTCAGGCAGGCAAGGTCCAGGGCTGCTGGGTGATACACAAAAGTCATAGCCATTGGTCTTCTGGTACGATTTGGTCCTGATCTAAAAACCCTTCACAGAGCAGGCCCAGGTTACTCAGAGTAACATGCTTCCTGAATGATCATAGCCTTTTCTCAAGGTGTATTTTGATAACTCCGTCAAACATGAGCCTCAGGTAGGCAGAGGCCACGTCTTCTTTTCTGCAAATGGGTTGCAGTTGTGACACTCCCAATTGCTCAGGATGGCTGGCCTTCAGAGCAAAGTGCCATGCTTACTCAGGTGTAGTCTTGCCGCAGACAGCCACAGGCACACAAACAGGTACAATGTGAAGGTAGAGAGAAATACTTAATTTAGATCTTCTCAAACATTTTAAAAAGCAATTAGTTCATGTCATTTTGACCATGTAGRGGACATGGAAAAAGATGTATTCTCTTGGTGATTGAGGATTTTCATTTTTGAACCAATAACTTCTGTATCTTTTGCTGATCTTTTCCATAAGTCACTTAATTGCTGACTCACACAAGCCTTTGTGGAGTAAACTGATGCTGTGCAGCAGTCCTGAAGCCCATGGATAAGCAGAGGGAGCATGCTGAGAGGTTATAATAATAGAGATACCGACTGCTCTGTTAAAAACCTTGCCCCTGAGTCTGTCAAAGATTTCTGCAGTATCATCTTGCCCCTTTTCAGTAGCCCTAGACAAGCCAGAGCCATTGCGCTCAGTAAGCAACATTCCTCCTCAAAGCCTTAGTAGTCTTTCACTGCTATTTTTGTRCTAGAGAAGCCATAAAAGGAATGTTCAGAAAGCTCTTTCCCCACCCTTTGCTTCAAAACATCCAGAAAGATTTTATTTACATTTCAATATGTTTATTTAGTTAATCATATGGACAGAAACCCACATTTCTGTCAGGGACATTTCCAGCTCAGTGGCCCATCTTGGAGAGTAGGAGAGTATGAAAATAGATTTACTGGAATCTATGCAAGTGGCACAAGCATCTGCTCCCAGGGAATATATCCCATAATGTCATCTTTATTGCTGTTTGTATGTAAGCTACAGACCTCATGCACGGTGAAGACAGAGTCATGGGGTGGGGGGTTAGATAGCTTGTGCTACTTTAAAAATTTAAATATCACAATAATAGTAATATACCTTGCTGATTTTTTARTAAGTTTGAATATAGTATTTTTAGCTTATGTTCAGTGGTGTCCATGAATCAATGCTAATCAGTTGAAGGGTTGACAGGGCTATAGTTTTCTGAATTAAAAAAAAAAGAATCATTAGTGGATGAAGAGTCAGCATTCTTTATGGAAAGAGTAACTTTTTTTTCAAATTCAATTAATAAAGACAATATTGATTTAATTAAAGGAGGAACTTGCCATCCCTTGGATAGGATGGAATTCAGTTCCTATTTCACTTGTTTCTTGGTGGTTATGGAACAAAGAAAACCCTAGACATGTTGGGTTATAGTTTTACCAGAAGTGCATAAAGCAGTAGTGGGTCAGATTATTTTTGTTGATGGCTGGATGAGACTCGTGTGTGTTCTAACTTACAGACTTTTTAGCTGTTAAACTAACAGCTAATTGTTAAACTAACAGCTAATTGTTCAGAAAAATTTTTTCTTAAAGGATTAATTCTTTTGTAGATAAAAGCATTACTAATATTACTTGTTGATCCTAAAACAATCGGACACATAAAAGAAGTGGGGAATTCAAACAATTGCTTTTAGCAATAGCCTCTTTCAAAAGAAATAAAGCATAACCAAGTTATAATTGTATTAACAAAAAAAAAAAAAAATTAAATTCATTCAAAATCTGTGAAAAAAACCCACTCCCTGATGTGCCAAAAACACTCATAAAAATTAATAACAATTATATGAGATCTGTGAGCTTGCTTTAGTTTTACGAAGAGGCAACTATTCTTCACAGGATAAGGAGAATTCTTGTAATTTTATGTACAGAAGTGGCAGTTTTGGAAACTGTACATAAGTAAAAGTAGTGGATGTGTGTGCCACCAAGTAGAGAATGTGTTGCGCACAGTTTCTGTTAAAATGCAGTGGTTTACTCTTGTCTATAGCTATTCCTCATTTTATTATTTACTTATTTCATCTTTCATCATTCACAAAATCTACAAACTAGTTGTTTGCAAGGAGCATGGTAGAGTATTGGTGACTTTTTTCCAAAGGCTGGATGAAGAGAAATACAAAATGACCAGATAATACGAGAACACAGTAATCCTGACCTACCATTTGTCGTGGATGTAGCAGGATGTTGTTCTCTTTAATTAAGGTCAGCTAGGTTTGTTGTCCTAAAAACATATGTTACAGCTCATGAAGGATTTGTGTGTTTTTTGGACAGAAACTATTCAGTTTTTCTGTATTAATGTAGATGGTCCCTTCTAGATTTTCATGACTGCTTTAGGCTTTAAAATCTCTTTGTCAGAAATGCTGTAGGAGCCATGATAAGATGTTTTTCCTTATGCAACTTCCATTTTTCATACCCTGCCATCTTAAAAACAACAGGTGAAAAAAAACCACCCTAAACCAAAACAAATTGCCATGCAGCAAGATATCTCCTAACCTATCAGTTTAAAAAATGAAGGATATGACTTTTCTTACAAACCAAGGGGCAGCATCACTCCTGCCTTAATTTTTATCACTCTTTCTGCACATGTTTCTGTTGCTGTGGCAGTAAATCTTTGCCCTTGTGATCTGTCATGCTAGAGGTTATCATCTCCTCTATCTTCTGGGATTTTGAAGCTGCTTGTTGTCTTCATTCATGATTCAGAGGACAGTGGGGCTTGCGGCAGTGAACAGAGCTCTTTCATAACCGGCCATCTGTGATGAGTCACTGAGGAGGGCAATACACACAATCCACCATCATCATGGGTGGATGAATAGGATTAATGGTGAATAGGGATTACACAATCAATTTTTTCCAGTCCTGTATGGTCGTTTTTTTGTTATTGAAGAGTTCTCAGAGAAGGACATTTCCCTGGCTGACATACCCTGTCCTTCATTTCCAGGCAGCTTYGCAACTGTTTCCGTGGGAAAGTTCCCGTAGAGTGTTGTCCCTTTGCTCCGCTGTTCCTCTGAAAACAGTGACCCTAGATCTGTAGTGCCTAAACAAACATACACTTGTTTACAAGAAGCATTTCTAAATGGGATGATTCCACACACCACCACCCCCCCCAGCTATAGCAGCAATGAGGTTTATGATTTTCATTTCCCGACTCCAGCAGCTGAGTAACATAAATAGCATTTGCCCTTTTTTACTTAAAGAGCTTTTTGGAAATCTGAAATTGTGTTCTTCCTTTTTAGACTGACTCCTGAATTCTTCCCTTTTTAAAAAAAGATTTATCTCTTGTTGAAGTAGTTCTTTGGAGGAAAAAAGCACTCTGAAGACCTCCCAATGTGTCCTCTTGCCAAGGAAGTTTTTTTTTCTTCCAGATTGTCTGATCCTCAGGTTCCTGTGGATCAGTTGCACATTTGCTTTATGAGTTCTGATGGAAAAAAAAAAAAGAATATAATGTAATCTTTTAAAAGTTTTTCTTTCTTCTTAGCTGCAAATATGGATATTATTTGTCAACACTTTCTAATCAGTGTGGTTAGTCAATGTACACCAGTTGTAGAACTGGAATGGCTAGACCCATGCAAGATCCATGCAAAGCTACCCAGGACATTGCTCGTTACGTTTGCAATAGGTATCCTGTGATTGCTTTGAAGTTGCAAGAACCAGTTATTTTGTATTCAAAACATAGTCATGGTGTGGTGCTCACTCACGTGAAAAAGATGTTTTGATGACTGGTTCTAGTCAAAGGTAGACCACATAATAAACATAGCTCCAGAGGCAGATCTGAGGTTCCCTGTAGGATATTCTCCTCAGGTTGGATCATTACAGCAGTTCTGCTCCTACAGTGAAAATCTCGATCCTGTCTAAAAGTTTTGTAACTACTAATCACACTGGGATGATGCAGTAAGAACTGCTCTTGGTTAAACACTGCTGTCCTGCCACTGGAGCTTATAATACACGTTTTTCTCCCGAGGAGTATAATTAATTGGACTGTAGGCTTTCGTTTCACAGAACACAAAGAATATAGAATGTAACTAATAAGGCTACATGGTGCTACCTTGCCCATGGAGAACAGCTGACTGTTGCTGTCCAGACAGAGTTTTACTTTAACTGCAAGCCTTTGAATGTTAGAGATGCTAAGCCTTGGCATGACAGAGGCTCTCCAAAATCTGTGAGATCTTTTGTGTACAGTACTGAATACTGAAGTAGACTGCTGCAGTAGTAGTGCTGTTTTATATAAATTTTAAAACTACATATGTTGCTAAATATAAACTATTCATAGCTTTATAAACATAGCCCTGTAGGAATGTGACAATACTTCTGATGTGTCTGAACACAGCATTTTTTTGTTTGATGTTTCTTTTCAGTTGACAGATATATCAACTCAAAAGTAGCCAGACAGTTCCCAGTTGAATATAAATTTGAGAGGGCTGGTGCACATTGCTTAGTCTAAAAGTCTAAAATAAGTTACTCTAAAGCTATTTGCTCTGAAGTTGCCAGACTTTACAGGATATACGTAAATAACTTTGTGCAAAACTTGAATCCACTCTCCAAGTTAAGCCATATGCCAATTTCAAGATCTCCAGCACAAGAGCATTAGACATATGGACCATTCCCTAATATTTCGGTGGAGCACATGTTTGATAGGAGGCTGCAGCTCATGCCTCCTGGGGGCTGAGTCAGTGGAGTGACTTCTGTTCACCTCCATAGACTTTTTCTCAGGCACCATCTGTCTGGTTTGTTCCCCATCTTGGTGGAGACATCTGATTATTTTAGAACAGGATCAGGTCTTACGTATTATTGTAGTGTATCATCTAAGGGGCCATTAAAATATGCAGAGTAGAAGTGATTGTTTGGATAACAGTCTGAATAAAACAAAGAACCAAAAATGTTGCATTAAATTCCCAGTAATGAAGGAGAAATTATGTTAGTAAGATGATTTCTCAGAGAAAAGCATTTCATAAACAGATAAATCCTTCAGAAGAATGTAGGACTTGCTTATAAGAAAAAAATACTGGAAAACTCAAGGAATCTAGGAAAGGGGGATGAGAGAAAAGAAAACCTGTTTCCTTCCCTTCCCCCATTTATTTTGACCAGAGAGACACTATGAATCATATGCCTCTTGACACTTTCAGGAATGATCTTACGGTCCAAATGGCTTACAGAGAGCTTCACTAGTAAAGAATATGATCAATAGGATGAGATATTAAAAAGGGAATTTTTCCCCTACTTACTCCAGCCAGCACTGTCAACTCTCTATTGAATTTATGATCTACAGGAAATTAAACACTGACAGCATCACCAGCAAAGATAAGCATATATTGCTTAGGGTTAATGACTTGCTAGATTTTCTAAATCAAGCTATGTATACATTAGTACCTCCGATTTTTATCAAGTGACTGTTGGCAAGTAACCATGGATAATGATAGCAAACAAAAATTCCTTTTATAAATGACAGAGTCGTGCTATTACATTTTAAGTTCTGGATTTCCAAATGTCTGCCTACTGCCCTGGCAGAGCTCATTTACATGTGTGCAGTATTTTGTTTGAATAACATAATTGTTATGTCACCCACTTTTGCACACACTTGCAGAGCCCTAGAAAAGGAATTAGAAATGCTGAAGCAGTTTGCAGTCCAGCAGATTTGGAATCGTGTGCCCATGGTAGACTCCAGATTCATAATTAAGCATCTAAGTTAATGGCTCTATTTACAAAGATGCTGGGCTCCCAGGAGTTCCTTTATTTGCTTGAGATATACTGATCTTAAAATTAGGCACCAGCTCATGGTTTCTGCAGCTCTAATCAGATGTTTTTCTTAACTTTCCAACTTCCCCAGAGCTGCAAGCTCCTTCGAGCTTGAGGCATAAACAGATTGATTGAGCCTGGGACTTTTTAGTTTGCTTCTGTTTTAAATCATGTAGTAGGGGCAGGCTGGTGGCAGGTCGGTATCCTTTTCCTTTCAGCGATGTCAAAGACATTTCAGGAGGTGCCTTGTTGACATACTTGGAGGGAGGCTCCTTGATCACCAGGGATCCCTTGTGGAAGCTACCCCACAAGACTGGTGATGATCAGTGGGAATTGGTTGATAAGGAAAGCGCTGTTGTGATGCATACACAGACAGAAGAACATTGCTACTGTCGACATTTAGGTTATCTCTTCAGTCACTGAAGAAAAAAGAGGGAGAGAAGCTCCATGCAAAATGTTCTGAATCTTCTGGAGGAGCCTATGTATTTCCACTGGCCACAGGGGGAACCTCATTTATCAATCTAAACTAGATATCTGAAGTTCATGCAGAAATTCTCCAGTGTGGCTGAGTCAGAGTTACTGTAGCTATTGTTAACTTACTGTTGTCTGTATGCTACCTATGTGATCTATTCACTTTTCACTAAAATTGAAGGAGGGAGTTGCAAACCAGTTGGTTGGTTGTTTGTTTTTTGGTGGTTTTTTTTTTTTTTTTAATGGGGAAACAGAGATGCAAAGAAAAAGCAGCTTTGCAAAAACTGCAGGAAGAATCTGCAGAGCAAAGAACATCTCCTTTGGGATGCATAATGATGGTACATACGTCTCCTTTCCTTTTCTTCCTTTGAGGGCCTCTATTGAGGCCCTGGTCAGACACAACATTCCCTTGCTCGTGTGAGCTGAAAAGATTAAAGCCTAGATTGGTTTGGTATGCTTGGTTGGTACTGATTTTTTTTTTTTTTTTTAAGCTGTATTACTTGAAGCCTCTGGGGGTGACACAACAGAAGGAGGAATAAAATCCAGGTCAAGTACATAACATTACAGAGCACTGGCACCAGATGATCAGGGGAAAAAAACTCATAAACACAGTGGATGAGCAAATTTTCCTTAGAAACTGCACAATAACATAAGAACTTTTGTAATAAACTTTTTTCCCTCTTGCTGCTTCATATCAGAGGCATTTTGTGGCTTTATCAGTGTTTTACAAACAAAATTACAAGCATCCAAATAAGATGGCAGATCAAATATAGTCAATGCAGAGTGGAAAATGAGAACAAATAGACCTTCCTTTCATATGCTTCTCCCCCTCCCACCACTGCCATCCTCTCAAATTCCTATCAGTCAAAGCCACGGCCAACAAAATAACTCAAAGATAGGATTAAATAGAAGAAAATTCGTCATTCCTGCCTTGAAGGGTGCTGAAGGCTTGTTATGAAAGACGAATGCCATGACTGTAACACAGGCGCAAGCACCCTTGTAGTAACAGCTCTTCCCACCCAAGAGTTAACTGGGTCCAAACCGTTTTGGTTTATCAGCCAGCTGAAAAGCCAAAGAAATTCACTTTGTCAAAAAGAAGAGTAGCAGTCTAACCCCCTCATATCACCTGTTAGTGAGCCTTTAAAAAAAATCTCCTGTAAACTCAAAGATAGCGTAATTCCAAGAGTGCAATTTGTCAGCATCACTGATAAGTGCACTTTAGGACAAACAGAAAAAAGGCGAATAATACTATATGAAAATTCATTAGATTTCAAAAGTCTGTCACTGTCACATGGGTCTTTAAGTGAAGAACAGATGAGGAACAAAAATGTATGAAACAATTGTAATGTGGCAGATTTAAAGCCGGTGAAAAGCCAATACTTTATCACAGTTGCAGGTTTTGGTGGCAGCTTGGGCCTTAGCAGTCTTCACAGAAGACTTCAGCATTTATGGAAATATGACCATCAGAGTAACAATAGTACTAACAAGAAAAATATTGATAGGAATGCAAGCTCTCCTATTTCAGTCTTTGACTGTTTTCCCTTTGGGTTTTGGATAGGTTAACTAAATATATTTCTATTGAGGGGAAATTCAGGCAATTTCTTTCTTAATAAAACAAGGGTAAAAAAATTAGTCGTCTTGCACTTTAAATCTAGAATCCGTTTAGCAAGTCAAAGAGTGATGTACCACTCTGATGTCTAAAAGCAAGGGGACTTAATTTCTAGTCTCACAGAAAAATCCCAAGAATGTAGAGGGGAGAAGAGGGTTGTTCTTTCAGTTGTGGAAGAGATGCTGTCTTTTCTGCTCTGGCCCTGTCAGGTCAGGGCTCCCCTTGCTTCTGAGTAGTAGCTGTGGTAACCCCTCCGTTTGCATGCTGCAATCTTCAAGGAAAGGCTTTCTGTTCAGAACACATATGTTGTTGAAGAGAGAACTAATTTTTGTATTTCTGGTCACCACATGCTATAGTACAGGCTAATCACTTGAAAACTGTGCATATTAAGTCTTGGATGAACAGGTTATGAAACACACTAGTGATGGGGAAAATTGATATCGTGTACTTGAATGCGTAAAAAAAAAAGCATTTCAGAAAATATTCAGACAAAGAAGATTTTCCAGATGTTCAGGGTCAGATTTGTGGATAGAATGGTGATCACTAAGTTTACGCKGTTTAGGTCTATGGAAGATCAACCTCGAAAAATTTGTTTGCAACCAGTCAGACTGTAAGGATGTGTTAGGTACCTAAAGAAGATGGTAGGCCCATACWGGGAATTCAAAAGTACAACAGTCACAGAATTTAGTCCAAGTTAGGTATCTAAGTACTGCTAAAAATTCTAGCAAGCACCTACGTGCTTATTTTGACAGAAATAAATACCTCTTAAAATCATGCTAGAAACTACTAATCAATGTTCTAAACGTCTATCCTACTGTATTTTTATTAGTGACCTTAGCCAAAAAAAAAAAAAAAAAGAGAGAGAAAAAATGGCCCGATACTCTACATTTGCAGAGATCAACAACAAAGAGAAAGATCACAATATAGGAGGAAAATGGGATCACCTTAAGGGGTGAAGTAATATCAGTGGAATGGAATTTAACACTGAGAATTGCAAGGTTATGCATTTAGGGCCTCATAAAAAGATCTGAATTTGTCTGGAAGAGATATTAGGCTAAGTGGCAGGAAAAAAAGCTATTTTCTACGGAGAGATTTAAAGAGCCTGGCTTCTTAGTCTAGAAAAACAAAGGCTGAGAGCAGACATTATTATTCTCTGTTATAACATCAAGAAGGTAAACATTTGAGATGAATGAACTGAGGGACTGCATTGGCACAAAGAAAAAGTGGGTATGAACAGGAAAGAAATTTAAAGATTATTAGTTATCAGAGGAATGGGTTTCTGCAAAAGCCTTCCGATATGAGCAGAAAAAAAACCCAGCTAATTTTAATACCAAGGTTATGGTGTTTGTAAAGGGCTTGATCTGGTGTTACTGAGTGGAACTGATGTCCCAGGAGGGGAGGAGTAGGACGTCTTTAGAGTTTTTAATTCCTGAGGTCTTTTTAATACTTTGTGTACTATACCATAGGCTTTAAAGTGTGTTAATAAAATCAGTTCTTAGCAAAATTCTCCTTAAACACTAACCCATTTTAATTTTCAAAAAATGGATAGACTTTTTCTGCTTGTGGTGGTGGTGGTTGTTATTATTATTATTATTATCATTATCATTATCATTATCATTATTTTTATCATCATCATCCTGAAGGCAACATGGATAATCATAATGTGTGACAAATTTCAACCAATATATATTTTGAAGAAATTTCTAAGTGGCTAAAATTAAATTTTAGTATGTTAGTTTTATCACATTTGCAATTATTAAAGAAGAGTGAGTATTTCTGAATTTGGTGAATGTCTGTATACGTACTTATCACTAGAATCTCTATTTATAGAATTGATTTAGGACACTGAACTCAAGGTTTATGCTCGCCTGTTGCATGATCATCATCTACCAAGTTCCCAGGAAAATTATGAATGTAATTGGGCTTCCCTAGTGTGTTCTACTGGCATGTCCCATCCGTGGTCTGTAAGGATTTTAGTCACTGATCAAGCCAGTCATGGCTCAATTGTTTCTACTGAAGAAAAAATTTTGTGTTGGGCATGACTGAAATACCACTGGTAGGAGTCCTATTGCGTTAGGTGCAACACAAAGAAGTTAGTCTGTTCATCAGCTAAAAGATGTTATGAGATCCAGCAGATCATTTTATCTGGTTATTCCTACGTCAGGGTTTGGATCTGCCTTCGTCGTTTGCCTTGTAGTTGTTTGTTGCCTACGGTTTCTAAATTATTTCCCCCACCCCCCAGTAATTTTTTTTTCTTTTTTTTTTTTTACATGTGTTTTTCTTTTATCTTCCATCTTCCTGGATGCCTTGTTATTTATTCTCTTTCATTTATATGTTGGAAGTAATTAAATACTTACTCAGGAGCTATCTTAACCCAATGGCATTCCATGCAGTATACCCCAGTGTTTGACTACCTTCTGAGAAGTAAAAAGACTTTGTTGATATAAGCCAGCTTTCAAGTACTGTTGGTAGATCAAAAAGACTTTATATAGTCCAAGAAGATTATTGCAGTTTCACTTAAAGCTACCTCAGAAGGGGAATGAAATACGTTATAGTTGTGTTATCTTTTAGATACTGTGGTCCAGAGCTGAACAAGGATTTCAGAAAGAGGACTCAAATTCTGAAACTGTTTTCTGTTAAAAACTCTAGTAATTAGGGTTAATCTCATTCTCTTGGGAGTTACAACCCCTGCAGATGTGAACAAACTGACAGAGAGGAGGTGATTATTTTACAAAAAAAAGGAAAGATGATAATAGAAAATGGAATTCACACACTGGATATGTAGGGGAAAATGCTGTCGTGATGACAGAGCCACAATCCAAAATCACCTACATGAGTAACAAGGAAAATATGGAGAAATAATAATACTTTGCAGTACTAAAAATCATGCTATTGCTAGTTTGTAAAAAGGTGCATCTAAAGAAAAGACAAGTCAGTGCTCTATGTATGAGTATGAATACTTGCCATTATTGTTTTTCTTGACCCCTCGTTGTACAAGTCCTGGATGAAAAAAAGGAGTGAGATTGCTTTGCATGAGTAACATTTGAGTTAGCATTTATTAAGAGAATTTAGGACATTCAGACTTCAAAGCAATTGTTCCAAAATTTCTGCAAATTTGAACAGTCATCACTACACTAGCATCAGGGGATATGATTTAAAATGTATTTAATGCTGTGGTTTGTTTTTTGGGTTTTGGTGTTTTTTTCAAAACCATGGAGCAGAGACCTATCTACACTCCAGCTAGTCCTTCACTCCCATGCCTCCATAATAGTCTGGAGTGTATTTGCTTTCTGGAATAAGCTGAAAAAAGCCTTGTAATAAACTGTATGTTTCATTATGTGTTTAAGAAAGAAAATTGTTTCGTACTCCCAAGAAAAATTGTCAGATGGGTAGTTAAAATGAAAAGCAAGTAAAAAAAGTTACCAGAGATAGCCTAAGCCTCAGATGTATGTTCTACTGGATTGATGCTGATTTAGGAAGCATTCTTACTTATTTTGTTATGTTTAGAAGAGATCTGCAGAATTCCTGAGAGGCAGCAGCCCGATTTAGAATTAGGTACGTCCAGTAAGATAATGTCCTAACGTATCACGAACAATAATAGCTAATATTACTCTTTGTGACATATAGTGGAACAGATTCTCTTACTTGCTAAATCATTAGATTACGTTGTAAAAGAAACACTGAGAATAATGACATAAGTTAAATTCTGTATCCTGAAGTAAAAAAGCATCTTTCCTAACAGTGTAAGGGCTGAATACTGAACACTCTCTTTGTTATATGCACTGAAGAGCATAAGATAAGGGGAGGGGAGGAAATACAACAGGGTCAAGAGAAGCTACCTTTGGAGGTCTTCTTCATGGCCATCGACTAGAACGCTATGATAAGAGAGATTTTCTTTTGAGTTCCGCTTCCAGCAAGAAAATTTCAAAGGCAAAACATCAACTCAGCTCAGCCAGAAATTGCTTTGTTTCTGTTCTCTTTTCAACCCACCATTGGCATAATGGGAAGAAGAAAATAATTTCATTTTAATTCAAAACATTTTGTTTAATTGTAAACTGAATCAAACTGCATTTTGAAATACATTCGGCCCATGCAGAACAGCTTATTTTGTCTGTTATAGTCTGATTTTTTTCCCCCCTCATTCTTGCTGCGTTACCATTTTCCCATCTGCAACTTCTGTAAAGGTACTGCATTCTGTTTGTTCTCCCACCTTCCTGTTGGCAACACTGGTGTTTAAGTCCTGTAAACTGACATAGTATTGCCATGTTTCATGATTTTTCCTCTGACGGCCATTGTAACCTCAGCTTTCTTTAGAAAAAGCACATTTCTAGCCATCCCTGTTACAGAAAAAAGCTTGGAAACCTGATTCCACATATATTTTTTAAAATGACCACAAAAATATCTATTAGATATTTTTAATGTTATTTTAGGAAGTCAAAAATGTCTTTTACAGCTCAAAACATTATCTCATTTTATTTGGCTTTTTGCTACTTTGGGAGTGTTATGTAGCGTCAAGGTGAATAATGTGTGAATCACAGTAATATCACTGCTGTATCTAGAGAGACAAAGGTCCGTGGAATTCCTGTCCTTTTTTGTGGTTTACTTGTGCTATGTAGTTGTAGCAGTAGTCTGGGGTGGCATATAGTCCAGGAAAATAACCAGAGGTCTTTTCAGAAGCTGGATTCATAGTAATAAATTGCATTTTTTTTTGTTGGTCGCTGTTTTCCATAGCGACGCTGTTGAAATAGAGCAGAGCTCCTGATGAAAGTGTGGAAAGCTATGTCTCACTCCCTTCCCCTCTCTTTGGTAGAAGGAGAAATTAGGACAGTGTATTTTATGCTGCTTAAATTACACCACCCTGTGCTTCTGGGTTATCGTGTAGAGCGGAAACTTAACCGGGTGGCCGGCACAGTTCTTTGGAGAAGTGTCTCTGTCTACATTAACCTCGGATGACAGCTGAGAGAGAATAGCTACCTTAAGCTTGGATGTTGGATACCATCCTCATCTTTCCTCCCTCCCTCCCTCCCTCCCTCCCTCCCTTCCTTCCCCTCATTCCTTGCGTACCTTGGAAGTTGGTGCTGATCCGGGTGATGAATTACAGACCTATGTAAGAGACTATATTTTTTTACTATAGCCACCTCATCTGTTCATGTATTACCAGTTCACCTTCCTCAGCACTAATCTGAGTATTCAGGACTTTGGAGTCGCTTCAGACCACCAATTTTATTTTCAAAATAGCAAGCCATCCAGCACAGTGCTGTTTCTTTTTATTTAAACCGCAGCCGCTGTATCTATATTCACCAGCTACCACAGAACACCAGTTGCRAGGGATCTTCTGTCCTGAAGCGAGGACGGTTAGGTTGGCAGCACACACCGCACAGCTGGAAGGCCGCTGCGCCGCTGCTCAGAAACAATTCGCTTCCCGAGCCAGTCAGCATCTTCCCATTCTCCTTCGGCACTCCACCTCATTGATTTCAAACGGCCAGTACCTTTCCAGAAACAGCCCGTTAGGGGAGTTGCTACTTAGATGGGAAACTCRTTGTATTAAATATCTTTGCCATGTCGTACCACTGGTTTTTAAGCAGACCTCTCCATTGATCTCACCGGGGAGCCTGCTTTAAACCAGTGGCATAATTTCGCTCTTTAGCAGTAAGGTTTGTTCAAATAAGAGCAATCTCTGTTACAGTCACATGAATGCTTCCACACTGAAGGAATCAGCGTGCTTTCTATTTTAAACCTGACTTTGAATTGCCATCCTGCCCATCTCAAAATAAAAGTTTCAACAACTCCGTATTTCTTATTGTATGCCTAACACATTTGAGTGTAACTGGGACAAGATAGCATTGAAATGCAAAAGCTTGGGAAAAGGAGATGATATTTTCTTTCTCAGAGCAACTGCAGCATTCGTGCTGGGAAACAGCTCTGTGCCCCACCATTAATCTCAGAAGATGGTACTGCAGCCCCGTGTCATGAAGTCCTGCATATGTCAGATAATTTGTGATTTAGCTCAGTCTTTAGACCACTGTGAATACATGCCTTAACAAAAAGAATTCATTCAGGTGATGGTCTTCATCATTTGTTCTCTTTCACCACCCTGGCACTGTCATCTCTCTGCGTATACACCAGACACCCCAGAGGCACAGAAAAGAGAAGMTTTGCTATGGGCGTTTGTTCCCAGGCCAAACAAGAGGAATTAAGTGTTTTACGGGGAGTAATCATAAAGGAATCACCTAGTTTTACATAGGTGATGGCATGAAGTACTTCCAGCAGGATGTGTAAGATCCGGTGCAGTTCCTGAGAGAAGGGTACAGCATACAGCAGCATACCGGTGGAGCAGCAAGCAATCTGTTTGCGGCATTATCTCAGCCCCAGCTCCTTATCAGGCTATCTTTTATAGACGGGCAGATCCTGCAGAGAAAGGCATCATTAGTGGCTGTAATTGCTTCCTATGCTGGAGTAGGACATTTGAAGTAATACTGTATAGAAAATACAAACATCAGAGCTGCATCTGATGAAGAATGGCGACAACCAGTGACATCCTTTTCCATGGCCAGACTGTGATTTTATGTTTAGATTATGGAAAAATCAGTAATGTTTTAAAATACATCTTCTCATGTATTAAGCAGTATGTATTAAATTAGCTGTTAGACAAGACAGAAAGTTTCAACACTGACTATTCATGTTTTCAATCTGTAATTTTACTGGGAAGTCCTGCCCCACCCACGTTTGATTTTGGTTGTTTTTTTTTAAATTATGTCTTCCCCTTGCAGTGGACTTGAAGGTCTGTTTAAATATTGCTTATTAAAATGAGTGGGTATTGAAATTTTCTGTTCAACCAACTTCTTACCACCTTTTTTTTTTTTTTTTTTTCTCCAAAATTATAAGTTTCTTGGCTAGGTTAGCAAATGCTTTAGAATCATTAATTTGCTCAGTTGAGATATGGTTTAAAAATGAGCAGCAGTATCCAAATTGTTGGATAAACTTTCTCATTCTCTTTTACACAGTTTTGCAGACTCTAATATTCACTCACAGGTATAATTTAAGATATCCACCCAAACACAGTGATAATTATAATAAGCAAGTACTTCCTTAGGAGGTTCAGAGATAATTTTCTTCTTTTCTGTCAGTCAGCAAAATGCTATACATGTGTTACAGAATAAAACAGTGCAACATCTAGTAAGCCTTTAATGAAGATCTTCAAAAGCCRTCTGGATTAGTCCTGGGCAACCTGCTCTAGGTGGCCCTGCTTGAGCAGGGGGGTGGACCAGATGGCCTCCAGAGGTCCCTTCCAGTCTCAACCATTCTATGAGTCTGTGATTCTGTGATGGTATAATATCATTCCCTTTATCCATTAGTGAGCATGTCACCACTCTAAATTTAAAACACACTGACCTGCTGAAGTATTTATTGCATACTGTTGAAACATAAGGGTGGTTTGTTTGGGTTTTTTTACCTATTAAAACTACTACATTCTCTTATTTTAAATAGAGATCATAGATGTCTTCTCTTTATAAGCACCTGATGCTGAGCTCAGTCACACCAACATAGCTCAGGAGTAGCTCACTAGTTTCTAGCTTTACAGTAGCATAAAAGCTGAAGTCTAATGGAAAATCTTGCCTGCTGTGCATCTTTTTCCCTGTGTCATAATTTAAAAAAAAATGCTGTTTATTGCTGAGTAAATCAYACAAGTCCCTACCATGGGGGGGAGGTGTTCCAGATTTTCTGGGCTGCCTTCAACGATAAGGAAGACTGGTGTCCCTTGTGTACTTCATTTGGGAGTCCTTCCTGTACAAAACAAGCAGATTACACCTATAATCTAGTGTGGTTTTTAATTATTTTAAACAGTTATTTACTCACAGGTGCAAAAAAATTGGTTTCTGTTGAGCAGCTTTACCTGTAAGAAAGAGCTTGATCTCTGTGCAGACCTGAGTACACATCTGTGATATAGATTTTAGTGTTGTGTGGAGATACTAGGGCAAATTTTAAATAGCTAGCTTGAATACTCAATGCAGTCTTGTCACAAAAGCACAGCGCTCAGTTCAGGGTCATAACTCCATTTTTAGCATGTGTGGAGTTTGTGCTGCTTAGTACAAATTCTTCTGATACTCAAATAGCTTATTTAAAGCAAAAGTGTAGCTGCACCAGATCTTGTTATAGAAGTCAGTGTCACAACTGCTGACACCATTCCCCAAAGGGGGAGCAGCTGACAGCCATCCGAGGAACCTCTCCAAGTACAGTGATTTGGGGAGAGAGAGTGTCTTTTGCTGCAGTTCTCTGTTCCCGTAGAGTGGCTGAGTAGGCTACTCATAACTCTAGCCCAAGTGGTGATGTTTTTAGTGTGATGGATCAAACTTTTGCTCCTTCAACAGGCCATGGAACTGTATCTAGAAAAAAAAGACATTTGAAAGTGTGTTGTGAAAATTAAAGAACAGAAATATTTATGTTCTGGTCTTGTGAGTCAGAGTTGCATTTTGGCAGGAGGTCTCAGAATATGGTGGGTATGATGGCAGTATAGTAAGTGTGATTTTCAGCTGAGGAAAATTTAACACGGTCTCTGTGGCTGAGAATCAGATGGAAGTGTCGGTTTTCACTTACCTTTTTATCACAAAAGCAAAGCAAGGACGCATTTCTCGGAGTGTGCCAAACTGGGCACTCATTAGAGGGCAAAAAGAGAAGGATTCAGCAGTAAAATATACTGGGCAGGACAGGAGAACAGAGTGGTGAGTATATTTATAGAAGCCATAGATTATCATCCCCGGTACATCTCAAGAGTCCAGCCGTATCTGTGGAGGTAGCCATGCGCTTCTGTACCCAGGCTGGAGGTACAGCTTCAGGTCAGGAAGACAACAGCAAATTCCTTAAACACCGTGGATAACCTGCTGCTCTTTCTGCAGAAACCTTCCCAAAATAAGAGCTTTCCCAAATCTCCAAAGCATTTGGAGATAGCAGCTTCGTTTCCGTTAGCCATCAATCACTACCAATATCCAATGGCGTGACAAGTCCCTGATATTTCTGACACTTAGGTGTCCCATCACACTTGTTCTGTGATCTTCTCTAGTCATTGCTTGAAATTTTGGATTCTTTATGCTTACTTTATAACTAGTGTCTGCATTTTACCATGTCAACCATTACAAACCTCTAAGCCAAAAGCAAATTTCAGTCCAGCAAACTTGTCATCCCCCTGATAGGAGAAGCTTCACATTGCTTCTTTGGTATAGGCAGATGTGAATCAAAGTCCCGGCTCCAATATTTTTAAGTTACGGAATAATTCAGGTCCTTATATTTCATTTTGGGCTTGTTTTTCCACTTTCACTTTGTGGTTCTCTTATGTGAGCAACAAGGGCTTTTTCAGCCATCTGTGGGGCTTAGCAGGACAAGCAGGCTCCTAGTCCTAGGGGAACAGAAGAACCATGGGGCTGTGTGCCACCATTTTTGTTTCATATGGTGCTCCCCTGCCCAGGACTAAGACCCCTCTTCTCTGTCAGTTCCCATCTCAAGCCTTTAAGGGAAACGCCCCATCAGTTTTTTGGTGGCTGCATTAAAGAAGACCTGACTGTCTATCTGTCAGGAGAGGGGATTAGTTAAGCGGGAGCAACAGAGAGCTCAGCAAAACTCCTTGGCTAAAAAGAGAGTTCTTCATAAGTTGAGGCAGTAGTGCTCTTCTTCATTCCAGCAGAAGTGTCCCCTGTTCCTGTGCCCTCTGTTTCAATATTACATTTAATGCAACGCTGCAAGGAAAGGCATGACCTTGTTCCTTTTAATGCCATTAAGTCACTACCTTTAGAAATAGTACAAGAGTGTCTCTGGGATTTCAGGGTAACGTTGTGAAACTGTAGAGCCAGAAATGCTGTGCCTCCAAACTTTCCTAAGGTAGAGCAGTAGCATTTCAGTTGATTCAAGGTCCTAATTGTTTGTGGGTGGCACTCAAATATTTTACTGGGCTGTGGAAGTAAAATATCAGGCACTTCCAGTCTTGAGTGCTGTTGTAAACAGTAGCTCTTGTGCTCACTGGGAATACACTGTAAATACACTTCTCCTTCCTTACATTTTGAAATCACTTTAGAAATTATCCTGTAAATTCCATGCACTGCAACTCCATTCTGGCAGATCACAATTTGTGAGAAAATGGGAAAATGGACTTTTTGACCAAGGACGAGGAGAGGAGGAGCCTCAACTGTCTCAGTCCTGCCAATAATCCACATTTACTAAACTTTTAAGCTTAGTAGTAGTCATGTTCATCCAGGCAGAGGAATTTTCTTGATTAACATTAGGTATATTGGAAAGTATTGGAGCATCAAGCCTGAATGAGCACTTAAGTGACCACGAAAGTGCCATGGGGAGGGTTCTGTTACTGCTTCTTTTCACTTGGCAGCATGTGCCTCCTTAGATGTGAGAGTATCCCAACCATTTGTTGTTGAAAGGAGGAATGGAAAGGAGAGATCAGCTGTTGGACCAAGGGCCCTGACCATTGCCTTTTAGACAACATGAGAACTGAGCTGGATTTTGTATGCTAGGCACTAATAGAAGCCCTTCCCTTAGTGGATGGTTTTTTCGGCTTTTTTGGGTAGTCACTTTTTCTGGGAGCACATTATGGAGGGTTATGTAATATATTGTAAATATACCAGATGCCAATAATGAGGCCAGTGCTACTCCCATCAAAACCAATGGCAAATCGGTCTACTTCAGCAGAAGATGGATTTAGCTTTAAAATTGTTTGAGAGGAGATGACTGTTCCTTTTTATGATTTTCCTTTTCTTATTACTCCCTCTTTTCCCTTTTCAGTGCCATTACCATATGGATTTAATCCTGTTCCACATCCATTAGCCACTAGTGCTGCATTAATGTGAGCTGGCTATATAAGATCCTCCCTGGTGTATGGTCCTAGCTCCCACAGCATGTATAACAAAAGCAACTTGGTTCCCCATGGCTTCTCTCATTCTCTCCTAATGTATTTACCCACTCTGCCCACTTTTTCTAATCAGTTTTATCGCTGGCTATATTAATGCTGCCCCTGAATAATGACTGGAGTTGGAAATACGAAATATTGAAAATTGACTCTGAAAGGACCAGAAGCTGGAAACAGATGGAAAAGCCTTGCTGAGGGTCGTGTGTTCTCCTTCAGAACTGTAATCTAGCACTATTCAATGATTTTAAATGATCCAATTACCAAAATGAATAAATGGTACTAATAACTATATGTTTAAATGGTCTTAAGAAACTTTTTTTTTCCTTCACCAAGTACTGTAATTCATTGCATCTGTTTTGATTACTTTTGCAACCTGCTCTTTTCATTTGGCAGTTTTGCTATACTTTGTGAATGTAACAGTAATACTTCAGCTTGAATACTTTTTTTAATTTGACAAAAATGAAGTATTTATTTTTTTGTTTTATATTGGTCTACAGAATGCAATATAGTATTTCCTCAGTATTCATATTGAAATTGTCAGATGTGTATGTGCACTGTCGAAATCATTGTAGAATGTTAAATAAATTGTGACATCTCTGAGCAGCCTAGAATGACAAAGAAGGATGGCTACAAGTTTGTGGAGAATAAATGTAATGGCATGACGAATAGCCAAGGAAACATGTGAAATAATTTTCAAACATGCCGATTCTTTCCCCCGTTCCGCGCCCTACACTCTTACCCTCCAAAATGAGCTTGTGCATTTTAAGTATTGCATATGTGTGAATTTGTAAAATACAGAGCTGACAGTTTTTACTCAGGAAGGAGCTAGTCCTTTCAAAACTTTTATATTTAGAGAGAAAGGACAAAAATTTAAGAATACATTGTTTGTGTAAATATGCACACTTATCTCAGGATCACCATAGCGAGAGGTGCACACATGTAGCCAGTTTGCATGTTCATTTCAGAGAAGGCTGTACCAGCCCCCTCTGCCGAAGACCTCGAGGTCAGAGAGTGACAGTGGGGGACAGGGACCGAATCTCGCCTGGTGTCTGGTTGGTCTCAAGCAGGTCCTTTGCAGGCTCTCAGCCACCCGTCTGCCTGGTGGGTTTACATTGCTGCCCAGTGCTGACTACCGCAACATGAGCTCACTGGAGAGCAGCGCGGGTCTCAGCGAAAGGTCACCCCTCCCGGGGGCCCTGAGACAAAAGAGCAGCTGGTCCCRTCCTCCAGCAGGTCTCTAATCGTGGAGTTTACTGTTACACTTTAACGGGAATTAATGCAGATGGGATGAGACTCACGTGCATACGTAGGGTACATGTCCGTCAAGAAAGTAAACAGGGAATTCTGCAAGTTGCATTCAACAGAAAGCTTTTATTCAGGACATGTTGTGGTCCAAATCCGATGAGGAAACTGTGTTTTATACAGTTTATCCTTTTAGTAGCATTATCCTTGTAGAGGAACCCAGGGGAAAGCTACAATGAAAGCAATTCTAGCAGGTGTTTTGTATAAAGATGTTTACTACTAAACTAAACAAATCTGATGTATAATATAGCAGTTACTGTATTAAAGTTGCTTAATCTATGAACCACATTCTGTTTGATTTTATTGCTGGACAGGATCCTTCTGTTACCAAAACATTTAGTGGAATTTGTAACCCATTACGTTTCCATGTTGTAAAATTTACCACGTTCCTATGGTAGGGAATAATACTGATTATTCATATATACATTTGTTTAACCTTCCCTAATTTGTATGTAGTGCATCTGTTACTGCGTCAGGGACATGGTTCTCTGTTGTTAATTTTCCTAAAATAAATGTTGAAATACTGTCACAGGGAATGATACGGATAAATTCCATTTTGTTCATGCAAGTGAAATGATCATTGCATCTCGGAAAATCTCCAACTCATATTGTTCCATGGAAACAAAATCTTACCAAGGGGTAGAGAGTTCCACTAGGAATTTTAATACCAAAGAAAGTTAATTTCTCTTTTTTTTTTTTTTTTTTTTTTTTTTTTTCTTCAGGGAGCGGGGGGGGCGTGGATACTCCTAACTGTAGTATGCTCTAATTGCAAACAAAAGACAGGCAAAAGAGTGTGACACTGAAAAGATAAAAAGAAAACAAATTACTTGCAGTCTGAAGCCATGATCTTATATGCAGAGGTAGGAACTATTTTTTTTTTAAATATGCAGAGTGACTGACTGGAGGCTAATGGTAATAATTATTAAAATAAAATTCCATTGTATTCTAATCATTGCAATCATTACACTCTTACAGGTGAAATCCCAGCCACTGAAATCAAGGGGAAAAAAAACCACTAAATGCCTTGAATGGGTCAAAATTCTTCCCTGGGAGTAATTTGATCTCTAACACCATTTTATTCTCTGATACAGGATCTGGATCAAGTTATTACCTATAATGTCTGGATAATGCCATGAAAACCTGGAGATTTCTAACAGCACTAGGTGTTCTTAGTAATTAATAATGTGGCCTTGAGCACTTTTGCATGAATGGTAGAAAGTTGATGTTTTCAGGCAGGTATTGATCAGACAGAATTTGGGTCATACTTGTAGGAGGCTGTGGAAGAATAGTCACTACCAGGCAAAGCCTCATGCAGCAGCCTGTTTGTTAAGGTTACACTAGGCTTATTTTTTATTTTATTTTACGAAAAATGACTCCTGCTGTCACAAGGTCAGTTCCTTTGCAGTGCCATCTGCAAGATATTCAGCGTTCCTTGTAGTTACTGAAAGGTCTTTCTCTGCCCATTGCACCTGAAAAAAAAAAAAAAAAAAGCTTTTCAAAGTTGAAGCTTAAGCATGGCTTGGGAACCTCTGTTTGAAATATTTACATTTGATTCACTCAGCTCACGAACTACAGTTCTTGTTCTATCTTTTGCCTGTAAGACTTTTCAGCTGCATAACAGAGCTCCAGCATTGTGGATAAGAAACTGAAGATAGATGACATATAGGAAAAAAAAATATAATTTTATATATGCCAGAAGGCAACAGAAGATTTGACTTGGAGATGTTCTCAATCAGATCTGAAGAGCAACGTAGATGTGGAGGATCAGCAGTATAAAGAAGTAATGAATAGCAAATTACGCATAGTTGTCGTAAAGCAATGTTTAAGCTCTTCTACTGGCTGAAATAGGATTGAGTGGCTTAGTAAACGAAAATGCAGAATAATATCATTAATTTATATGCCATTTTGCAAATTTCTGGCACACTCATTGCTTTACATTGCTCAGTCCGTGCTTACAAGTTTGCTCAAATTCAGCCACCTTACAGATGGGCAGTAGGTAACAGTTTCATAGCATACTGCAAAACAGTGGGAAGGAGGGGGAATTTTGCCAAAGACATTGACATAAACCTCTAAAGAAAAATGCTGCAGAGCAAGCAAGAAATGCAGTTTTAAATACATATGGATGCATTCACACATGGGCAGGCTATATGTAATCTATTTCATCTGTAGTAAGCTGGTAGGAAGAAAAGCTATGATTTTACTGATTCGAGGCATCTCAGACCTGACGCATACAACCCTTACATCTTCCTTTGTAGTGAAGCAGAGGCTTTGGAGAAAACTACTTTTAGGGCAAGGAGATTTTTAAAGGTTATGAATATGTAGCCTGGAAGGCTTAAGTTTATAGATGAAATTATTATAGCTGGATATGGAAGAATAACCTGCAGACAGAGATAGTGCTCACAGCCTGGCATTTCAAACATATCACATTGCCAGTCATTTTTTCAACATGTGGGGCTATAGCCAAGTGTCAAGTTTAATTGCAGTCACTGTTTATTATCAGTATGGGACTAGATGATGAATTTTTCACTCGTTGTGAGCAGTTAATAAACTGGTAAGTTGGATTTGCAGTGCATTCTCATGTACTTGTTTTAAACTTGCAGATCCTTAAAATTCTTCACTTTTTCAATTAGAAATAATGATGATGGCTTTTGTTCACTTCTCTTTTCCTTTTACTGTGTCTCTTCCTTTTATCAGAGAAGAACAAGGTAATAAAAGAAAGCAAAAATGAAGAAATATCCACTGACTTTTTATATTTTCAGTCATTCGGTTGAAATATAATTATCCAAGGCTATTGTCGAGGCCTTTTAAAATAAGTCCCTTTTACTGAATAAGGAATTTCAAATTATTTTTTTCCCAAGCCCTGGCCATTGGTCTTCAATGACTCACTGTGAAGCTGGCTTCAGTGCCACAGTGGCTTCAGAAATGCCTGTAATTCCCTTCCCGTAGTAGATGCTCAAAGACTGAAACATTGAAATAAGAATTGCTGATCATGTTTTCCTTCCATCTGATTTGGGTGGGATGATAGTACATGCATTACATAGTTAAGAGGCTGCCTTAATACATAGCTTGGCATTTTGCCATGGAAATGGCCATAGACCAAATCTGCTGAATATTTGTACTGGCTTGTGGTGGTGGCAGTGGGTGGTGGTATCATTTTGAGCAAGCAAAGGCTGAATATCTAATCCTTTTTGTCTGGTTGGCTTGATTCTCAGTTGAATCAACAATGACTCAGTAGCTTCAGTGTAACAATGATTATTGGGAGTTATTTCAGTATGCACTTTGGCATACGAATCTGTATTCAGAGTTAAATAATCAAGCTTTATGTGGATACTCTATGAAACTGAGAAGTTGAATAGAGTCCTGACCTTATTCCGGTCCATGCCAAAGCCTGAACCAACTTCCTGAGGGCTGGGAACTGTTATCACATAACGATGATTTTAAGGAATTGCCACTAAGTCTTCCAGAAGGCATTTTTAAGATCAACTACCCCTTTAAATATGGCATAGATACGGAAAAGACTTCACTGGAAAACATCATAACCATTTGTGGAAAAAATTCCAACATTATCAGAACAAATAAAGCCATAGGCACGTGTTTTCCTTGCCCTGACATAAAGCATAATAAGGGAAACATTGCATTCACGTTAGAGAGTGGTAGATGGAAGAACTTAATTTGGTCACCACAGCCAAGAGCATCTGGACTTTTTGGACGTGGCTAAGGAGCACTGCTTACTGCTTAGGGATAACCTGGCAACAGGGCAAAATTCTGTTATGTTAAAGAAAGATGTACCGTTGTGATGCACAATCAGCTTATGTGGTCATGTATGTACGCCAGCATGTTTGCTGATACTACTTTCTGGAATAAGCAGTGATAGAAAGCAAGGCTTCAGATGTTTCATATGGATTGATGGACATCTTAATAACTTCAAGCAGTACTTTTCCTTGCTTTCAAGTATTAGTTCATGTAACATTAGAAATTAATTATGAACAGGATAAATTGCGTCAGTTACTTATATTTCCACTTTAAGTATCGCCTCTTTTAAAAGAACCTGCTGTAATTATTTTCTTTCACAGAATATTCAGATATTGACAATTACAATTTAGAGTCTAATTCTGCTGTAGCTATGTTACTCTAAGGACCAGATGTCAGACGAAATCCAAGGTCTTCTGTACATATTGCTGGAAATCCATTTCCAGGATAACAGAAAAAATGCATTTACTGTCTCTGTAAATGCTCACTCAATACAAGGTGACAGTCAGGTGATTTTTAACCATTCGAACTTTTCCCTCTCTTTGTTCTCTTGCAATGAATAAGATTGGAAAGGTTTTTAGAAATGTTGAATTTTTCCCCACTATTTAAAAATAAGAAATGTCAGAAACACCTGTTCTGATTCTTATTTTTGGAATACTTACTGGAAATCTTAAAGATGTATATTGCAAGTTCTCACACTTTAAGCTGAGAGACAAAAGTGTTAATGAAAAATCTCTTCTCCAAAATGCCAGTCATTGGAGTTGCAGAATTTTTTAAAGAAACAAAGAATTTGTGTGTCTAACAACAACAACAACAAATTCTTTTATTTATCCAACTTTTATTTCCTGGTTTTCATACTGTCCTTTTTTCATGAGGTACCTTGTCATTGTATTTTACTAAAATAAACAAACTTTGAATTTTAAGTGGAAAAAAGTAGGAAAGTAGAGCTCATTCTTCCTCAAAAAAAAAAAAAAAGATTTTTCATCCTCCTTGATTTTTTACACAAGGCAAAGAAACAGAACAAAGTGCCAGCCTGGTTCCATGCTCTTTGCTGGTCCCCTTTACACGCAGGTCTTTATTTATTAGAGGACATCCAGAATGACTTTGAATCCAGTTTAAAAAATTTGCGGAAAACTCCCCTGCCTCACTTGCACATCCAGCCTTGGTCATAGTTAGGTTCCTTAAAATGTGATGGATTAGGATTCGTCATTTGCTTTTTGCCTCCCAGGTACTGTACAATGCATGTTGGTAATGTACTGGACTGTGCTGATGTCATACAACACAAGAAAAAGTCATGATTTGTTCAAAATGAATCGCCACTGCTAATAATTCATGTGGGGTGAAATTTACACTTTTCTGTGGGTCTTTCTGCTAGTGAAGTGAACAAACCAGAGCTTTTATTTCTGTGGCATATCTGCTGGACTGGACTCTTTCTGGTGGTTACTCATGTACTCTCCCAGAAACCGCACTTTAGAGCAAGTCTATATAAATATGCCATTTAATGGATAAATGGGTCAAAGTTAATGCTGTAGATGTTACACAGACTACTATTACCCTACCTATTTTAAGGCTTTAAAGTTGGAAAGAGAACAGTTAGAAAACAATTTTGTGTTAAAAGTGAGCCAGAGCATTTGTTATAAATGGTAATTCAGATCTTTTACTTACAGATASGAGGCATATAGTGGATAGTCTATTTGACCTAGTTTTGATAAAATGGGGAAATAATAAAGCTGGAAAGAATAGCTTCATAGTGTTCATTGCCTCAGGATTGATTTAGATTTATGCAGAATGGCATGTATTTTATAAGATTAGCTTATTTTTCTTAGCATCAGAATTGACTTTTTACCTAGTCACAATTACAGTTTCATCTCTGTAAATAAAACCAGCTGTAACAACATGTTCTTCCGTCCTTTCCTTGATTATCCTGCAACCTCAGTTGTATTGGATACCAACCAGTTTTGCCCACTTACTCTGATCTTGCAGTAATTTATTCAGATTGTGTGTGTCACGCTCATCGTTTTCCTGTATTCTTCGTGTTTCTACAGCTCATTCCTTGTGTTTTGCTGTTTAAATAGTGTGATTCATCTGTAGCTGTCACACCAGTTTACTAAAAATGTTACTCTAAGAATGACATGTTATCTTTAGAGAAAATAAGGCTTAGAGAAGTTGCGTGATGTGGAGGTCAAAGGCACGAAGAGATTTCAGGACTTTTAATTTGCATATGCTGCCTACCCAGTCATGCTATTTAGATATTGTATGGTATCCTTACAATAACAGTGAAAATCTAGGGGGGAGAGGAAGATTCAGGAAAGAAAATCATCTAACCCAGAACTGCATGGCTCTGTGTGTGTGTGTGTGTGTGGATGTAGTATGCTATGGAGTTCAGTAATTAGGAAAAGAGATGCACCCTCCCTTAACCTTTAATAGTTTGGAAATGATTCAATGGAGATACAGAATCAGGGTGGAAGGATGGGGTTAATTAGTTTGGGATGGATGTGGTGTCAGAGTGCATAGAATTTTTTGTTAAAATTGTGGATGGATGACACTAGTTGTGGCTACTTGCAACACAGCCAGGCACTGAGTGGAGTGTTTTTCTCACAACAGAGTGGTAGCGCATGTCAGGTAGAAGCGACTACAGCCTCTGTGGTATCACTTTGCATGATGGTAAGAGTCCTGCAGGAATTGTCTTCAGATCACCAGTCGCCATTCTCTTCTGGCTGATATGGAACTGGAGGCATTTTTCCACCCCCTAAAAAGCAATTAATTACTGGCTGAGTCTGAATATTCTTAATTATTTAGGTTTGTGTTATATCAGAAGAAAGGCTATCTGAGTCAAAATATGCTTATGGATACTCTATATCTTTAGAGGAAGAGGTAATCTGTTCTTGCTTAAATCAGCTATGTCTTGTCCTTATACATCAGTTCAACATCTACCAGCATCTCCAAAATAAATCCTTGGAGAAGCTGAAGTAATATATAGCGGGACTGTGCAAAAGAACTTTGGAACTAAGTTGGGTTTTATGTTTTCATGCTTGTAATACTGGAATGATTTCTTTTGTGTGCCAAATTTATTTACACCTCCAATCTAAAGTACAGTTTTGCCCTTTTGGGTCTTTTGAGAGGACCACTCACTAAAAATTATGAGGTAGCTAGAAATGGGATTTATGGTCCACATTGACTCTGTTGGCTAATACATTTTTTTTCAGACCTATTCAGCTTATGCAAGCTCTAGGTAATGTGCCTTTTTATTCCCTGGCAGGCAGACATAGAGAAATATTAATTTTAAGAGATTGTTTGAGGTACCCTACATTTTTATGAGAGGTTTTTGTTTGTTTAGATTATGTATGAAATGAATAATATTCACTGTTATACACTATATATGGTCTTAATTCTGCATGCTCTACTCAGTCAAAATTTCCCATAGAGGACATTTTGACTCATCAAGACTTGCAAGCGTAAGTCTCATGGATCTTAACAAATAAGAATATACCGCAACTGAGAAGAGCCAGAACTTCACAAAATCATTACTCGACACTTTGCAGAATGCAGAAAAATGTCCCTGTTCCACTCAAGCCTAATTATTGTATTGCAAAATTTTGAGGCACTAATAAGGACATATTGAGCTTTTGCAAGCCTATTGCCAGTAGGCAATTTATTATTCAATAAATCCTCCACCCATGATCAGATAGCTAATGGAAAGTGCTCCAGACTTGAAGTAGCAGCATGTTCTTTCTCTATTAGCACAATGTTTGCATTAAGAAGATCAATCAGAATATTTATTAGCACAATATCTACAGAAGAATATTCTGATTGACTCTGGATTGTTGGAAAATTGTATATTTTATGACAATCAGGCTTCAAAATAGTACCCAGGGATTTGGCCGTGGACTAGTTTTTCTCCTAGTTTTATCTTCAGGCCAAGAATTTTCTTGTTTGTTTTTTTCTGCATCTATTGTTAATGTATATTGAACTTCTTCCTCAACAATAAAAATCTGAAGTTTGTCCTTTATGTATTCCTTCTAGACATAGACTGCATTGCACAGTATCTCTCTATAGCTTCTCTAAGCTTCTTCTCTGCCAGCTATCTTAGCTGTGGGGAAAACTCTCACAGGGTATTTCAGCAAGTGTATTGCCAAGACAGGGCTGGAGTCTGCGGCAGCTCTAGAGAGACGCGTGTGACTCCTTTGTGGAGACAAATGCACAAGGGTATCATGATGTTGATCAGGGCATTGTACCCAGAGAATTACCATTCAGTTTCTATAGATAGATGAGTTTGATTTTTTTTTTTCACTGAGCTTGAGCTCACCATTTCATTAACAGAAGTACCACATGGCTCCGATTAATTAAATGTTAAATCTTGTATTTCATTAGCCCTCTCTTGCATTGGCAATCTTTGCCCACATAAAATTGAGAGCACAAATGAAAAGACCTATTTGTTGTCCAGTTTCTTTGTTAGACATGGTTACTTTTTGCATGAATCTGCCTACTGAGTTGTGTCTCATACTGCAGCAGGTAGCCCAGAGACAGACAAACCAGAGTCTAAAATTGCATTCAACTCTTAATAGGCAGTTTATATTTATATCTTATCCTGCAGCTAAGGTTGCTTCCGTATGAGAAGTGTTTAAACTGCACCTGCCACTAAATTACTGTGGATGTTCCTCATGTCTTGTAAAGAAGAATACATATGCCTATGCTGCCTTTTGAAAGTTGCCCTGAGACAGCACACAGTATTGCCAAATTCTTTATCAATCCAGATAGATGGTGATCTTTTAGAGAAAGTCCCAGGTATTTCCTGAGGAGTATTCCCTCCAGAGTGTGCAGGACCCAGAATATGGACTGGCTTGGGCAGCCCAATGTCTACAGCATTTCTTTAGACATTCTGCAGTCTGTCTGTGGGTGGATTTTGGAGAACAACTAACCTCCTTGCTACTTCTGAGACTATAATGGCAGACTGTAACTGCTGACTGAGACTATAATTCCACTGCCGTGGAAGTGTGGTGACTGGTGACTGGGGACAGATACCAGCAAGGAGGTCCTCTCGTACCAGTATGTGAAAGTTTTGCAGACCCAAGAGAGATGTACTCCCAGGTTTCCAAATATAGAAAGCAATGCATGTTATTTACTTACTTACCCACTACTGATAATTTTAGATGCTTACTATAACAGGTTTCTAACATTCTGAGCTCTCTCTTGCCTGTAAATATTCATTCTTAAGAGAGCTCTTCATTCTAAATGAATTCTCAGGAATAAGACAGGGTAGAAAAGAAGCGAAATACTGACAATTTAGTCCACGGCTTCATCATGAATAAACAAAAAAGACTTAAATGTTTGGGACCTGCTGTATTGCCAGATCTATAGGAAGTGTGGGAGCCGGTTTTATAAGGCTTCTCAAGACACCTGAGCACACATCATCTTGAATGTTTAGAGAGATAATAGACCCTGTATAGGATATCACTTGGTTTCCATATATYGTACCAGGCACTTGCTTTTAGGATGCCATTTATTTGTTAGGCAGCATCAAGGGACATAAGGGTTCAAGTACAACTTGGAAAGAAGAGTTATTCATGTCTGGATAATAAGTCTTTTATTTCATTAGCGTGCACCAAGTATCCCCCTGTCTATCATTTGCCAGAGTTTTCAACGTGTCATTAATGTCAGTGCTGGTAACGATGTGTCCAGATTACTTCGGAGATAGGGATGAGAACGAAAAAAAAAAAAAAAAGCAAAGATGAAAGTATGCTAGAGGAAGTAAAGCTTTATTCTCATTGTGTTGCAGCTCACTGAGTCACCRTACTTGAAATGAGATCCCTGGATTTGCGCTTCTCGCTCATGTCTCGCTCAGCGGAGATGTGAAAGCTTCCCCTTCTTGAGTTAATTAAAGAGCTTCCATTAATGCAGATTTGTTTGAAATTAAGCTTCCAAGCTGCATGCACAGGGAAGAAAAAGTTGGCTGATTTCAATGGCACAAAACTGTACATGCCCCTATGTGCATCTTTGGGGTCCTAAATCCCCTTTGGAGTCCAGCTCTTGTGTACACATGAAAATCATAGTGACCGCGATACAATTCTCTCATAGAGTGCTCACTGTGGTGAGGTCCTGGCCTGCACATCGGCAAAAGCTGCTTCTTTTTGGACATGACAATTAATACCAACTGCAGGAGATGTAACAATTTGCATTAGTTTGCCCCTAGATTTATTTGTCCCTTGTGCAAGAACTTCCAAAACTACCTTGGTACTCTCTAAGACTGTATGGGTGTTTTTCCTGCCAGCCATTTCTCACTCCTAATTTAATCCTTTCATGCTCTGTATTAGAGCACCAGGACAGGATTTTCCTGCTGCCCCACAGTGTGTATTCCTGTGAGGACGTTGATTCACTCCAGCTCCATGAGTAAGTGCAGATAGCCAGTGTCTTCGGTCAGTCAGGGATTCATTTTACAAGATATGTCAAGCCATCTACCAAGATGAGGTTACCTCTTATGTTATCAGAGGGTAAGGTGAGATCCGTAACACTGGTAAGAGGACTCTCAGACCTCTGTTTGGAAGCCATACCGTTTTTCATTCTCAGACTTAAATGGAGGGAAAGAGAGTAAGTGTTGTCACCAGATGAGGATACAAATGGCATGCATCTTTAACGATTGCACTGCTTTTTCTCCTGCCCTCCACTGTGTTGCTTTCTAGGGTACCGCTCCTGAATATATTGTGAGCATTATTTATGTTCACTGGGGGATACAAATTGCAAGCATACAGCTAACTTTGGTGACCCAGGTTGTTTTTCTGTGCAGGTAAGCTTCCCATTCAGGATTATCTGAATGTAAATATGATGTGTCCTTTGGTCAGAATAATGAAGACTTTGAAACTTCATTTATCTATCAAGTGTTAATGGAAACTCTACACCAGCTAGGCACTGTGGGCCTCTAGTTCTTAGAAACTGACAGAGATTTTTCATCATTTACATTTTAAAGTACTCTCTCTCAGAGAGATTATACTGCATCAAAAGACTTGCAATTAAGACATCGTTTGAGTAAGGTAATGCTGCACAAAATCTTTTGATTTTAAATCAAATTAGAAAAGGAAGCCATATTTTTTCTCTAAACAAAAGTGCAAGGTAGCAATTTGTAGATAGCCTCGCAGATATCAAACTGCTGGTCTTGTTGGCAAAATGCTGGGGAAAGCGTGCCTTTCTTATTGCACATAGATCATGGGCTTGTAAAAATGTTGTAGTGACGGTGAATGGTCTGATAGCTGAAAATGTTAACCTTTCCGCTGCTGTTTCTGGGCTGGACGTATACCATCCATGCTTCCTATTAGCATTGCCTGCTGTGGCATGCACCTCCTCATCACTAGGTGAGGGTTAGGTTTTCATTTCCTCAGGATAGCCCCTGATCAATGTCACGGCTGCCCTCAGCCCTTGAAAATGTATTCCGTACCTAAGGAAAAATAATATTTTTGAGCTGAAATGTGAACAGGTGAGCCTTGTTCTCCCCTCAGACCAGGGGAGTAGGTTTCAGTGGGGGTACAGTGGCTGTAATGGAAGCAAAGTAAGGCCCTTTGTTTGACTGCTTAAATGGAAGTGTCCTTCACACAGTGACATGCTCAGAAGGATGAACTTGCTTTGGACTCCAGGAGCACGAAATGCAAGGTGCTGAGTTCTTCTGAAAAGTGGGCCTGTGGGATCTGACGCAGTTCTTCCAGTTCCTAACACAGATATCCAGGCCACAGAAAGGGGATTATGCCTAGCACTAACTAGTTCCCTTGCTAGCCTTCTTGCCAGGACCTGTAAGCATCCTGTGTGCTACGGGGCCCGAGCTCTCCCTTGTGCTCAAGAGATGGGAGCCTGATTCCCCTTTGCTTTGGTGTTACCTGATTCTCTGCTATCTGGCCCGAGTGTTTACACCTGTGCTAGCAAATGGCTATAAAAAGTATAATTAGAAAGGATTTATCATTATTTTGCATAGATAAATGGTACATTGTTTGGTAAATGACACCAAAAGGCAAAAGGCATAATTGAAACAGATCCAGTTCTTGCTGGATTTGGACTGGTCACAGTGATAGAGCAATCTGTTGCTGTCATTGCCCTTGATGTATCCAGCATGGATAAAAAGAGGATGTTGCACCGAACACTGATACAAAACCCAAACAGTGAGTTTCATTCACTGGGGCTTTCATACTGGCTTAGTTCACGATCATTACATTCATAAGCAATAAAAATAAGAAAAGTAAATGAATGGATTAGAGCAAGTGAGTGCAATATAATGCTTGAAAGATCGAATTATATAAAAGAAAGCAAAAGATGAACTATGAAGGTTTTATTTTCCTTTTTGAATCAAACTTCAAAATATTCTCTGAGCCACTAAATTAGTCAAGCAGATTTATGTTTTGTTTCTTGAGTTTTTATGAGTGGACAGCTACATGGGCATTGAACCACTTTGGAGACAGACAGAAAAAAAGTACTGAATGACAAATTCATTTATTCCTGCTGACTTGCAGAAAAAATCAGCCAAAAAGAAAATAATTCTTAGAATGTAATGAAGAAGCGTTGCAGTGCTATTTAACAAATAGGATGTGGTATCCCAAAGAGGGTAAACATTTTAACAAAAGGTACGAGCTTTTTGTTATCATCCTTTGACTCATTTTTTTCTTTTCAATATACTCAGTTGTTCCATGAATTCTCAGTAGCGTAGTACCCAACAGTACCTTTCAATTAAAACAGATGGCCACACTACTGTAGGTTTCTCTGCAGCATAGCTTAAAGATGCTGACTATATTTGCAACACAGCATTTTTTTCATGTTGCAAAAAAAAGCAAATGTCTTTCTAATGTGATGTCCTCACGTGGGCTATTGACACTAATCAAATCATATTAAAAAACCAAATTTATTCTTTTTTTTTTTCCCCTTTGCCTTTCCCTGTACAGCAGTTAGCCATCACACGATGCTCATACATTGCATTGAAAATTTTGTCTTGGAAAAATCACTGTGACGTTTTGAGGAATATCTTTATTTTCCTCAGTGGGCTGGTCTTTCATTGTGTCTATCAATAAAATAGCACATTTATATGCGCAGAGCCTGCCTTGTGTTTATAGTATTTTGTATTGGGTTTTTTTTTTCACTGAATGTGAATAGTCTTTAGTGTCACATAGATAAGAAACAAATCAGGTCCAAATACCCCTTTAAAAGTAAAAGAAAAGGTTGGATGACTAAAGAAAAGAGGATGCTACGAGCTTAACACTAGTTGGTGTGGGTGTTGTCAGTGGGTCAGTGTGTTTGGCAGAGGTTGGGAGAAATTTCAGTCAGTGTGAATTTGATGTGTCCTGTCAGCTTAGTTCATCTTGTACTTCTTTTTTGCTTTCTGAGGAGTTGCAATTTCACACTGATCTGTGCCAGCAGCAAACTATAACATGTTCAAGCAAACACAGCTCCTCGAGAAGTTGGTAGAGACCAAAGCGCAACCCATTTGTCAGTACTTGCTCAAGTCTTTGCCAACAGACTGTGGCTTCCTCAAGGTGGGGGGCTTTTCCTCTTTTTGGAGGGTACCATCACAAACTGCTAGATAATGATTGGTCCAGCTGTAGGTTTTAATGCTTAAAATGACAAATCTAATAAGGTCACAAGTGGATCAAGCTCTGCTGAATCTTGCTCCAGCAGTGTAAAAGGTTATAGCGTCCTGTGGTCTGTGCCATCCATCCTCCAGTGGACAAAGGCCCTGGAGCAGAAATAACAGAAGGGAGCATGTATCGGCTTCTCAGCCACTGCAAATCACAGTCCAACGTATCTGCTTCAACTGCCGTTCCATTAATATACCAGGCTGTCAGCTGGAGCCTCTAAAGAACAGGCAGCTTTGCCACAGGAAGATTAACGTCCAGGAGAAGTGGGAAAAGAGAGGGTTCAACCAGTTGACGGTTGCATCTTAAATCTTTGTTGTTCATCTCTTCTTGAGACATTGGTAAAAGTCCAAGACTAGAATAAGCATGGTGCTGAAACTTAGTTGCACAATTAATGTCCTGTTTCCTTTTCTCCCCCCCCCCCCCCTTTTTTTTTTTCATTTGTAAGTTTTTGTTGTTTCTGCACAGGAAAAACTGACTAGCAGGTTTTAGGCTATCTTGTTTTGTGAGCAAATTTAATCCCACATGAATCTTTTCTATATTCTTTATAAAAAGCTAGAGGAATACCATCTTCTTTAAGGCTGCAGAATACACTCTCCAGGAAAAACTGAAAAGACTGTAATATCTATCCAGAACAATAATTCCCAGAAGTTTGAAAAGTGTTTAATAAAGCAACTTTAACAGACCTTTTACAGTAGAAAATTTGTATGTCCATCATGCTTTAAGACAGGGGAATTTAACGGATAAAGCTGAATAAGGTGACAATTGACATTTCTTTTCTCCCACTATCTGCCAGTCCAAGCATTATATCCAGCATATATGTACTACTGAGCAGCTTAGATTTTTTACAAAATGTCAGATGTTAATGATACAATGTAACTTTACTTAAATCTTTCCTTAAATTTCCATCTTACCTGTACGGTATTACTCAATATATGTATGAGGATTTGAAGATCAGTTCTGGAAGTCTTACATTAGCCTTTAGATTCACCGAAGAATAGCCTGCTTGAGCAAAATGCTAATGCAATGACGTTTTCACTGACAAATTCACCAAAGACAGGTTTTTTTTTTTTTTTTCATTTTGCAAATACCAGCATGCTGATCTTTGTTCATGGATATTGACATCATGACAAAGTTTGTGAAAATGGTACTTCTCAAACACTGCCAAGCTTTGTGACTGCAAAGCTTCAGGGCCATATTTTCTGCCTTGAGTGAATGCAGAAACCTCAAAAAATGAGTGGCTCCCTCAAATGTAATCATGGAAAGATTCCTCCATAGGAATATGGTCAGATGGGATTTTTCAAGGAGCCTAAAGGAATTATGTGCCTTGTTTATATATCTGTGTAAAATTGCATTGTCAATCAGTACTTTCATCCCACAGCTGTTAGGGAAGATAGCAAAGCTCCCCTTTGATGCATAGATGCCCTGTAATTTAAATCACAATTTGGGAGAACACATATGTTAGTCGGGCTTGGCTGATCAAATTACTCAGCACACTGGCTCCATACGCATATTGCCTTTTTAAAAGTCGCTATTAGGCAAACAAAAACTACGTCCTCTCCTTTTTTATCTCATTTTGCAGAGTGAGAGTGAAAGGTGAAGGCTGTAAGAGAGAACTTCACTTGGAGCTCAGCAACCCTTGGATTTGGCACGGGATGCTTTTTCACTCTGCTAATATTTTTTAATAGAATACAAGTCAGTAATACCTTGCGTGTGCTGGATTATTAAGGCAGCCCTGCATAGCCCTGCCAAAACAATCTCTTCTATGCGATTCTCTTGTTTCAGTCCCTTCTCTGTTTGCTCTGATATTGCCAAGACAGAAATGCTGACAATGATGGGGAGTAGGAAAGGGGAGGTGGAAAAGGAGATAGGGGATTACAAAAAACCCAACAAATGGTGATCCTGAGAAGCTGATATAGTGCAGAGAGATATTTATTCCTGAAATTATTTAAGCCACCTTGTAAAGCTCCACTTAAAATGTCCTGTTCCCATTTACATGAATGGGTAATGATGTTTTGCTGGTGTTCCATCTCTTTCCTGTCCTGTTCCTCTGTTCTTCTCCTCCCCCTAGTCATTTCGTTACTGATTGATTGTCTGAAGGTCTTGCAAGCTAGTAGGTACGGATGAGACTAGCACTGACAGGCGCGTGTAACTGGCCTTTTCATTTTTTGCTTCTGAGTGCATGTGGATTAGCTGTCACTCTTTCTGGTATTTATATCGCTGGYACTGATGAAGATACTAGGCTTACTGCTTGAAAGCCTTTCCATTTAGGGAAGACTTTTTTTTTTTTAGCACTGTAACAGCAATACTGGTTTCTACTAATAAAATAAGAAGCAAACAAGAGCCTCAGTAATTCCAGTACAAACAATAATCCAAAGATAATTTATATTACTGTGTCCTCCCACTTTTGTGCTGCTAGATAGGCAAATTATTTGACTCCAATGGTAATCCATACAGAACCAGAAGGCATTTTCCGCTAAGCTCTACAGCACGTATTTTTTCGCGTTTGGACAGCTCCGGGAAGGAGGCAGGATGCTGGGGCCCCTACGAACCAGCTGAACTGCCTTTATTTACACAGGCGGCTTCTCAAGTGAAATGGGTCTTGTTGCGCAACTACAGCTCAATATATGAGTTACAGAATCCAGCCCATTCTGTAAATATTTAGAAGGACTACCTGACCACAGTGTGTTAATTATGGGTTTATCTCACCCAACTTTCAGTGCCTAGTCTAAGCTGTTTAAGTTCTCTCCAAACGAATATTTTTTGCTTTCTGTTGATTGCAGCCACACAGTGCAGTATGACACAATATGTATATGTTTACAAGTAGGTGGTTATCTCAACATGTATCTATATATAGGCATTCATAGATTATTGGTAAATTTAAGAATAAAATTTTCCATATTTAATTATTGATCGTTTAATGTGCAGCTAACAAGATTTATTTCTGAAGGGGCTATTATAGCTTGGGATTTTTCTATGCATCAGCAAAGTGAAGCAGGTTAAATCTCACCACTGAAATGAGACAAGAGGATATATCAAATTGTTTAATCGCTTGTCTAATTTTAAGTGCAAAAGCAGTCTTGTGTTCTGCTTATGTCATTAAAAAAAAGGGAGTACTGAAGGACTTACCTGGCTTACAGCAGTAAACATACATACTTTTATTTCACAGAATCACAGAATCATTGGGGTTGGAAGGAATCTCTTGAGATCATCCAGTTCACCCACCCTGCTCAAGCAGGCTCAGCTAGAGCAGGTTGCCCAGGACCCTGTCCAGTCAGATTTTGAATATTCCCACAGATGGAGACCCCACAGCCTCTCTAGGCAATCGGTTCCAGTGTTTTTAGCAATTCCCATTGCTATCAATTGGTAAATAATGTAGTACAACATACGGTCAGAGTGAAGCTAAGATAAAAGTATTTTTTACCTTACCAAACTTAAGAAATAATGTCTTCAAACACAGGCAAGATCATTTGATGGAAACTAGACATAAAAAACTGCACATCTGAACCTCAATTTGCTCTCAAAAAAGGGATTATAAAGTATAATAGGAGTACGGATCATCATTTTCTTTTGCACTGTCTACATTTTCTGTGGTTTTGGAGCTGGGGTTTTGCTCCTGGCTGGTAGACATAGTAGCTCTAGACATTTCTTTGAAAATAAAATGTGGGATTTAGAATGGGAGAGGGGTTTTTTTACCTGTGTGAAGGTTTGTTTTTTTCCCCTAGTATTTACATTGGTTTTTCACATATCATATTTCTTTCACTGTGTGAATAAACAATTCACATGAATGTCCTTACTGATATGTGCAATATAAGGAGTTCTTTGATGGCAAGCAGTTTTACACATCCTTCAATTCCTATAGATGTTTGGATGTTTGGGAACATTGTATGGATTTGTCACATTCCCTAGAGGTTGTAGGCCCATGAACTGTATCCACAGACATTTTTCTGTGATAGATATATAGGCTATGTTATTGTCGTGGTTTAACCCCAGCTGGCAACCAAGCCCCACACAGCCGCTCGCTCACTCCCCCTGAGTGGGATGGGGGAGAGAATCGGAAGAGTAAAAGTGAGAAAACTCATTGGTTGAGATAAAGACAGTTTAATAGGGAAAGCAAAAGCCGTGCGCACAAGCAAAGCAAAACAAGGAATTCATTCACTCCTTCCCATCAGCAGGCAGGTGTTCAGCCATCTCCAGGAAAGCAGGGCTCCATCACGCGTAACGGTTACTTGGGAAGACAAACGCCATCACTCCGAACATCCCCCCCTTCCTTCTCCTTCCCCCAGCTTTATATACTGAGCATGACGTCATATGGTGTGGAATATCCCYTTGGTSAGTTGGGGTCAGCTGTCCCGGCTGTGTCCCCTCCCAACTTCTTGTGCACCCCCAGCCTGCTCGCTGGTGGGGTGGGGTGAGAAGCAGAAAAGGCCTTGACTCTGTGGAAGCACTGCTCAGTAATAATGAAAACATCTCTGTGTTATCAACACTGTTTCCAGCACAAATCCAAAACATAGCCCTACATACTAGCTACTATGAAGAAAATGAGCTCTATTCCAGGCAAAACCAGCAAAAGTATTCTTGTAGCAAATAAGGAAATGTAATTTAATTTAAAATAATTTAATTGATAATTTTAGGTTATTCTTTGTGTCCGAGTGTGAACATGTCAAGGTGAAAACTGATGACAGAAATATACGTGGAATTTTGCAGGGTACCACATGTCTTTTGTGAGACATGAAAAATAAACACATATATACTGAAGAGAAACATGCTAAAACCAAAGAATGAAGTATTTGTTTGGGCAGTAAATACTATAAGTACAGATGGTAAAATCTTTGCTAAAATAAAATATTTAATGACAGCACTATGTCTATAAAACTGGATTGCAACAGTCAATAGGTTATGTAACAAGAAAAAAGAACCAGCAGAAAATGTGAAGAGTTGCTAAGATAAACAAAACCAGAAGTGTCTTCGAAACCAGGGAAAGTTCTTTTTCTCTAGAGGGGACAAAGGTGAACAAGCATGTGTTTCAAAAGCAGGCATTTTATTTTGTTCAGACTAGTTCTTTCAGGATTACGTAGGTGATCCAAGAAGATGTGGTCAGCTAGAGGGTAACCTTTGAGGGAATTCATGGCAGTAGGCCAGCTATTAGGCAGGCAATCTCAGATCCAAGGGCACTAGTGCACCTATGAAAGTCTGCGGGTATACAAACTGATACTTTTCAGTGGAAGCAGGAATAAACAGCCCCTGCATGCAGCTAAATAGTACTAGTTGAAGGCTTGATCTGAGGCTTTGGGCAGAATGAAATGTTAGAGAGAAACTACCCAGACTGTGGCTTGTGCTTGGTGGCAGAAATGCCAGCTGCAGGCTATAGAAGAAGCCAGTCTGGGAATCTGTGAGTGTGACCCTGAAACGAAGAAAGAGGGAGGACTTATTGCAGCCTTTCAGTACTTAAAGGGGGCTTATAAGAAAGATGGCGGCAAACTTTTTAGCAGGGCCTGTTGCGACAGGACAAGGGGGAACAGCTTTAAACTAAAAGAGGGTAGATTTAGACTAGATAGAAGGAAGAAATTTTTGACGCTGGGGGTGGTGAAACGCTGGMACAGGTTGCCCAGAGAGGTGGTAGATGCCCCATCCCTGGAAACGTTCAAGGTCAGGTTGGACGGGGCTCTGAGCAACCTGATCTAGTTGAAGATGTCCCTGCCCATGGCAGGGGGGTTGGACTAGATGACCTTTAAAGGTCCCTTCCAATCCAAACTATTCTATGATTCTATGATTCTGTGACTTCTTGGGCACAGGGCTTGTTGGAATAGAAAACCCGATCAGAAGAAAACCCTCCTTGAACCCTCCTTGTTTTTCTTATTTGTTTCTGCTGCATTCAGGGAAACAGAACTTGTTGCCATTTTTTTTTTTCTTCCTTTTTGTGTGTGTTTGTAAGCAGCATTACACTTAACCAAAATGCTTATAATCTCTTTCTTACTTTAGTAGAAACAAGTCTGTTTCTTACTTTAGTAGAAACAACATTATAAAGGCCCCAGTTTGCGGTAACGTTCAAGCCAAGAAACCAATAATAGCAATAACAATAATTCTGTTGTCACTGCACATCTGTGAAAATCTCTTCTGTGGTCAGATCTGAATAGCTTACATTGAATGACATTAGAGTTTTACTGAAGAAAATGAAACTAGTCCTTTCTTCTAGGAGTAAGTCACTGAACTGAGGAACACGAAGGTCTATACAATAGCTAAAACCCAGGGGCTGCAGTTGGAAAACTTTRCTCCGGCTGAAAAATGTTATCTTATAAATAATCTCACTGAATTTAGATGAGAAGTATGCTGCTCAATGGGTGTAAATCAGCTAGCCTCTAGTCCAAAGCAGAAAACTTTGAGGAGCCAATATTTATTTGTTTATAACTCTAAGTAAGTGTGTTAAAGATATCCTTTAATCTTGCTGAGTCTTCAGGGTATAGATCTGTGCCATGCATTGTGCTCCGCTTTGAAAGGAATACACAGATAATGAGAGAGCTCATCAGAGGAAAATATCTGGAGCTCTGTGGTTGTTAAATAGCAGCTCATAGCTCTGCAGGTTGGTGTTGCTCAGGAAGGTATGCTTTTTCCACCCTGTGGACCTCGACATGAAATGATGTGATAAGGTAAGATGGCAAAAGACCGCTCTTAAATCCTGCCAGGGTAACCATTGGTAACTGGCCTATTCGGGCGTTGTGACTGCTTGGGAAAAAGCAAGCAGACTTTTTTTTTTCAGAAACAGGAGCCAAAACAGAGAAATTCCCACCAATAGATGTGCTGATCTAGTGGGGCTGGGCTGAGGACAGTCTGAAAAGACAGCGCGCATTTGTATGGAGTAGAACTGCTGCCTTGAAAAGCTTGTACAGAAAATAAATAGTTTGAGGACGGTGCTTGTAAACCAGGACGACTTTTGTCATGTTCCTCTGGGGTAGCTGAGGACTCAAATTCAGTAGTTTTGTTCCTGTCAGACCATTGTAACAGGGAGCCAAATCAATTCTTCTTTGTTTAAGAACAGTTCTGGGAATGCTTGATCAATATTCACTTCYCCTTTTGCCTCTTTACACGGCTAAGTGATTTGTACCTTTGTTGTGGTATATAGCATTTGTTACTCACAGACCTCATTGTGCAGTGTTTATCACCTGAGAAGTCCAGGACTTAGAAGAACACTTTATTTGAGCTACATGGGACTGTCAACCAAAGGATGTATTTTTCTTCAGAGCGAGATCTGAAGTCTCATTTTATAAAACAACCATGTTGAATTGCACACAGAAGAGATGGCCAATTTACCATTAACAAGTTAATCACAATTGAATTTTTTTTTTCCTGGAATGCAAACRAGATGGAAAGGACCATTCCCTCTCTTACAGGTGGCAGTACAGCAAACCCGTCACCTGTATTCTTGTCCATTCTTGGGTCTTTTAGGTAGCCTTCAGCCCTCAACAATGATATGCCACTGTCTGTAATCACTTTGGGTGGAAAGCGATAGGAACATCTAAATAATTGTTCAAAATCACAAGGAGTGGTGAAAGCCGCTCTCTAGCTACCCAAGTGCCAAGTGGCACAGAACAAAGAGGATTCACTCCGACTTGCTCCATTCAAAAGTACGAAGCAATTTAAACTTTCCAAAGCCCACAGGGTTTAGCAAGAAAAAGGTCTTGCGAGGCAAGCGTGTGTCAGCTAACAAATTCCTGCACAATCGACACAGAGCCAAGAACTTCTCCTGTTGTCTTTGATGCTTTGTACGCTGTGATAACACCTCTCTTTCTCCCAGAAGTACCTGATATGTTACTGAGACTTTAGCCTCATAAAGGGATAATAATACTCTTGAGGTGGCTACCAGTACAGCCAACCTGTCTTGGGGCTGCGTTTATTGCCTGAATACACCTTGCCTCACATGCTTAGTGAAAGGGTAATGAGTCTTTTCTCCCTCTGAGATTTTTTGGTTAGGTAACAGCCAGTACTTCAGTCATGTCCTCATTCAATGGGTGAATTCAGTGAAAATACTCAGTTCCTTTTAGTGACAGCCATTATTTTTTCCACCACATGTCAAAGAAAATGTAATCTTGAGCTCCTGCACCTTGTTGGATCTCCCTGAAAAAAAGAGACTCTTAAAAGGAAAAAAGGCTTCTCTGTATACGTTTCCTTCTGGAATATATATTGTTTATGGTGTTAGTATTTGTATTTACTTGACTGAAAGGATACTGCAGATAAATATATCTGCTAAATTTSTTCCACTTATTAACATTCTTCTAGCACATAATGCACCATCTATATTTTAAGATTAACTCCAGAGAGCAGGGGAGTACCTTCTAGTCATCACTTTCCCATCTTCCCCCTTTCTTTTTTTTTTGCTTTGGCTTCTTTGAAATTCATTCATGGACTTTTGGAGCTGTTTCCTCAGAATAGCTGAGGTCCCCCGCTAGCAATTCCAAACAAGATAAGCCTAAGTAGAAGTCTTGATCCAGTTCATCTTTCAAAGTAAACTTTGCTGCAATGGGATGCTTTGGTTCAGAGAATCTGACTTTTACACTACCTGTGCTTCTCAAATAAAT